>JAVLUX010000044.1:12011274-12026274 GCA_032164185.1 Moxostoma hubbsi
TCCTTTCCATCCTGAGTGAATTAAGTCAACCCGGAAGTCTGTATGAATTTCTGGTGCAGAGATATGTGATTTGTTATTTGGTTGCTAGGGTAACCCTGTCTGGTTGCTATGCAGTTACCAGGGTGATGCATATCAAGGCTACTTTCCATCCTGTGTGAAATATGTCAACTCCTAAGTCTCTACGATGTTCTGGTTCAAAGATATGTGATTTGTTACTTGGTTGCTAGGGTAACCACATCTGGTTGCTAGGTAGTTACCAGAGTGATACATATCAAGCCTCCTTTCCATCCTGAGTGAAATAAGTGAAACAGGAAGTCTCTACGATTTTCTGGTGCAAAGATATGTGATTTGTTACTTGGTTGCTAGGGTAACCCCATCTGGTTGCTAGGCAGTTACCAAGGTGACAGCCAACAGTGCTCCTTGCCATCCTGAGTGAAATAAGTCAACCCGGAAGTCTCTGTGATTTTCTAGTACAGAGATATGTGATTTGTTTCTTGGTTGCTAGGGTAACCCCATCTGGTTGCTAGGCAGTTACCAAGGTGACAGGCAACAATGCTCCTTTCCATCCTGAGTGAAATAAGTCAACCAGTAAGTCTCTGTGATTTTCTTGTGCAGAGATATGTGATTTGTTACTTGGTTGCTAAGGTAACCCCATCTGGTTGCTAGGCAGTTACCAAGGTGACAGGCAACAATGCTCCTTGCCATCCTGAGTGAAATAAGTCAACCCGGAAGTCTCTACGTCATTCTGATCCTAAGATACACATCTTAGTGATTTTGAATGGATGTCAATGGTTCTTTGTTGCTAGGGTGCTTTAAATGGTTGCTAGGGCGTGGCTAAGTAGTTCACATGATGAAAGCTGAAGACTGATTACTCACCCAATGAAAACAAAGCAACTATCATGTCTCTAGGACATTCTGATCTGAAGATATCTTACTGTAATTGAAATCAATAAATGTGGTTGCTAGGGTGCTCTAAATTGTTGCTAGGGAGTGGCTTGGCAGCTGCCAATGATGAATCTCCAAAGGCTGCTTGTCAATATGAATGATATAAACCAACTCCCATGCTTCTGTGACATTCAGAATGGAAGATATCTCTCTTTGGATTTTGGTTGCTAAGGTGCTGTAAATGGTTGCTAGGGCGTGGCTTGATAGCTTCACAATGATCCTGAGAGACTGATTGGTCGTCTGAGTAAAATGAGCCCGCCCCCTTGTCTGTAAGACACTGTGATCCAGAGTTATGTTCAATACAAAATCTACCATAGACTTAACATTGGGGCAAATTTGGGCAGCTCCTGCCCCCCAGGGGTGCAACTTTTACCCCATTGTGAGGTACGTTCTCACAGAGCCTGTCAGCCTCTTCAAATGTGGTAAATCACACGTCTCTGCGAAATCCTCGCTCTGAGCTATGACTCGTCAAAATTCGGCTCAATGTTAAGTCAATGGGATTGTTTGCCCAATTTTTTGCCCCTGGGGCAAACACCGTACCCCCGATCGCTTATAAAAGTCATAGCACACCATTCCCAAATAATCCGCACGATTTGACGCCTCATTCGTGGGTCAGCGACCAAAATTTTTTTCAAAAAATTCCATTGACTTACATTGGGGCAATTTTGGGCAGCTCCTGCCCCCCAGGGGTAAAACTTTTACCCCATTGTGAGGTATGTTCTCACAGAGCCTGTCAGCCTCTTCAAATGTGGTAAATCACACGTCTCTGTGAAATCCTCGCTCTGAGCTATGACTCGTCAAAATTCGGCTCAATGTTAAGTCAATGGGATTGTTTGCCCAATTTTTTGCCCCTGGGGCAAACACCGTACCCCCGATCGCTTATAAAAGTCATTGAACACCATTCCCAAATAATCCGCACGATTTGACGCCTCATTTGTGGGTCTGCGACCAAAAATTTTTTCAAAAAATTCCATTGACTTACATTGGGGCAATTTTGGGCAGCTCCTGCCCCCCAGGGGTAAAACTTTTACCCCATTGTGAGGTATGTTCTCACAGAGCCTGTCAGCCTCTTCAAATGTGGTAAATCACACGTCTCTGCGAAATCCTCGCTCTGAGCTATGACTCGTCAAATTTCGGCTCAATGTTAAGTCAATGGGATTTTTTGCCCAATTTTTTGCCCCTGGGGCAAACACCATACCCCCGATCGCTTAGAAAAGATATAGCACACTATTCGGGATTAGTTTGAAGGTCTGTGCAGAGTTTGGTGTATGTAGCTTAAAAGCTCTAGGAGGAGTTACATTTAGAAATTTAGTCTCAGAATAATAATAATAATAATAATAAGTTTAAATAGGATTTCAGTAAGTTGGCTTTCTCAAGCCAACCTAACTAGATTAAAAAGTTTGAGTACAAACTTTAGGTTGGCTTGAGAAAGCCTAGCATAAAGTTTGAAGTAGTTGTAAAAGTTTGAAGATTTACGGTTTCTAGTTTGATGTAATTATAAGTAGTAGTTTTCAAAGTTCAAAGTTTAGAGATTATAAATCCATTCAGTCTATCAAATAGATTAGATAGATAGATAGATAGATAGATAGATAGATAGATAGATATTGACCCTCAGATAGATAGATAGATAGATATTGACCCTCAGATAGATAGATAGATAGATAGATAGATAGAGTATGACCCATAGATAGATAGATAGATAGATAGTTATTGACCATCAGATAGATAGATAGATAGATAGATAGATAGATAGATAGATAGATAGATAGATAGATAGATAGATAGATAGATAGATAGATAGTTATTGACCATCAGATAGATAGATAGATAGATAGATAGACAGATATTGACCATTAGATAGATAGATAGATAGATAGATAGATATTGATCCTCAGATAGATAGATAGATATTGACCCTCAGATAGATAGATAGAAAGATAGAAAGATAGATAGATAGATATTGACCGTCAGATATATAGATAGATAGATAGTCATTGACCCTGAGATATAGATAGATAGAGTATGAACCACAGATAGATAGATAGATAGTTATTGACCCGCAGATAGCTAGATAGATAGATAGATTGTCATTGACCCTTAGATAGATAGATATTGACCGTCAGATATATAGATAGACAGATAGTCATTGACCCTGAGATATAGATAGATAGAGTATGACCCACAGATAGATAGATAGATAGTTATTGACCCGAAGATAGTTAGATAGATAGATAGATAGATAGATATTGACCCTCAGATAGATAGATAGATAGATAGATAGATATTGACCATCAGAAAGATAGATAGATAGATAGATAGATAGATAGATAGATAGATAGATAGATAGATATATCATTTTTTACTTGGTTGCTAGGGTAACCCAATCTGGTTGCTAGGCAGTTTCCAGGGTGATCCTTATCAAGCCTCCTTTTCATTCTGAGTGAATAAAGTCAACCCGGAAGTCTCTATGATTTTCTGTTGCATAGATATGTGATTTGTTACTTGGTTGCTAGGGTAACCATATCTGGTTGATAGGCAGTTACCAGAGTGATATATATCAAGGCTACTTTCCATCTTGAGTAAAATAAGTGAAACAGGAAGTCTCTACGATTTTCTGGTGCAGAGTTATGTGATTTGTTACTTGGTTGCTAGGGTAAGCCCTTGTCGTTGCTAGGCAGTTACCAGAGTGATACTTATCAAGCCTCCTTTCCATCCTGAGTGAATTATGTCAACCCGGAAGTCTCTACGATTTTCTGGTGCAGAGATATGTGATTTGTTACTTGGTTGCTAGGGTAACCGCATCTGGTTGCTAGGCAGTTACCAGAGGGATACATATCAAGGCTACTTTCCATCCTGAGTTAAATAAGTGAAACAGGAAGTCTCTATGATTTTCTGGTGCAGAGATATGTGACTTGTTACTTGGTTGCTAGGGTAAACACATCTGGTTGCTAGGCAGTTACCAAAGTGATACTCATAAGGCTCCTTGCAATCCTGTGTGAAATATGTCAACCCCTAAGTCTCTACGATGTTCTGGTTCAAAGATATGTGATTTGTTACTTGGTTGCTAAGGTAACCCTGTCTGGTTGCTATGCAGTTACCAGAGTGATACATATCAAGGCTACTTTCCATCCTGAGTGAAATAAGTGAAACAGGTAGTCTCTACGATATACTGGTGCAGATATATGTGATTTGTTACTTGGTTGCTAGGGTAACCCCGTCTGGTTGCTAGGCAGTTACCAGAGTGATACATATCAAGGCTACTTTCCATCCTGAGTGAATAAAGTCAACCCGGAAGTCTCTATGATTTTCTGTTGCAGAGATATGTGATTTGTTACTTGGTTGCTAGGGTAATCACATCTGGTTGCTAGGCAGTTACCAGAGTGATACATATCAAGGCTACTTTCCATCCTGAGTGAAATAAGTCAACCCGGAAGTCTCTCTGATTTTCTGTTGCAGAGATATGTGATTTGTTACTTGGTTGCTAGGGTAATCACATCTGGTTGCTAGGCAGTTACCAGAGTGATACATATCAAGGCTACTTTCCATCCTGAGTGAAATAAGTGTAACAGGAAGTCTCTACGATTTTCTGGTGCAGAGATATGTGATTTGTTAGTTGGTTGCTAGGGTAACCCCATCTGGTTGCTAGGCAGTTACCAAGGTGATACTCATAAGGCTCCTTGCAATCCTGTGTGAAATATGTCAACCCCTAAGTCTCTACGATGTTCTGGTTCAAAGATATGTGATTTGTTACTTGGTTGCTAAGGTAACCCTGTCTGGTTGCTATGCAGTTACCAGAGTGATACATATCAAGGCTACTTTCCATCCTGAGTGAAATAAGTGAAACAGGTAGTCTCTACGATTTTCTGGTGCAGAGATATGTGATTTGTTACTTGGTTGCTAGGGTAACCCCGTCTGGTTGCTAGGCAGTTACCAGAGTGATATATATCAAGGCTACTTTCCATCCTGAGTGAATAAAGTCAACCCGGAAGTCTCTATGATTTTCTGTTGCAGAGATATGTGATTTGTTACTTGGTTGCTAGGGTAATCACATCTGGTTGCTAGGCAGTTACCAGAGTGATACATATCAAGGCTACTTTCCATCCTGAGTGAAATAAGTCAACCCGGAAGTCTCTCTGATTTTCTGTTGCAGAGATATGTGATTTGTTACTTGGTTGCTAGGGTAATCACAGCTGGTTGCTAGGTAGTTACCAGAGTGATACATATCAAGGCTACTTTCCATCCTGAGTGAAATAAGTCAACCCGGAAGTCTCTCTGATTTTCTGGTGCAAAGATATGTGATTTGTTACTTGGTTGCTAGGGTAACCCCATCTGGTTGCTAGGCAGTTACCAGAGTGATACATATCAAGGCTACTTTCCATCCTGAGTGAAATAAGTGAAACAGGAAGTCTGTATGATTTTCTTGTGCAGAGATATGTGATTTGTTACTTGGTTGCTAGGGTAACCCCATCTGGTTGCTAGGCAGTTACCAGAGTGATACATATCAAGGCTACTTTCCATCCTGAGTGAAATAAGTGAAACAGGAAGTCTGTATGATTTTCTGGTGCAGAAATATGTGATTTGTTATTTGGTTGCTAGGGTAACCCTGTCTGGTTGCTATGCAGTTACCAGGGTGATACTTATCAAGCCTCCTTTCCATACTGAGTGAATCAAGTCAACCTGGAAGCTACTATACTGTGGCTATGAAGATTTTAGGTCATTACTTATTGGCTGCTTGATAAAAGAAATCCTCTGAGGGAGAGAGAGAGGGAGAGACGCAGGGCTGACAGGCCCTTTTTCGTCTGTGTGTGTGAAAACGTCAGTTGGGATTTAAATTTCTGAACATTCCGCAATGTTAATCAATGGGAGTTTTTCCGAGTTTTGATCGTCATTTTTAGGAAAACCGTAAGTCCGATCAGTTAGAAAAGATATAGCACACTATTCGGGATTAGTCTGAAGGTCTGTGCCGAGTTTGGTGCATGTAGCTTAAAAGCTCTAGGAGGAGTTACATTTAGAAATTTAGTCTCAGAATAATAATAATAATAACTAGATTAAAAAGTTTGAGTACAAACTTTAGGTTGGCTTGAGAAAGCCTAGCTTAAAGTTTGAAGTAGCTTTAAAAGTTTGAAGATTTAAGGTTTTTAGTTTGATGTAATTATTAGTAGTTTTCAATGTTCAAAGTTTAGAGATTATAAAACTATTCAGTCTATCAAATAGATAGATAGATAGATAGATAGATAGATAGATAGATAGATAGATAGATAGATATTGACCCTCAGATAGATAGACAGATAGATAGATAGATAGATAGATAGATAGATAGATAGATAGTTATTGACCCTCAGATAGATAGATAGATAGATAGATAGATAGATTGATAGATAGATAGATAGATAGTTATTGACCCTCAGATAGATAGATAGATAGATAGATAGATAGATAGATAGATAGATAGATAGATAGATAGATAGATAGATATTGACCCTCAGATAGATAGATAGATAGATAGATAGATAGATAGTTATTGACCCTCAGATAGATAGATAGATAGATAGATAGATAGATAGATAGATAGATAGATAGATAGATAGATAGATATTGACCATCAGATAGATAGATAGATAGATAGATATTGACCCTCAGATAGATAGATAGATAGATAGATAGATAGATATTGACCCTCAGATAGATAGATAGATAGATAGATAGATAGTTATTGACCCTCAGATAGATAGATAGATAGATAGATAGATAGATAGATAGATAGATAGATAGATAGTTATTGACCCTCAGATAGATAGATAGATAGATATTGACCCTCAGATAGATAGATAGATAGATAGATAGATAGATAGATAGTTATTGACCCTCAGATAGATAGATAGATAGATAGATAGATAGATAGATAGATAGATAGATAGATAGATAGATATTGACCATCAGATAGATAGATAGATAGATAGATAGATAGATAGATAGATAGATAGATAGATAGATAGATAGATAGATAGATATTGACCCTCAGAGAGATAGATAGATAGATAGATAGATAGATAGATATTGATCCTTAGAAAGATAGATAGATATTGAAACTCAGATAGATAGATAGATAGATAGATAGATAGATAGATAGAAAGATAGATAGTTATTGACCCTCAGATAGATACATAGATAGATAGATATTGACCCTCAGATAGATAGATTGATAGATAGATAGATAGATATTGACCCTCAGATAGATAGATAGAGACCCTCAGATAGATAGATAGATAGATAGATAGATAGATAGATATTGACCCATAGATAGAGAGATAGATAGATAGATAGATATTAACCCTCAGATAGATAGATAGTTCGAAAGATAGATATAGATAGATTGATAAATAGACAGACAGACATACAGATAGATAGATAGATCCTTGCAACCCTGAGTACCATGAACAAAACCAGAAGTCTTTATGTTGTTCTGGTGCAGAGATATGTAATTTGTTACTTGGTTGCTAGGGTAACCCTATCTGGTTGCTAGGCAGTTACCAGAGTAATACATATCAAGGCTACTTTCCATCATGAGTGAAATAAGTCAACCTGGAAGTCTCTACGATTTTCTGTTAAATAGATATGTGATTTGTTACTTGGTTGCTAGGCTATCCCCATCTGGTTGCTAGGCAGTTAACAAAGTGTTACTCATAAGGCTCCTTGCAATCCTGAGTGAAATATGTCAACCCCTAAGTCTCTACGATGTTCTGGTTCAAAGATATGTGAATTGTTACTTGGTTGCTAGGGTAACCCTGTCTGGTTGCTATGCAGTTACCAGGGTGATACTTATCAAGCCTCCTTTCCATCTTGAGTGAATAAAGTCAACCTCAAGTCTGTATGATTTAATGGTGCAGAGATATGTGATTTGTTATTTGGTTGCTAGGGTAACCCTGTCTGGTTGCTATGCAGTTACCAGGCTGATCCTTATCAAGCCTCCTTTCCATCCTGAGTGAATTAAGTCAACCCAGATGTCTCTACGGTTTTCTGGAGCAGAAATATATGATTTGTTACTTGGTTGCTAGGGTAACCCAATCTGGTTGCTAGGCAGTTACCAGAGTGATGCATATCAAGGCTACTTTCCATCCTGAGTGAAATAAGTGAAACAGGAAGTCTCTACGATTTTCTGGTGCAGAGATATGTGATTTTTAACTTGGTTGCTAGGGTAACCCTATCTGGTTGCTAGGCAGTTACCAAAGTGATACTCATAAGGCTCCTTGCAATCCTGAGTGAAATATGTCAACCCCTAAGTCTCTACGATGTTCTGGTTCAAAGATATGTGATTTGTTACTTGGTTGCTAGGGTAACCATATCTGATTGCTATGCAGTAACCAGGGTGATACATATCAAGCCTCCTTTCCATCCTGAGTGAATAAAGTCAACCCGGAAGTCTGTATGAATTTCTGGTGCAGAGATATGTGATTTGTTATTTGGTTGCTAGGGTAACCCTGTCTGGTTGCTATGCAGTTACCAGGGTGATAACTTGTCAAGCCTCCTTTCCATCCTGAGTGAATTAAGTCAACCCGGAAGTCTGTATGAATTTCTGGTGCAGAGATATGTGATTTGTTATTTGGTTGCTAGGGTAACCCTGTCTGGTTGCTATGCAGTTACCAGGGTGATGCATATCAAGGCTACTTTCCATCCTGTGTGAAATATGTCAACCCCTAAGTCTCTACGATGTTCTGGTTCAAAGATATGTGATTTGTTACTTGGTTGCTAGGGTAACCACATCTGGTTGCTAGGCAGTTACCAGAGTGATACATATCAAGCCTCCTTTCCATCCTGAGTGAAATAAGTGAAACAGGAAGTCTCTACGATTTTCTGGTGCAAAGATATGTGATTTGTTACTTGGTTGCTAGGGTAACCCCATCTGGTTGCTAGGCAGTTACCAAGGTGACAGCCAACAGTGCTCCTTGCCATCCTAAGTGAAATAAGTCAACCCGGAAGTCTCTGTGATTTTCTAGTACAGAGATATGTGATTTGTTTCTTGGTTGCTAGGGTAACCCCATCTGGTCGCTAGGCAGTTACCAAGGTGACAGCCAACAATGCTCCTTGCAATCCTGAGTGAAATAAGTCAAACCGGAAGTCTCTGTGATTTTCTTGTGCAGAGATATGTGATTTGTTTTTGGTTGCTAGGGTAACCCCATCTGGTTGCTAGGCAGTTACCAAGGTGACAGCCAACAATGCTCCTTGCCATCCTGAGTGAAATAAGTCAACCCGGAAGTCTCTGTGATTTTCTTGTGCAGAGATTTTTGATTTGTTTCTTGGTTGCTAGGGTAACCCCATCTGGTTGCTAGGCAGTTATCAAGGTGACAGGGAACAATGCTCCATGCCATCCTGAGTGAAATAAGTCAACCCGGAAGTCTCTACGTCATTCTGATCCTAAGATACACATCTTAGTGATTTTGAATGGTTGTCAATGGTTCTTTGTTGCTAGGGTGCTTTAAATGGTTGCTAGGGCGTGGCTAAGTAGTTCACATGATGAAAGCTGAAGACTGATTACTCACCCAATTAAAACAAAGCAACTATCATGTCTCTAGGACATTCTGATCTGAAGATATCTTACTGTAATTGAAATCAATAAATGTGGTTGCTAGGGTGCTCTAAATTGTTGCTAGGGAGTGGCTTGGCAGCTGCCAATGATGAATCTCCGAAGGCTGCTTGTCAGTATGAATGATATAAACCAACTCCCATGCCTCTGTGACATTCAGAATGGAAGATATTTCTCTTTGGATTTTGGTTGCTAAGGTGCTCGAAAATGGTTGCTAGGGAGGGGCTAGGAAGTGTTGAGGGGATTCATGATTGGCTGTTTTACTGTCCCAAGTCAAACGAGACCACCCTCGTGTTTCTATGATAATTCAGTCCGGAGAAATCCCTTTGATCTCTTTCAATGGAATTCTATGGGACTTGTTGCTAAGGTGCTGTAAATGGTTGCTAGGGCATGGCTTGATAGCTTCACAATGATCCTGAGAGACTGATTGGTCGTCTGAGTAAAATGAGCCCGCCCCCTTGTCTCTAAGACACTGTTATCCAGAGTTATGTTCAATACAATATCTACCATAGACTTAACATTGGGGCAAATTTGGGCAGCTCCTGCCCCCAAGGGGTGCAACTTTTACCCCATTGTGAGGTATGTTCTCACAGAGCCTGTCAGCCTCTTCAAATGTGGTAAATCACACGTCTCTGTGAAATCCTCGCTCTGAGCTATGACTCGTCAAAGTTCGGCGCAATGTTAAGTCAATGGGATTTTTTGCCCAATTTTTTGCCCCTGGGGCAAATACCGTACCCCCGATCGCTTGTAAAAGTCACAGAACACCATTCCCAAATAATCCGCACGATTTGACGCCTCATTTTTGGGTCTGCGACCAAAAAAATTTTCAAAAAATTCCATTGACTTACATTGGGGCAATTTTGGGCAGCTCCTGCCCCCCAGGGGTAAAACTTTTACCCCATTGTGAGGTATGTTCTCACAGAGCCTGTCAGCCTCTTCAAATCTCGTAAATCACACGTCTCTGTGAAATCCTCGCTCTGAGCTATGACTCGTCAAAGTTCGGCTCAATGTTAAGTCAATGGGATTTTTTGCCCAATTTTTTGCCCCTGGGGCAAACACCGTACCCCCGATCGCTTAGAAAAGATATAGCACACTATTCGGGATTAGTCTGAAGGTCTGTGCAGAGTTTGGTGCATGTAGCTTAAAAGCTCTAGGAGGAGTTAGATTTAGAAATTTAGTCTCAGAATAATAATAATAACTAGATTAAAAAGTTTGAGTACAAACTTTAGGTTGGCTTGAGAAAGCCTAGCATAAAGTTTGAAGTAGTTGTAAAAGTTTGAAGATTTACGGTTTCTAATTTGATGTAATTATAAGTAGTAGTTTTCAAAGTTCAAAGTTTAGAGATTATAAAACCATTCAGTCTATCAAATAGATTAGATAGATAGATAGATAGATAGATAGATAGATAGATAGATAGATAGATAGATAGATAGATAGATAGATAGATAGATAGATAGAGTATGACCCACAGATAGATAGATAGATAGATAGATAGATAGATAGATAGATAGATAGATAGATAGATAGATAGAGTATGACCCACAGATAGATAGATAGATAGATAGATAGATAGATAGATAGATAGATATTGACCATCAGATAGATAGATAGATAGATAGATAGAGTATGACCCACAGATAGATAGATAGATAGATATTCACCATCAGATAGATAGATAGATAGATAGATAGATAGAGTATGACCCACAGATAGATAGATAGATAGATATTGACCATCAGATAGATAGATCGATAGATAGATAGATAGAGTATGACCCACAGATAGATAGATAGATAGATAGATAGATAGATAGATAGATAGATAGATAGATAGATAGATAGATAGATAGATAGATAGAGTATGACCCACAGATAGATAGATAGATAGATAGATAGATAGATAGATAGATAGATAGATAGATAGATAGATAGATAGATAGATAGATATTGACCATCAGATAGATAGATAGAGTTATTGACCATCAGATAGACAGATAGATAGATAGATAGATAGATAGATATTGATCCTCAGATAGATAGATAGATATTGATCCTCAGATAGATAGATAGATAGATATTGACCCTCAGATAGATAGATAGATAGATAGTCATTGACCCTTAGATAGATAGATAGATATTGACCGTCAGATCTATATAGGTAGATAGATAGTCATTGACCCTGAGATATAGATAGATAGAGTATGACCCACAGATAGATAGATAGATAGTTATTGACCCTCAGAAAGATAGATAGATAGATAGATAGATATTGACCCTCAGATAGATAGATAGATAGATAGATAGATAGATAGATAGATAGATAGATAGATAGATAGATAGATAGATAGATATTGACCCTCAGATAGATAGATAGATAGATAGATAGATATTGACCCTCAGATAGATAGATAGATAGATAGATATTGACCCTCAGATAGATAGATAGATAGATAGATAGATAGATATTGACCCTCAGATAGATAGATAGATAGATAGATAGATAGATAGATAGATAGATAGATATTAACCCTCAGATAGATAGACAGTTCGAAAGATAGATATAGATAGACTGATAAATAGACAGACAGACAGACAGATAGATAGATAGATCCTTGCTACCCTGAGTCCCATGAACAAAACCAGAAGTCTTTATGTTGTTCTGGTGCAGAGATATGTAATTTGTTACTTGGTTGCTATGGTAACCCTATCTGGTTGCTAGGCAGTTACCAGAGTAATACATATCAAGGCTACTTTCCATCATGAGTGAAATAAGTCAACCTGGAAGTCTCTACGATTTCTGTTAAATAGATATGTGATTTGTTACTTGGTTGCTAGGCTATCCCCATCTGGTTGCTAGGCAGTTACCAAAGTGTTACTCATAAGGCTTCTTGCAATCCTGAGTGAAATATGTCAACCCCTAAGTCTCTACGATGTTCTGGTTCAAAGATATGTGAATTGTTACTTGGTTGCTAGGGTAACCCTGTCTGGTTGCTATGCAGTTACCAGGGTGATACTTATCAAGCCTCCTTTCCATCTTGAGTGAATAAAGTCAACCCGCAAGTCTGTATGATTTAATGGTGCAGAGATATGTGATTTGTTATTTGGTTGCTAGGGTAACCCTGTCTGGTTGCTATGCAGTTACCAGGGTGATCCTTATCAAGCCTCCTTTCCATCCTGAGTGAATTAAGTCAACCCAGATGTCTCTACGGTTTTCTGGAGCAGAAATATATGATTTGTTACTTGGTTGCTAGGGTAACCCAATCTGGTTGCTAGGCAGTTACCAGAGTGATGCATATCAAGGCTACTTTCCATCCTGAGTGAAATAAGTGAAACAGGAAGTCTCTACGATTTTCTGGTGCAGAGATATGTGATTTGTAACTTGGTTGCTAGGGTAACCCCATCTGGTTGCTAGGCAGTTACCAAAGTGATACTCATAAGGCTCCTTGCAATCCTGAGTGAAATATGTCAACCCCTAAGTCTCTACGATGTTCTGGTTAAAAGATATGTGATTTGTTACTTGGTTGCTAGGGTAACCATATCTGGTTGCTATGCAGTAACCAGGGTGATACATATCAAGCCTCCTTTCCATCCTGAGTGAATAAAGTCAACCCGGAAGTCTGTATGAATTTCTGGTGCAGAGAAATGTGATTTGTTATTTGGTTGCTAGGGTAACCCTGTCTGGTTGCTATGCAGTTACCAGGGTGATAACTTGTCAAGCCTCCTTTCCATCCTGAGTGAATTAAGTCAACCCGGAAGTCTGTATGAATTTCTGGTGCAGAGATATGTGATTTGTTATTTGGTTGCTAGGGTAACCCTGTCTGGTTGCTATGCAGTTACCAGGGTGATAACTTGTCAAGCCTCCTTTCCATCCTGAGTGAATTAAGTCAACCCGGAAGTCTGTATGAATTTCTGGTGCAGAGATATGTGATTTGTTATTTGGTTGCTAGGGTAACCCTGTCTGGTTGCTATGCAGTTACCAGGGTGATACATATCAAGGCTACTTTCCATCCTGTGTGAAATATGTCAACTCCTAAGTCTCTACGATGTTCTGGTTCAAAGATATGTGATTTGTTACTTGGTTGCTAGGGTAACCACATCTGGTTGCTAGGCAGTTACCAGAGTGATACATATCAAGCCTCCTTTCCATCCTGAGTGAAATAAGTGAAACAGGAAGTCTCTACGATTTTCTGGTGCAAAGATATGTGATTTGTTACTTGGTTGCTAGGGTAACCCCATCTGGTTGCTAGGCAGTTACCAAGGTGACAGCCAACAATGCTCCTTGCAATCCTGAGTGAAATAAGTCAACCCAGATTTCTCTGTGATTTTCTAGTACAGAGATATGTGATTTGTTTCTTGGTTGCTAGGGTAACCCCATCTGGTTGCTAGGCAGTTACCAAGGTGACAGGCAACAATGCTCCTTGCCATCCTGAGTGAAATAAGTCAACCCGTAAGTCTCTGTGATTTTCTTGTGCAGAGATATGTGATTTGTTACTTGGTTGCTAAGGTAACCCCATCTGGTTGCTAGGCAGTTACCAAGGTGACAGGCAACAATGCTCCTTGCCATCCTGAGTGAAATAAGTCAACCCGGAAGTCTCTACGTCATTCTGATCCTAAGATACACATCTTAGTGATTTTGAATGGATGTCAATGGTTCTTTGTTGCTAGGGTGCTTTAAATGGTTGCTAGGGCGTGGCTAAGTAGTTCACATGATGAAAGCTGAAGACTGATTACTCACCCAATGAAAACAAAGCAACTATCATGTCTCTAGGACATTCTGATCTGAAGATATCTTACTGTAAATGAAATCAATAAATGTGGTTGCTAGGGTGCTCTAAATTGTTGCTAGGGAGTGGCTTGGCAGCTGCCAATGATGAATCTCCAAAGGCTGCTTGTCAATATGAATGATATAAACCAACTCCCATGCTTCTGTGACATTCAGAATGGAAGATATCTCTCTATGGATTTTGGTTGCTAAGGTGCTCGAAAATGGTTGCTAGGGAGGGGCTAGGAAGTGTTGAGGGGATTCATGATTGGCTGTTTTACTGCCCCAAGTCAAACGAGACCACCCTCGTGTTTCTATGATAATTCAGTCCGGAGAAATCCCTTTGATCTTTTTCAAAGGAAGTCTATGGGAATTGTTGCTAAGGTGCTGTAAATGGTTGCTAGGGCGTGGCTTGATAGCTTCACAATGATCCTGAGAGACTGATTGGTCGTCTGAGTAAAATGAGCCCGCCCCCTTGTCTGTAAGACACTGTGATCCAGAGTTATGTTCAATACAAAATCTACCATAGACTTAACATTGGGGCAAATTTGGGCAGCTCCTGCCCCCCAGGGGTGCAACTTTTACCCCATTGTGAGGTACGTTCTCACAGAGCCTGTCAGCCTCTTCAAATGAGGTAAATCACACGTCTCTGCGAAATCCTCGCTCTGAGCTATGACTCGTCAAAATTCGGCTCAATGTTAAGTCAATGGGAT
>JAVLUX010000044.1:13828774-14313774 GCA_032164185.1 Moxostoma hubbsi
TTTTTACTCTGTCTCGCATTAAGGCATAAAAACGCCATAAACAGGCACAAGAGTTGTGAAAGCGAAACTTGCCTATAGGTTACATAAGTAAAACCATTCAAAACACTTTGAAGCCAGCAGACTTTGATTTCTGAGACAACGGGATGATCTCCATTAATGCTGCATGATTGATTGAATTAAGATTGAAATGGCAATTTAACCTTGATCACATGCTAAACCTTAAAAGGCTGCATTTTAAAATAGACAAGCTTAAAGGTTTCTTGTTAAAATCTGTACTGGCCAAAAAAGTTCATATTGGTGCATCCCTAATAAAGAATATTATTTGAATAATTGAAGTTTTTAGTTAATTACATTTAAAGGTTGAAAAATCCATATGAATCATCCTTAAAGAAGCATCCCCCTGGATTTTATTTGCATGTTGCATGATTGTCTCTCTGTTCTCAGTGGATTTGTTCTTTTCACAGTGACGCACGTGTTGTGAAAGACATGGCGACGGGGAAGTCTAAAGGCTACGGTTTTGTTTCATTCTTCAACAAATGGGTGAGTCATAATCCCAACATCAGGAAAGGCAGGTTTTTAACTAAGCAGAATCATGGTGTGCATGTGAATTTATGGTCTACTTTCAAATCCCAGAAGTCTCTGTTGTGGCCATGTGCTGATGTTCTTGTTGCACTGGTTGTTGGCAGGATGCAGAGAATGCCATTCAGCAGATGGGGGGCCAGTGGTTGGGCGGCAGGCAGATCAGGACTAACTGGGCTACGAGAAAACCCCCAGCACCCAAAGCCACCTATGAAAGTAAGTTCATATTCAAGAAAAGTTTTCAGAAGAAACAACCTATAATCATGGTGGTTTATTGAAACCATCATACCCATTTGTATTAATATAATTATTAACCTACCAACTCATACAAAGACCTCATGATTAATCCATATTTTATTGTGATTTGTTCTAGCAACCAACACCAAGCACTTGTCATTTGATGAGGTAGTGAACCAGTCCAGCCCCAGCAACTGCACTGTCTATTGTGGTGGAGTCAGTACAGGCCTTACAGGTGAGAATTTCCATATTTAACATTAAAAGGATGCACCTTGCTGTACAGATTTGATTCTGTTTTGCCCCCTTTTTTTTTTCTTTTTTTTTGTATAACAAGTGATGATAAAAGGCATTTTGTCTACTTATTGTCTGTTATTTTGTGGTACACAGTTGATTATTAATTTCTATTAACACTGCAAAAAACTTTGGTAAAACATTTAATTTGCCATGCAAAAAAGTGACGATGCTGGAAAATACTTAACTTAAAATATGCTTTAATGGATAGATGAATATATATTTTCTAACATTCTCTTCTTTTTCCGAAGAACAACTCATGAGACAGACCTTCTCACCTTTTGGCCAAATAATGGAAGTTCGAGTGTTCCCAGACAAAGGCTACTCATTTGTGAGGTATGTTCATTCAAGCTAAGACACAACACTTACAGGTTGTAACCATAAGGACTGATGAAACTCTTTTCTCCATCTCTTCAGGTTCAACTCTCATGAAAGCGCAGCTCATGCAATAGTGTCTGTCAATGGCACGTCTGTAGAAGGTCACATAGTGAAATGTTACTGGGGAAAAGAGACTACAGACATGGTCAGCCCCATGCAGCAGGTGCAGGTACCCCAGGTGAGCAGGAGTATGTTTTCATCCCATGGTTTGCTCTGAAGAGAGGGTTTAGAAATAATCCAGCTAAATGCCACTAAGACAAAATAATTGCTTGATGGAATGTCCTAGGGCTATGTGGAACATCACATTTCCTGTAAATACATTTATAAAAAAAAACCTTTCTGTGATTCTGATTTTATAGCAAAACAAAGTTGGCTTCGCCGCACAGGCACAGCCATATGGTCAGTGGGGACAGTGGTACGGCAACGCACAACAAATTAGCCAGTATGTCCATAATGGCTGGCAGGTACCCACTTACGGCGTGTACGGACAGGCCTGGAACCAACAAGGCTTCAAGTAAGTAATTTACGTGCTTCAACTCTCCATTCCATTGTATGAATAAATAGCCTTGAAAAGAGAATCTGCCAACTGTTATGACTAGTATATTACCTACTCTCGCTGATTTTAATTTGTGACTAAGCATAAAGCCAAATTGTATTTATTTTTTTCATTCAAGAAATGGCTGCATTTTCTACATATTGGCTGGTACTTAGATTAGATTCAACTTTATTGTCATTGTGCAAAATACAAGTACAAAGCCAATGAAATGCAGTTAGCATCTAACCAGAAGTGCAAATAGCAATGTGTGTGAGAGAGATATATACACACACACACACACACACACACACACACACACACACACTATGGGTTTTTGAGTGCTTAAGTTATGATGTAGAGAAGCAGAGACCAGCTCAATGCAAATGTCTATAATACAGTACAGGGTGCAAATGAAGAAGCATAAACTGAAGGTGCATTGTACAGAATGAGGTGTAAATATATGTATATGGCCGGTAGCCATAACAGTGCAAGCAGCATCAGGAGGTAGAAGTTATGTGCAAGGGAATATGCAAAAAATTTAATATATATATATATATATATATATACATATATATATATATATATATATATACACATATATATATATATATATATATATATATATATATACACATATATATATATATATATATATATACATATATATATATATATATATATATATATACATATACATATACACACTTATTATCTCAATGGTCCCACTTGATAGTAGATGCCTTTAACTTCTATGTATTTAAGCAAATTATACAATGTAGTTATGTACATTCATGTTGTTGCATTGTACCTGCATTTAGTTAGATCTCTAATTACACTTTTAACCTTACCCCTAAATCTAACCCTAACTCTGAACCTACCTGTACCTCAACCTCAGTAGCAGCAAATGTGAATTTTGTGAGAATTTTGCAAAACAGCATGTAGTTACACAATAAGTACATTGTGTGTATTTTAATGTTAGTACATAGAAGTTAATGACACCTATAATAAAGTGGGACCATCTCATTAATAGACTGTCAGGCAAGTGATGGCTCTTTCAAACAGTGGTGTTACAGTCACTGTGAAAGGTTGTACAAATGACACCAATGAAATTAGTAGAAAGGGTGCATTGACTTAGTTAAAAATTTCCATTAGTCCAAACAGACCAGAATATGCAATTGTGCTGACCTTACACAGGCGCTCTCGACGTGCACATCCACTGTTTACACCTCCGTCTCCTGATGTTTAGCGGCTCTTAAATAATCTACTAGCGCTTCATGACCGCAACGGCTCAACTGTGATTGTTGCCACCTTATGGGCCCACTAATTAGTGCAAATATTTCCAGACGTATGCGCATAGTGTTCAAAGTATTCGTGGTTTAAAAAAATCTGGCTGCACTCGTTTAGTGATTGAGCACTCTGCTGATGGTGAAATTTGTGTGCGATGTCCTTGCCTAGCGTTCACGTCTAACCAAAGTTTACTTGGGGCATAAGAAAGGTTAAAATAGGTGATCACAGATTTGCGTGCTGATTGCAGTCACAGATTTTTAGGGGGCTAAAATGACATTTCGGGGCCTAGCAGCGGCAATTCTGTCCACGCAGACTCCCATCTTATCAGGTCGGATCTACCACATTTTTAAAAATGATTTTTTTTTTCAAGCATGATTGGGGTTCAAGTATGAAGTGCTGAAACACTTGTATTTGTCAGGATATTTATCTAATTTTTCTGCCCTAAAACTAAGTGTGCGGACCAAACCATAAGGCCTAGAGACTTGAATATTTGGGGAATGGTAGTACTACACATTCGCATAAACTCCACCCGATTGGCCAGTGGGGGGGGCACTATAGTTAATGGTACAAAAAAATAATACTTTTTGGGCCATTACGCCTGAACCGTGTGACATACACTCAAGTGACTTGTATCATTGGAGTTGTCGGTTTAAGATTTCCGTCATGCCGTATTTTTTTTTTTTTGCAATTTGCTATTTTTCGTGAAACCTAGTTTTGCAAACTAGTCCTAGGCCTAATCAGGACCAAACCAATGCAGAAATATTCTTTGTAGTCCCATTATCAATAACAATAAAAAAAAGTTAAAACTTTCGATTGATCGTCGCAACGGTATGCCAAAACGTACAAACCACACATGGCCACTTTTACGTAAGTACCTATAACTCCTGAATGGTATGAGATATTTTCACAAAACTCTGGAAAGGTATATATGGGGTCATTCTGAGGACATAAAATAATTGCACACCTCGGCCATGTGATGGCGCTATAAAAATGTAAAACCTAAAAATGACTCAACTAAGAAGCCATTGGTCTGATCGACCTGTTATTTTGCATATAGTGTCTTTGTCCAAGGCGCCATCAAGTTCTATGAGGACAGTTGCAGCTCTTGAAAAACATAGCCGCCATCAACCAATCAACTTTCAGCACCTTTTAGACAAGATTAAGGCTGATCGGAACGAAATGTGTTGGGCGTATTTGACTCTTGGCCCTAGAGGTCTGTACAAAATTAAAAAAAAGGACACCAGGAGGTGCTCTCGTGTTTTACATGCGTGTAAATCACTGAATATCTTGCAGTACGTCATACAGAAGCATATTAAACATATCACATGATAGATCTCCACTTCTGAAAACATTTGCCTTAAAAACCATTAGTGTCAATCAAATCGTTCGTTAAATATGAGATTATTAAAAAAAAAAAAAAGTTACTAGGAAAAACTAGTAGGTTTTTCCACTCAACCTCAACAAAACCAATTCTCTGAACTTCTAGATAAATAATTATATACAAACGTAGAACTTTATTTAGAATGGCTATAATAGTCATTTAAACATATTGGCTAAACTAAGACACATCCATAACTCCTAAACAAATTAAACCTGATTCCAAAGAAGCATGCTAAATTGTGTGTGGATCAGACAGTAGTTGGTGATTTTAAGAAGGAAAAAAAAAAAAAGGAAGTCAGACATGTACAAAACAAAACACAATCTCTATGGTTGTGTACCTGTGAGTGCTGAAAAATAAATGGCTTTATCTCCATTTTAGGTGCTTGCCAGGCTATCAGAATAATTCTTAAAACCTTTGCACATACACTTAAAGGCCCTATGCTACTTGAACCCCGGTAATTGCTGCTTGCAGCTATATTTGATATTGTTTTTCAACTTACACACACACACAACGTACACTAATGTTCATGACCAAACAAACCAGTTTGGGATTTGGTTTTTAGTTAAAATGTGAGACAATGTTCAGTGTTTGTGCAGTCATTGAGGTATTCAATGTACTGGAATCACTTGGGATGAAAAGTACCTGCTAAATATTAGCTAGTTTTTCTGTGTCACTGACATTCTTTTTTTCTTCCTCTATGTAGTCATTTACAGGCTGGTGCTGGGTGGACTGGGGTCAGTCCAGTGAGTAACGGTGGTGTGGTGGAGCCTGCACAGGGAGTCAATGGGACCATGCTAGCCAACCAGTCCAGCATGGGCACTGCAGGATACCACACACACTGATGTGCCAATGGACAACTCTAGCACTCCACTGCGGCTGCAGCAGGGATTGACACACATCCCCCTCATTCTCAACCACAAAACTAGAAGCCTGGGGAGGGGCTGTGCCATTTTCTTTTTTTTGGGGGGGGGGGGGCTCTCTCCCCACCCCTCCACCTGTAATTTACCTTTAGTTTAGGTGGACTATGAGGCAGTTCTTGCTTGTCATTGTGGAGTCTTGAGTTTTCCAATACTGGGATTAAACAACACATCCTGATACACACACATGTATTCAGACACATTAACGCGCACCCACATAAATCCATAGGTCATCGGCCTGGCGTCCGACGGACTTAATCGGAGAGGACTATGCCATATTAAACTCAAAAGTACTATAAATAAAATTCAACAATAACTGCAACTTTTCCATTTTGCGTTTTGTTTTAGAGCAATTTCAGCTGCTGATTTTGTAATATATGAAGCTTTGCCTTTTTTTCTTTGGACTTGCCATTTTAAAAGCAGAACTGTTTTCTTGAAAGGAGCGATGACACCATCGAATCATGTGAAATGTCAAACCTTTTATCTTTGTTTATAAAATGAATAAAATGGATGTCAACTGTTGTATTTTTTTTAATTAGACATTCAATTTCTCTAACTAAACCAATTGCAGGGATTACTGCCACATTTTTTTCCTTGACGGCAGATAAATATTGCACAATATTAATGTTTTCACAGAAACGATTTGATGTTACTCAAATTTTAGGTATTTTAAATTGTTTTGCATTCCACTTATTTTGAGGGCTTATAAGTACAGTATACCGTTCTGTTTGTAAATAACCAAACAACTGTGTTCAAGTGTTGGGAGGCTATATAAAGAAATTTCAAGTGTTTATTATGGATGCATGCTTGCTTTTTTTTTTTTTTGTAGTCTGGTGGGTGGGATGGAGGGTCAGGTTTGGGCTTCATCTGAACTTCATCAATAGCGGCTCTGTTAAATGCTGATCCATGCGGTTTAATGGATTCTTCCTGAGGAGTCTCGTGGGAGAACATACTGCAGTGCAAAGATCCATTCTGAACATTTTGTTAGAATGACAATAATTCTGTGTATAATATCTAAATATCGACTTTTTAAATGATGCGTTTAGTATTGAGACAAGAAACCTGAATGGATCAGAATTTTGCACTGTTGCCCATTGGAGTTTTAATAGACGAGACCTATTGTGTTGCCTTATTTTGCATTGATTTCATTTGGTGAATAAAACGATGATCATAAAACGTAGGCAGTGCCTAAGAATGATTTGAGATCTCATGTTTTGAGGATTTTTCTAAAGAATGTTCATCTACTATTGTTCTTGCTTTGTTCCATTAAAATGCAAACGCGATCCAACATTCCTGTCTGTGAACTCGATTGTCCTATACTTTATATTGTGTAGACTGAAAAACAGCTTTTTGCAATTAGAATATATGTATGTGTGCTAGATCGGGTCTAGTTGAACTTGTCACATTTTTATGTAGGTTTCATTTTGGGATAAGTTATCAATGTGAACCTTTTATTAAATAGCCTATTGTATGCTTTTCATATACATTTCTGAAGTAAAAACAATTCATGAAACAAATTAAAAGGGCTAACACTACTATAAGGTTCCATTTATTAACATTAGTTGATTAAATTTTTTTAACATCAATAACAAACATTTGTTAATTTTGGTTAATGTTCATTTCAAAATTTACTAATTTTTTTTGTTAATTAAGTGGTGATTAATAAATTGTGTTTAAAAATGGTTTTCATTGTTAGTTCATGACACCTAAAAGGTGCAAAAAAGTCATTTTTTTTCAGTTTCAGATGCCATTGTAGAAGTTCACTATTCACAATTAATTTAATCCAAGTGTGAAAGTGTCAAATAACAGGATGATTACAGAGATTAAGCCTGTAGTTTTCAGATGGTCATGTGATTCTCACATGGCAGCCCACATGTGTGGACCCTCTCCATGTAGAATACAACAGAACAGCTTTTATAAGGTTACTGATATGACTATGTGTCTTCATTTTATGTGAGTGCTTATGTGAAGATGCTGGAGGAAACCAGTAGACAAGTATCTATATCCACAGTAAAACGATCGACATAACATGAAATGCTGCTCAGCAAGGAAGAATCCACTGCTCCAAGACCGCCATAATATATCCAGACTGCAATTTACTAGTGCACATGGGGACAAAGATCTTACTTTTTGGAGAAATGTCCTCTGGTCTAAAGGAACAAAAATGAAACTGTTTGGCCATAATGATGATTGTTATATTTGGAGGAAAAAGGGTGAGGCTTGCAAGCTGAAGAACACCATCCCAACCATGAAGCATGGGGATGGCAGCATCATGTTTTGGGGGTGCTTTGCTGCAGGAGGGACTGGTGCGCTTCACAAAATAGATGGCATCATGAGGAAGGAAAATTATGTGGATATATTGAAGCAACATCTCAAGACAGCAGCCAGCCAGCCAGAGTTCGGTCGCAAATGGGTCTTCCAAATGGACAATGACCCCAAGCATACCTCCAAATTTTGGCAAAATGGCTTAAGGACAACAAAGTCAAGGTATTGGAGTGGCATCACAAAGCCCTGACCTCAATCTGATAGAAAATTTGTGGGCAGAACTGAAAAAGTGTGTTTGAGCAAGGCGAAACTGACTCAGTTACACCAGTTCTGTCTTTAGGAATGGGACAAATTTCAACAACTTATTGTGACATTCAGTGTCTTGGTATTTATTCTTTATAGCTATGATGCTATTTCTGTGAGGGTAAACAGCATTAAAAATTTGATTAGTGCTTTCCTTAGTTGCTTAATACAAAAATTGTCCTTAATCACTTTCGGTCTTAGTGTACATGTGACACCAAAATGGATGGCCTTCTGGTGAACTCTGGAATACTTCTGGCAACACAGACCATGGTTTCTTCTGTCACTCAAACCTCCAACCACTTGCCTGTTAAAACTCAGGACAAATGAAAGATTCCTGCGGTCCTGCCTAACTTGGGCAAGGCTACCTTAAGAGGCATCCATAAGTGCCCTCGGTGTGGTGTTTACAATGGCACCCGTGGCCTCATCTGCAAAAACAAAGCCTGTGGAACAATCCTCAGGGATGGAGTCCATGTGACGGGGCATTTAAAGAAGGGGCCATCTGAAGTGGTACAAGTTGTGATGGACAGCGGAGGCGGCAGGTCTGGGGGGGAGGCCCAGGTGTTCTCAGTGCATCAATGGGTCGTGGCTCTGAACAGTGAGGCTTTGTTGAGTTGGTCCTCATGGATACAGCCATTACGACTGCAGATGGAACCCTACTAACCTGGTTCAATCTCGGTCACTGTTACATGCCCTCATGCCAGCAAAACGGAAGCCAGTCGATAGTTGAAGGGGCCATCAGCGAGTGTCACAATCATCAAAGAGCCTCTGCACCCATGTGAAGCAAGCCATGGAGTGTCAGACCCAAGCGACAGTGCTGCCACTCAAGAGGTCCATGCTGGAAGCCCTGGTGGCCACTTCCCAAACCAACAGAGACACCTGGGCCCCTAGTGCAGCGGGTCTCCAAAGGGACCCTGATAGTGAAATGACAGCCAGGTGAAGCCCACCCCCTGGGACTGCTGCATCTGAAGATGGGCTTGTCTGGAGCTAAAGTGAAACGTGAAAGTAAACTTATTGCGAGGGCACGCAAAACTTATTGCAAGGGAAAGTAAACATATTGCGAGGGCACGCAAAACTTATTGCAAGGGAAAGTAAACATATTGCGAGGGCACGCAAAACTTATTGCGAGGGAATGCAAAACTTATTGCAAGGGAAAGTAAACATATTGCGAGGGCACGCAAAACTTATTGCAAGGGAAAGTAAACATATTGCGAGGGCACGCAAAACTTATTGCGAGGGAATGCAAAACTTATTGCAAGGGAAAGTAAACATATTGCGAGGGAACGCAAAACTTATTGCGAGGGCATCCAAACTATTGGGAGGGCACGCAAAACTTATTGCGAGGGTACATAAAACTTGTTGTGATGGAACGCAAACTATTGCAAGGGAAAGCAAACTATTTCTAGGGCAAGCATAACTTATTGCAAGGGAAAGTAAACATATTGAAAGGCATGCATAACTTATTATTGCGAGGGAATTATTGCAAATTTATTGCGAGGAAACTCAAACTATTGCGAGGAATGCAAAACTTCTTGCGAGGGCACGCAAAACTATTTCAGAAATAAAATCCCTGGATCTCAGTAGTGTAGTGATGCTGTACATTCCTATCAGAGTGTTTCAGGTCACCATGGTCTGCTGCATCCCTAGCTATATAGCGCTCAGATCTGACCCACAAGATCAAATGTGCAACATGCAAATTGCTTTCAGCATAGTTTTTGTGGGCGTGTTTGTGCTGTTTCATGATCTGCATAATTCCTTTAGTGAATCGGGTGTTAAAACATATTTTTACATGGCGCAAAACATTTTAGTTAATTCCCCTTTGTGTTTTTGTGTGCATCAGAGATGCCAGCATTATTTGAGTGTGTGTTCAGGATTGCAGGAGAGGGTAGATGATAACACACTCATTATATCTGAATCTCAGCAGCACATTGAGCCCAACATCTCCCATCGTTCCAAGAGACTCAAGCACGTGTTAGCCTAAGCTCTTATTGATAGCCAAAATATTTAATAAACAAACATGAAGTTTGGGTGGGAAATTTGCAGAAGTTTGTATATTACAAACTTTCAGATTCTTCAAAAATCTGATGAGTAGTGTGGGCGCAGATTCAGCTCGGGTCTGCTGCTCATGGGGCTCGAAATGCATCCTGGTGCATTGGAGTCTTTTCCCTGTTTTCTACCCACTAAAATCTGTTGATGTTTAGCTGCTGCTGAAATGTTCTAAAGTTGTTAACCACCTCTTCTGTAATCTGTTTTCCTCTTTAATTCTTTGTCTTTCTGGACTTATCATTGTTTCACACAGCTCCCTGTGTGTCCTCTCCATCTCTTCTGGCTGTCAAAGACACTTCAGATCCCACCCTCAGCCAGCGCAAGCCCACTCACAGAAAACAACCCAGTTCCACTGGGCTTAAGATCTCACGTCCTGCCAGATACTTTATCTTCCTTATGATCTTTCCATGGTCTTCTTTTGACTTTATATCTTTTTCTGATTGCTTTTGTCCTGCACTCATGTTCTTTTATTCTCTCATTGTTCTATTTCACAAACAGATGTTTGTTGATGATTAAAGCAATTTTCCGGTTTCAATACAAGTTGGCTCAATTAACAGCATTTGTGGCATACTGTTTATTACAACGACTAGTCCCTTTAAAAAAACAATAGAGTGAATGGGGCCAGTCCATAAACATAAAAAAAACATACTTTTTAAAGTATAGACACAAGACAAAAACATTATAAAGTACATTTTAATATGATTTTAGTGTGATAGCATTGTAGTCATGCTGTTTAGCCAGAGGGGAACTGGCCCCAGCAGTGTACCTGGTTTCCCCAGGTTCCCTTATGGATTTTTGTGTTCTTTGTCACTTTAGCTTTCTCACTGGGGGTCTAAACACAAATATTATTATTAGGGCTGTCAAAATTAGCGCGTTAATAACGCATTAACTAAAATTCATTTTAACGGCACTAATTTTTTTAACGCGCGATTAACGCAACACGCAATATCTGTTTGACCCGTGGCCTAGCCCGTAGTTGGAGAGTTAGAGATGCACGTAAAGTGATAGATGTAAAGAATTCCGCAGCAAACAGAAATGGAGAAAGAAAATTGGGTCTTCTGAACGGAAAATTCATATACAAAACGATGTCTGATGGTTCTGTCGACAAGACAAATGTTGTCTGCATTTATTGTCGATGTGAATTAAGTTATCACCGCAGCACGTCGAGTTTAAAATATTGTTCAGAAAAAGCGAGCTGCCCTGTCATCTGAAAATGTAAACAGGCTCGTCTGTTTGAGCAACTGGCTCAGTGCAAAGAAAGAGAAATAATGGGAACCTGTGGTTTTTCTATATTCTTTTCCCCATGTGTTTAATAGACACGAACAAAGTTCTTTGAAAAACATATATGACCTTTGATAGATGTCTAGTCTTCATGCTATGTTGAGTATGGTTTCACTAATAATAAACATGCATTTGCATAAAGCATCCATATTTGTCCACACCCATGTTGATTAATGTATTCAAAACTTGAAAAGTATTAATTTAAGATACATTTAGAACTGATAAAAATGTGCGATTAATCGCGAGTTAACTCATGACAATCATGCGATTAATCGCGATTAAATATTTTAATCGATTGACAGCCCTAATTATTATTATTAATTTTTTTTTAGGGCACAATTGACAATTACGTTTTTATGAAACCGCTCAATGATGACTAGAGGTGTGAATCTTCACTGGCCTCATGATTCGATTAGATTCAAAGTGTAACGATTAGATATAAAACGATTCTCGATGCATCTTCTCCTTCAATATCTTTCTTTTTTCAGTTCCTTCAAAATTTATTTTTTCACTTTCAGTTTTTTTATTTAACAGCTGTTTTAAAAACCAGAAGGAGTCACATTTCATAAACTGGCCTTTTACATAGCCTACTTTATGAGCTGTGAACAAAACATCGACTAGATTAAATAAATTGTTTTAAAAGAGGATCTCAGTTTTTCCAGTTTCTTTCTTTGGAAACACCAAAAAAATTGAAAAAAATAAAAATAAAATAAAAAAATAATAATAATTAAATGAAAACATCGCCATCATGCGAACAGCTGCCTCATCCTCATTTTCCTCTTGTGCCAACCTTTTCTGTGTCAAGTTATATCCAATTTTACTAACAATTCACTATCGCCATGATGATTCAACGCCACAAAACATAAAACTACTATAAAAAGACAATTTAATCAACTTTGTTTAAACAGCTCAAATAATACACGAGTTGTAACAGAAGAATTAATAAATAATTAATTAATTAAAAATGCTTTTATAAAAATTCAAGCTTCACATTTCTGTAAAGGTTCATAAACGGCGGGGATCAGCAGCTCATTTGCATTTAAAGAGACACACATGAAAACAGCACGTTTTTGATTCCACTCAAAAAGACGCATTTAGACATCAAGGATAAACAGTATCAGAAAATGGTTTGAGTGTCAGGGCTGAGAAAGAATGTTATAAGTAACATTGCTAACACAGTTCTACATTACAGAGAAATACTAAACCGTAATAATGAGCCTTTAAAATAAACACTTTACAAGCGCACCGCAGCGACGGGTAGTGAATGCACGGATGAAGCTTCTTTGCCGGAGAGATGTTCACAACTGTTGTAAAGCCATCTTTCAAAAAGTCGAATAACACATTTTAAATGCACTTATTTTTTTTCGTTTCATTTGAACTTTTAGTTAAAATAAATACAAAATAAAGTTCAAAGTTTGAAATCAAGTGTCTTGTTTTATTGTGTAAGCTTAACCCTAAGCATGTTTAACGAAAATTATCCCATAGTACCATCTAGCGTCCAAGCAGCGATAATACTGGTGTTCTGGTGGAGTGTTTTGTTCCCTCGACCTAAGTATCGAAAAAAGTATCATTTAGGAAACGGTATCGAAGTCAAGGTATCGGTATCGATATCGATTTTTTTTTTTATCTATTATTTATTGGCAGTCTCTATGTGACGTTGCTCGGATTGAACAGTTACCTCTGGAACTCACTCAGAGTTTTGTGAAGAACAGCGATGGCTCTTATTCACCATACCTCTGTCGGGAGAAACATCCTGATCCTGGATCAGATGCCTGTAACCATTCATGCTCCAATAAGCCTCTGGCCATCAGACCACTGGAGCTACGCACCTACGCACAAAGTGTGTGAGTGCTTGTGCATCATCCTTTACATGTTACATTTTACTATAGGATTTGCATTGACATGCTGTTCAGTTATGAGCAAGTTAATGTGATCAGCTACAACAGGATGACCCAACAGACATTTTTGATCAGGCATTACAAACCTGGCAAAGAATGTGACATGACTCATCTTGTGCCCTTGAGCATACCATTTAATCTCAGGGAGTTCCACCAGGGACATTATTAATTTCACAGGGTGTACTACACTATATGACTGAGACACTGTGGTCTTGTCTCTCAGGTACACATTCTGCAGAGCAGACGGAGCCAGTGTCCTTTGTGATCGAATGGATCCCAGACATCCTTTCACACTCACAGGATGGAGAACTGCAGATCCGGTTTGAATACGGCCATCAGATGGGTAGTAAACCTGAACACGGCAAGAGCTCTGCTGCCACAGAGAGAACTGAACAAACAGTTACAGATACCAGTCCAAACCATTGATGATCCACTGTAGAAGTAATGAAAGTACCTGGACCCTCAGTACATCACTTACAATATAATGCCCCCAAAATAGGAATGTTCCATTTTAGGAAAGATCTAAGTCAATTCCATATTTTATTGCTTTTATCTGATGGTTTTTAATATTAACAGAGTATTTTCAGATGTTTACGAAAAGGTTTAATGATAATCTAACTACGTGTCCTAACCAGATGTGAAGCGATAAAGCAACCAGTGATCAAAGTTGGCGATCTCTTGGTTTCTATTAATTAGCTTCTCATAATAGAGCACCCATGCCCGCCCACCGGAAGTATGAAAATTGGACTAAAAGGTACAAGACTGCGTGCTTTCCTTCTTTTTATGACTCTACGAACTACAATCCCATATATGCGAATGACGTAATCAAATAAAAGATCTATGGAAAAATAGAAAGCTATTGATTTTAGGTTGTTGATTATAAGTATAGAAACAATATATTTTATGTATACTGCAAAATATTACAATATATACAAATATACAGTATGCAGTTTGAGGGTGTAGGGTTGTTTTAAAACTCTGTTCTTGGAGTCTCCACTAACGAACTGAGTTGAGTCAGGTGTGTTTGATTAGGGAGATATCCAAAAATGTTTTGGGGGTACTCCAGGAACAGGGTTGAGAACCACTGGTGTAGGCAGACTGTCTCGATTACATCTATTACAGTGCGTCATGGAAGTGGGTGCTCATTGATGGATTTGTTTGGTAGGCTTTGTTGTCCGTGATTCTCTAATTGGTGGATCTTTCTCTACTGGACCATGGGTAATGTAGTTGTTCACCAGGAATTCCATTATTAAACATGATTTTTAAACAGTGAAGTTGAAATAACGCAGACTAATGACTTCAACAAAGGCATATACCATTGATGAACAACCTCGGAGTTCACGGTAGGTCCGTCTTTAAAGGTTTATAGGTTATCATTGAAAATTAATTAATCTATGGGATAAATTAATAGGATTTTTACTTCTGGAACAATCTGTTGCGCTCTATAATACATTAGAGATCAATTATGATTGCCTGTAATTGTGCTGCATAATTATCACGTTCAGTGTGGTCTGGAATCTTATCACATCGCGTCTGGTTAGGACACACTATTATGGATGAACAGACTGTGACACTGTGAAAACTGTTTGGTGCTACTCAGGAAAACTTTCAACTTTGTCATGTTTGGTTTTAGTTTATAGAGCACTTGGCATGAGACACACACATATTGTATGTAAAATGTTTCTGTAAATGTACACTAAAATTCATCCCAATGAATACTTAACCCCAAAATGAAAATTCTCTGGTAATTTCCTCATGCGCATGCCATCACAGATGTGTAAGACGTTCTTTCTTCTGCGGAACACAAACAATGATTTTTAGAAAATATCTCAGCTCTGTAGGTCCATACGATGCAAGTCAAGGGGGTCCAACACTTCCAAGCTCCAAAAAGGACAAAAGGTAGCATAAAGGAAATCCATATGACTCATGTTGTTTACTCCATGACTTCTGAAGCAATCCGATCGATTTTGGGAGAGAACAGACCTAAATGTAACTCTATTTTCACGTGTACATTGTGTACAGGGCTCTGCACATGCATAAAGCATGATGAAGAGTAATTAAGCTTCAAACCATGATCACAACAAGGAGACTGCAGATGGCAAATTTATTGTTAATAGAAGTTATATTTTGGTCGGTTTCAAAAACTGAAGATGTATTAAATGAAAAATAAATCAAAAATACTATAAGATAAGCTTTAATGTTCATTTCTGTAACAGGAAAATTAGCCCAAGTCTATTAAATTATTGTTTAGCTTACTTTTGATACACGTTGGCAACATCCTCTGGTTTAAACAACCAAATGAAAACAAAAAAAAAGACATTCATCTAAATCAAATATTGAAATTACCAAACAAAATATTGGTAATTCAATATCCAAATACTGGTAATAAAATATTATTAGGCCTATGATTATTGCGCTATAGTTCTATAAACGAAAAAAGGTTGTAAATGTTACATTTAGTCATTTAGAAGACGCTTATATCCAAAGTAACATACAAAATGAAAATATAAGCAATTTGTCAAATAAAAGAAAACAATATCCACAGTATTGCACTGTTATGTTCTCGATGCAATTGAACCACCTGTTGTCATTCTTTGATTGCAGGGAGCAAGAGGGGACACAGACCTGGAGAGATGAGTTGAAATAAGATGGTGTTATTCCATCGGCTGTCCTGAAGGCCAAAATCAAAGCATTAAATATAATTTAATGCAGGGAGATCATTAAAGCTATAGGGAGTCGGTGGAGGGAGATCAAGAGGGGGTTGACATAGACCCTCTTTTTATTTATTTAATTAAAGACTGGACATACACCCACATTCTGGAACAACTGCAGAGGCTTAATTGTTCTAGAAGGATGACTGGCCAACAAAGTATTGCAGTTGTCAAGTCTTGATATTACAGGAGCTTGGACCAGGAGCTGCACAGCATAATCAGACAAGAAAGTTCTGATTTTCCTGATGTTGCAAAGCGCATTCCTGCAAGACCGGGCAGTTCACGAGATGTGGCCAGTGAAATATAGCTGGTCATCAAACACCCCTCCCAGGTTCCTGGATGTGTTCCTGGCTGGTGTTAGTATTGTTGACTAAGATTAACTGTGAGGTCAACAGATGGGTTGGCAGGGATTACCATAAAATCTGCCTTGTCAAGATTGAGTTGAAGGTGTTGTAACTTCTTTCAGGCTGAGATATCTGAAAGCCAGGCTGAAATACGTGCTGAGACAATGGGGTCATCTGGCTGGAATGACAGGTGGAGCTGCGTATCATCTGCGTAGCAGTGATAGGAGAAGCCATGTGCCTTTATAATAAGTCAGAGTGATGTTGTGTAGATCGAAAATAGGAGGGGTCCAAGCACTGATCCCTGAGGAACACTAGTGTTTAGCTGGTGAGGATTTGGTGGTTCGCTGTGTCTAAGGCAGAAGACAGGTCAAGAGGGATGAGGACAGATGATTTGGAGTTAGCTCTTTCCAGTCGTAGGGTTTCAGTTACAGATTGGAGAGCAGTCTCTATGGAATAAAATTATTATTTTTTTAAGTCAGGCTGATGTCTGTTGAGTTGGTTCTGTGAAAGAAAAGCAGATAGTGGGTTGAATAAAACCCTCTCGAGTTTTTGCAGGAAAGGAAGGTGAGAAGCCGGTCTGTAGTTATCGACTACTGTGGTGCTCTGTTGGTTTTCTGAGCTATGGGGTTACCCGAACCTACTTATATGTGGTGGGGAAATTTTCAGTTGTAAGGGATGTTTTTATGATGTGTTTGAGTGCAGGTAAAAGATGAGAAGGAACAGAGTCAAGAGGACAGGTTGTAGGAAGTTTGAAAAGATGAACTTTGGAGACATCAGTCTACGAAAAAGGAGAGAAAGAGAATAACAGGAGATGAAATGTAGGAAGAGAGTGGTTGTGTATGTGGGATGTAGATAACTTACTGCTAATGGTCACCACATTATCAGTGGAAAAAAATGGAAAAGTTATCAGCAGCCAGAGAAGTGGTGGGAGGAGGTGGATGAGGAGAGAGGAAAGAAGAAATGGTTGAAAAGAGTTGGCAGGAATCTGGAGTGTTACTGCTTCTGGTAATAGAAAACCTTGGCAGTGGAAATGCTGGAAGAGAAAGAGAAAAGGAGAGATTAATATTTACTCAGGTCAGCTGGGTCTTTTGACTTGCGCTAGTTCCTCTCCGCAGACCTGAGTTTAGTTTGGTGGGTAGAAGCGTCTCGGAGAGCCATGGACTGGAACGTGTGGCATGTGCTCACCTGGAGGTGAAAAGGCAGACACTGTCAAGGCAGGAAGTTAGTGTAGAGCAAAGTGTCTGTAGCTTCATTAACATCAAGTGAAGAGAAGTGGTTAGTGGAGGGAAGAGATGCAGGGACCATAGAAGAGAAGTGAGTGAGGGAGAGAGAACGGAAGTTGTGGCGTAAGGAGAGCAGAGGAGGAGTGAGTGGTAAGAAAGGAGATAGAGTAACAGAGATCTGGATGAAAGAAGTGGTCAGAGATATGTAGAGGAGTATCAAGAAGATTACTTGTTCTCCTGGTTAAATTGCATTCTTAGAATGTTCAACCCTTTTTTTAAAAAATAAAAAAAATCAAACTATATGTCCAATAAACTCACTTTCAGAAATAGGCCCACAAAAGCTGATAAATCTTTTAAACATTTTAAAGATTTGTATCCACCCCTTTCTATCTCCGCTTGCATTTGATGAGCTTCTTCATCTGAAAATGTAAATTGCATAAATAAGATGGTAATTAAATGGAAATCAATTAAACTCAATTTACGAAATATTACCAAATGTATATGTTCAGTTGGTGTTTGAGGTTTTTAATGGTCAGTCCTAGTTAATACAGTTGACACGGTGATGCATTCATTTAGAATGATGAAATGATTATTTAAAATATGTAATAGGGAAGAGAGAGCGATGTATAACTGACCTTTAGGTTTTCTTTCCACATGTGAATATTATTTGTCCATGGATTTATATTATTGTTTTCTGGACGCATGCATTTTAAGATTCAACAACAAATCTTTGGTCGTGGCAATCACCTCCGCACTTGCATTCTCCTTTGCCATCATTAAAGGTAAGCGATTTTAGCCATACTGGAACTTCCATGAGATGGAGTCACTGAATTAGTCATGCCCCCTATTTTCAAAGCACAACCCTCCGAACAGTAGTTCGTCTTATAACGGTTGTCAAACACAACAGTAGCAACATAGCGTCCTCTACTGACAAATGTAATGAATCTGAATATAACATTTTATCCTTCTTGATCAATCAGGATAAGATGCTGGTATTGTCCAAAAAGGGGCAGGAGCTCCAAATCACCATTAAAGTTATAGGGAGTCCCTTATCTAACCCTTTCCCTTAACTAAACCGTGAGTGGAAGTGACGGAGTTGGCGCAACTGCTTTTGGAGTAACCACTCCCTCTTCATGAATAACCACATCCTCTATTAGAGATTCCGCCCCCATTTTGAGTTCTCTGGCCTGCAGCTATACCTACTTGGAATGATCTGCTTCAATTACTACACTATGAAAATGTGTAAAATTGTTGACAGACAGAAAGCACATCAAAGTGTTCTGATTGTCTGATCAAAGAATATGTCTGCGGCCTGCCGTCACATTTTTGCTTGCTGTTTTCACAGTCCAGTGCTTACAGTGTGTTACAGAGACCGGTGAGAGATCTTAGGACACTTATTTCAGTGATATCTTTCAGGGAGAAGGAACATTTTCTGCATACCATTATATTTAATATTGTATAAATAGCATTTGTAGTATTTTGTCACATTCTTTATTATTCCATTATTGTTTACCGCTGCTTAAAACATGGTGAATGCAATGCATCACTTTGTTTAACTTAAAAAGTAATTAGATTACAGTAACTGATTACTTTGTAATTGGATTACACTCAACACTGCCTGGGAGAGTTCGAAAGATGGCCGCCCAGTGGACTGACTTGGAGCGAGAGAAAACAAATGATGCTCCGATTAAAAAAAATAATAATAAAAATGCTCATTGCTTTAGGCAAAATCATGCCAATTCGCTTCCACTCCGCTCATATACTCTGTTTTCAAATGTAGTGCTTGGTTAAAACGAATGGTTTATGGCTTTATGTCTTATAAAAGTATTGTTTTATGAAATGTTGTCATCATATTCAATTTGAAGTCTTTCCAATGTGAGACAGTTCAAAAGAAAACAGATGCCAATGTCCCTTTCAAGGTATTCAGTCTATACACCGTTTTCCTAAGTCCCATAATGCTTGGCGAGAAATATGGACGTTACTTCCTTTGTCGAGTTAACACAGCTCATCATTGCGGTGTTGGGATTTTGAGGAGAGTGTGTATGATTTCGTATGGACTTACATCAATCACTATATCAGTGTTACTGAATGATAATAAACTGCAAAAATTCATAAAGATAAAGAAAGAGCAAATAAAACTGGCATGCTGATTCTCCCAGACACAATTGAGATTTAATCTAAGCACAAATGCAACATTTGAGCAAAATTATTGGTTGTTTTATGGAGTACACGTGTTAGTTCAGCTTCAGATGTGTGAGCTTGTCATCTTGCCACCCTACATGTTCAAATCAGACAGACACACAAAGGAAGAGCTGTGAAGTTCCCTTACGACTCAGTGGACTTGACATTTCGTAGCTACGCATGTAGGGAGTGCCTTCATACACAACCTAGTTGAAACCTCTCTACAATAAAGCCAGTATTCTAATATTGGCCATGGCGTTTGGCCCCGCCTGTTTTGGCGTGAAACTGTCCGCTATTAAAAACAGGTGCACAGACACCATTCATCTCTTGTCTAGAAGCCCTCTATCTTCGCCATCGATATACAAGAGTCAGCGGGAGGAAACTTTGCGGGAAAACTTGCCGCTCCCCTGCAGTGTTCTGGCGAACATCACACATTCTTTGGTCTTACCCAATGTGATTGATGACTAAGGGAATTTGGCTTGTGTATTACTTCATATGCATACCCCTTCTGAAACAGAAATTTATGGCTGAACAATTTCAAGGTCCTAGTCACTCAGGATCCTGATTCCCCAAAGCGCTTCGGCAGTGTTTGTGTATCCTTACAAAAGAATTGTATATTGTGCTTTATATACTGTTTGATATATATATATATATATAAATTCATTTTTATATTTATATATCTAAAAGAGTCACTTACATGTTTGCGTCTTTTTAAAGATGTCGTTCCGAGGCACATCTCACCGTCAGATCAGCATGAGAGCTGCGTCAGAGTCCACTCTCATGGAGACAGACTGCCCTCACTGTGACGGCATGAGTCTCAAGACACTTCACTCGCGAATCACCCTCATTCTGAGGGATGATTCAGCCTCATGTCACCTCCCACAGCCTCTTCTGTGATGCCATCCTCTTTAATGTGGATCACAGGGAAGAAAACGATTTCTTCCCTGTGAAGGCGGTAGCAGCACACCTCTGCTCAGCAAGTAACAGGTACATTCTTCCAAACCATGTCGACAAACGTCGCACTTGCGGGAAAAGCTTACTCAGCAGCAGAACAAGCTGGATCAGCATTCCACACAATGGCGGTGCTCCAGGAAATTCAAGCCAAGCTTCTCAGGTAAATGGATGAGCACGGCTTTGATCCAGTGATATTCAAAGAGCTCCGCACTGCTACAGATTTAGCGCTACATACCACGAAAGTCACTGCGCAGGCCATCAGCAAGTCGTGGTCCACCTGGCAGTTCTGGATCGACGTCTATGGCTGACCCTCACAGAAATGCGTGATAAGGAAAAAGCCACTCTTTTGGATGCTTCAGTGTCTCCAGCCGGCCTTTTTGGTGGCTCTGTGAATAAGTTTGCTTAGCGTTACATCTCTATTCAGCAGCAGTCACAGGCTATGCCCAAATGCCCAAACGGAGTATATCACAGCCGGTTCACCCTCACTCTGTTTCGAACCAGTGTCCGACTAAAAGCTCCATACCTGCTGCCACACCAGCACCTGCATATCAGCACGCACAGAAAAAGCTGATGGGCATAACCCTTTGAAGCGGAATGCAGAGCCCGCAGTTCCCTCCGGGTCTGCTCCAAAAAAGGCTTGATTGGAGATCCAAAACACTGTTCCCCATCTCCCCACTTTTGTTTGTCAGGAAAGGAATATTGTCATTGTGATTCCCTAGGGTGCCAATGTACATCTGGCAAACAGCACTACAGATGAAAATTAGCCTTTGGCTAACTCTGGCATGTTACAGGCGTACTGTTGTTAATATGCATTGTCCTGGCAAATAAATAAATAAACAATCAATTCACAATATTGTTCAAAATGTTGTTTCTGTGTCTTGCACTCAAATAAATGCAATAAGTGCATAAACGAATACAGCATTCGTTGCAAATGCACCTGATGCTCACACATTCTCAATAAAGAGCCCCTTCTTCAACCGCTTCCCTATAGTGAACGTTGCATCATATCATACAGTGAGCAAACCAAATTTCCCTCTGTCCCATTACACAGATGCGTGGCGAGCCCTAACGGGTATTTCAGACTGGGTGCAAAAACATGAACATGGTTATACAATCCAATTTTGCACACCGGCCATTTCATTGCCATTCTGTCTTCCAAGGTTTTGACTGAAGAAACACCAGTGTTAAGAGCCAAAATACACACATCGTGAAGAACTCTATAGAGATTGTGCCAAATTGTCAAGCACAAAAAGGGTTTTACAGCCGTCATTTTCTTGTTCCAAAGAAAGACAGCGGAAAATCCTGGATCTGAGACATTTAAATCATGCACTTATAAAGCACCCATTCAGAATGATTACTCAGAAAAGGATCTTATCGCATATACGCACACATGAATAGTTTGCATCGATAGTTCTGAAGGATGCGTACTTTCATATCTAAATTGTATGACATTGCAGGATGTTTTTGAGATTCGCATTTGAGGGAACGGCGTATCAATTCAAAGTCCTGACCTTCGGGCTGTCTCTGGCTCCTCACACGTTCACAAAGTGCATTGATGCGGTTCTAGCCCCTCTGAAACTGAGTGGTATGAGCATTATGAACTACCTCAACGATTAGCTGTTACTGCCGCAATCAGAGGCTTTGTTATGCCAGCACAGACTTACTGCTTCAGCCATTCTACAGTGTCCGTCTCAGTAAAACTGAGGAACACACTTCCACTGTTTTAGAATGCATTGGGATTTGTAGCAGTGGCCTTCACCATCATTCCGTTAGGTCTCTTGCACATGAAACCTCTTCAGTGCTGACTGAAGCGCAGTGTGCATGCGAATAACTATATCCCACCACTGTATATCTGCTTTAGCTCCACAGAAGGCTCCTGTGTTTTACCAGCGCCAAAAGCTATCGGCTGTATTTCTAGACTTAAAAAGATTTTCAGTCAGAAATATTAAACTGTCATGTCCTGGTTCGCTCAGACAACATGACAGTTGTGGCATATATAAACCGCCAAGAGGGAATTCAGGAGACTTCATAAAACTGTATTGAGGATTTGGGAAACATCTGGCAAAGCAGAAATCGATCTATTTGCCTCAGTGGAAAAGTGGTGACCACAGATGATTACAATACAGGTTGAGAGGCAATGTGCAATGGACGCCTGACTTTTGGCTCCTGGACGGGTGCAAGGGGGGCGTGGCACATCAACCGCTTAGAGCTATCGGCTATAAGTCTAGCCTTAAAGGCTTTCAGTGAGTCAAAGCACAGGTGGTTCACCTTCAGGCCTTCTTCCCTCCTCCATTTAAGTCAGATGAGGAACAATCATTGCATTGTTATGCCCTGTGCGGGTTCAGCACACTCAACTAGAGCCATGGCCTCCTCATGGGCATGGATGAATGGTGTGTCCTTACAAGACATATGTTTTGCAGCAGGATGGTCCTCTCAAAACAAAATAATACACAAATAAATAATAAATTAAACTCCCTTCCCGACTGGGTTCATAAGGATTTAATTCATACTATATGACTTTAGTTCATATATTCGTTATGAGTGCTCTCCTCCTGGCCAACACGAAGATCACTCATTTTGGCATTCTCATGTTAATCGCCGACCCACAAGACTGCAGCACCACGTTTCCTCTCTAGGAAGTTATGTCGTGTAGTGCGGCGTGATGGGATTCTGTTCCCCATATACGTAGATATGCAACGTGAAGTGTAGAGTTGTAAGGAAACGTCTTGGTTACTTACGGAGCCTCGGTTCCCTGAGATGAAGGGAACGAGACATTGCAAACTCTAGCCACACTACAAGACTCAGAGTTCTTGAGGCACGAGCGATGCGGTTGTTCTCAGTCAGAAATTCTGAGGAAATGGTTTCTGTGCACCTGCTTTTATAGTGGAGAGTTTCACGCAAAAACAGGCGGGACTCAAACACCATAGCCAATATTAGAATACTGGCGTTATTGTAGAGAGATTTCAACTAGGTCGTGTATGAAGGCACTCCCATATGCGTAGCTACACAATGTCTCGGGGAACTGAGGTTACGTAAGTAACCAAGATGTTCTCATACTTGGGTATGCAATCGCTTTTTCAAGTTTTCTGACTGGACTGTTATTTTCTTTTAAATGCGCATGTAACTTTAAAAATTTGTTTGGTGGGAGATTGACAGGTAAAAAGTGGTGCTTTGCTGCTGTCCGGGATGCATCAGGATGCTGTTTTAAACCTCAAATGCAATGTGGTTTACCAGCTTTAAACAGGTTCTTAAAATTACTGCAGCAAGAGCTAGGGAATGCTGTAGAACAACTTCCGTCAGAAGTTCCACCCACATTCGTTTCCCCAGTAATTCCCCCAGGAAAAAGGTGTATATCAGTTGGCCTTTCCAATTTCTCCCATTGAGCTGTTCAGGTTGTAGTCCAAAAACCCGGAAATCTAATTCGTCATGTGTTCCCTCAGGATTTTCCTATGGATTAATGGGGGTTTTGAACTAATTAGTAAAATAAGGTCAGTAGTAAATATTACTTCACGATATGTGGATGTTTTGTTCTACAACATAAAGTAAAGATAATACCTCAAAATGAATTTTGAAGCCATAGTGAATTACATACTTAATAAAACAAAAACAAAAAACAACAAACAAAAAAAAACAGGGTGGCCTCAATATTCAAGTTTGAAGTATGAAAGTGTGTAATTTATGATGTAGAACAAAACGTCCACGTATTGTCAAGTCATGTTTACCACAGACTTTATTTTACTCATATGCTGAAAACCCCCATTATAAAAACCAATAGGAAAATCCAGAGGGAACCCATGGCGGAATAGACTTCCGGGTTTTACTACAAATTGCTAAATAGTCTCTGCAGATGTTCTATGTCTCAAACGGAAGTGCCACAGAATGTGTTTAAATAGTTTGAACGTATCTACAGACGGGCGCCTTTACTGGATAGTTGTATTGTTATGCTGCATATACAGGTCTTTGACAAATATTGTTAAAAATGATACTTTTAATGTTAATACTAGAGACTAGAGACTGCATCGTACCTAACACTCCTGCCCAACAGATGGCGCTCTATCGCCCTGTACGTCACTATGAGACTGACGGACAGGAAGAAGACAGGCAGCTTAGAAAATAAACAAAAGGCGAGCTTCGATTAATAAATGTTTTTAATATTCACGAAACCCTTTTAACCACGATTTCGCTGTCTTTAAGTTGATTTATTAACGAGGTCTCTTTTAGATCGACCATGAATCCCGACCTATCGCTGCGTGTGAGCGTATTCTCCGAACAAGGAGGACGGAAATACATGGAGGATTTAACGGAGGTGATCGTTGAGCTCGAGCCTACCGACGACGAGCTGCAGGCGGCCGGACACACCGGTGCAAAGTTGGACCAAGAGCCTGACTCTGAAAGCGACCCTCCAGACTGCACAAACAAGCCGTTTCCCGTCACGGTAACGTGGAGCAACACACTTTCGAATGACGCGAGTTACGGCACGGAGGAGCCCGGGACTGAACCGGCGGCACCGGACAGCAGGAAATCGGTCGCGTTCTTCGCCGTGTTTGACGGTCACGGCGGGCGAGAAGCAGCGCTGTTCGCTCGAGATCACCTCTGGGACTTTCTCAAGAAGCAAAGGGGCTTTTGGTCGAAGGATTACAGGAAAGTTAGCGCCGCAATTCGCAAGGGCTTCATCGCTTGCCATCACGCAATGTGGAAGAAACTACGTAAGTCAAATGTATTTTCTATGCTGAATGACAGCACAGTTTGTTTACTGAGTGTCTTTCTGAGATTATTTGGTTGTCCGTCAGTGGATTTTAAAACCTCGCTACTAGAGTTATGTTTATAATTTGCATAAAGATGAACACGGCGGCTGCGATTATGCAATTTGGTTGTCGGGCTAAAACACTTTTTGAAATAGGGTGCATAATATATATATATGCAAGACTATGTGCAGTGCCCCAAAAACACATCTGATACAAAGCCACATTTCTGAAGTTGATGTGACCAAAACACATGGCACCTTTTATGTAAGTGTAAAAAGCGTAAAAAAATAAATGCCACTTGGAGGTGCCAATAGACCACTTGTAGTAACTCCATAAACCAATGATCAAAGTGGTTCAAAACACACTAAGTCACTGCATTGGGAGTGTGTGTGTGCTCTGGGGTCAAACTCACAGTGAGCGAAGCCAGAAATGGCTCATCTCGGTTTTAATTACATGTCCGAGCCCCCTGGATGTACAGTTGAACAGGGGGTTTGAGTGAAAAAAATGCAACCGGGAGCGTGTGTTCTCCAAACTCTCAGTGATGGTGACTGAAGCCGAGGATGGTGGATCAGATCATGGGTCCAAAAGCCGAGTTCTTTGTCAACAGTACAGCAGTAACATGCTATAACTGCACACCATGCATAAAAGCGCAAACACAAACAAACACAGTCCACGGATTTCCACCTCGAACCTTTGCGAATCGTCATCAGGGATACGTACAACACAAATTAATCACTCACAACTGCACAGAACATTTTCAGGGAGGGCTCATTGTTTTTCTAAGACCCTCCCAAATACCGTGTTTGGATGTTTTGCTACTGAAACACTACACAGAGTGCAAGATTAATGGACATGGATTATGTGTTGAATATGTAAAACCTGAACAAAGACAGATTGATCCATATTTCTTCATATTTGTACATTTTTGGACTAAAATCTCCAATGGGTTTTACTTACTGGACTCTTGCAATGAAAAGCATACTGAAGTTTGGAGGATTGTGCTCATCTGTGTTTGGCTGGAAGACAGTAAATGTCAGAACTTTTTTTGTCAGAACCGGATTCATTTTCCCTGTTTTGATTTGCACGCTTGACGCATTTAATAAGATCTTATTATTGTAACTTTGCGATCATCAAAATCTCTTTAAAATATAACATTTTGAGACTCAGATCTTTCAAGTGATATATTGGATGTCAATATTAGTTTACATTTTAATTTCACAGTTTAAACATGCATTAAACATAAATTAAAATGTAAATAAATACGCAAGTGGGTCAGAAGTGATTTGACAGGTGTGAGAGAAAAACAGTATTTAAGTCCTTTTGCACTTTCACATACACATTAATCTTTTGTTTATTGGCGATTCACATTCTTCGTGCATATTGCCACCTATTGGGAAGGAAGGATGATCTATTTCTCACCCAGACCTGTCATATCACTCCTGAAGACATACACCGATCAGCCACAACATTGAAACCACCTGCCTTATACCGTGTAGGTCCCACTCATACAGCCAAAACAGCTCTGACCCATCGAGGCATGGACTCCACAAGACCTCTGAAGGTGTTCTGTGGTATCTGGCACCAAGACATTAGCAGCAGTTCCTTTAAGTCCTGTAAGTAGTGAGGTAGGGCCTCCATGGATTGGACTTTTTGGTCCAGCACATCCCATAGATGCTCAGTCGGATTGAGATCTGGGGAATTTGGAGGCTAAGTCAACACCTTGAACTCTTTGTCATGTTCCTCAAAACATTCCCAAACAATGTGTGCAGAGGCCACTGTCATCAGGGGATACTGTTGCCATGAAGGGGTGTACGTGGTCTACAACAATGTTTAGGTGGTATGTGTCAAAATAACATCCACATGAATGCCAGGACCCAAGGTTTCCCAGCAGAACATTGCCCAGATCATCACATTGCCCCTGCCTGCCTGCCTTCTTCCCATGGTGCATCCTGCTGCCATCTCTTCCCCAGAAAAATGACGTACATGCACCCGGCTGTCCAAATTATCTTAAAGACAACATGGCCACCTTCTTCCATTGCTCCGTGGTCCAGTTCTGACACTCACGTGGCCATTGTAGGCACATTCGGCAGTGGACACGGGTCAGCATGGGCACTCGGCTACGCAGCCCCATACGCAGCAAGTTGCGATGTACTGTGTGTTCTGACGTCTTTCTATCATGGACAGTATTACGTTTTTCAGCAATTTGTGCTACAGTAGCTCTTTTGTAGGATTTGACCAGTCAGGCTCAAGCGAATCAATGCGACTTAGGCGCTCATGACCCTGTCGTGGGTTCACCAGTTGTCCTTCCTGGACCACTTTTGGTAGGTACTCTCCATTGCATACCGGGAACACCCCACAAGACTTGCTGTTTTGGAGATGCTCTGATCCAGTCGTCTAGCCATCACAATTTGGCCACGTGCCCCACCTGGATTCGACCTCGTGACTCCAGGGGTGGTAGTCAGCGTCTTTACTCACTGAGCTAGTTTTGGCTGATCAGTGTAGATTTAACCACTGCAGTCTTATGGTATTAATATATTTGCTTAAAATTCCCTTATTTTGGGATTAAAATGTGATTGGAATTTTAAGTGCACAGGTCAAATAACCGTGATCAGATTATTATTTAATAATCACTACAGGCCTATACATCTGGGATGGCATGAGGGTGAGTAAATGATGAGAGAATTTAAATGTTTGGGTATGAATGATTCATGATGTCTTAACTTTATAAATATGACAAAGAATTAGAGGTGAACCGATGTAGGCCTTATTGGATTTTAGTTGATGCTGATGGTTTCTTTTTAGACAGTAGGATGTTTATTAAAATATATATATATATATTTTTTTTACATAGTTTTTTTTTTTTTTCCACTGTGTTCCTCTGTTGCTGATGCTAAATGATTCTACAGTATAACCTCCTAGAAGTTAAATAAAACCAATCACTGACACCACATGGGCATTTGCTGTGTCTAAATCTCATCATTGACTATAATTATCCATATTTTGTATAATGCATATTTTGTTATTTTTTATTAGATAATAAGTGTTCTTATTTGGAGCAAGCAAAGAAAAATGATAAATATGTGGAAATGTGCCTGTCAGCACATACAGTATATTTCCAACTTCATATCTTGTGTATACTGTATGAATAAACCTATATAATGTATAGTAAACCTAATTCCTCTATTAAACCTTATCTGGTGTAATTTACATAAACAAAACCATTCATCTGGTGAATATATAGGTTATAAAAAGCTTAGTTTGGTTAATACTTAATACATAGCATTGCAACAGGGCAAATGACAAACTCCAATATCGGTTGACGACCTCTACAAACAACTTTTTAAATTATATGTCACACATTGTATTATTAAACTGAAGCTATAAAAGGTGAAATTAAAAATGTCTTTTTTCTGTTTTCTCCAGTTAGCTCACAAACTAACCAGTTAGCCTATTAGCGTAGCATACAGCTAGCCATTAGCCTGTTATTTACACAGTGGGACAGCTGCTTCTGTTCATTTTCCATCATGTTTCTCCACATTGTCACCACCTAGTGATACACAATGAAATTGAATTGGTTTAAAAGAATTTCAGTTTAAATTAACTCAGTATCTCTTCTTTAGCTGAGTGGCCAAAGACATTAACTGGCCTCCACAGCACCTCGGGCACTACTGCCAGTGTGGTGGTCATCAGAGGGGACCGCATGTTTGTGGCTCATGTCGGGGACTCGTCTGTAGTGCTGGGGGTGAGAGAAGATCCTTCTGATAAAGTCATCAAAGCTGTGGAGGTAACGCAAGACCACAAGCCCGAGCTCCCGAAAGAGAAGCAGAGAATTGAGGGACTGGGAGGAAGGTGAGACACACTCAAGTCACTGCCACACTCAATGACTTTCAATTCAGCATAGCAGTCATTCTCATGGATAACATGCCATCCGAAAACACATCAACTTACCAACATATTCATACCTTAATGTCCTAATTATTTTCCCTCTGTGATTTTTTTTATTTTTTTTGATTTAGTGTTGTGAAAAAGTCTGGAGTGAACCGTGTTGTGTGGAAGAGACCCAGATTAACCCACAACGGCCCTGTTAGGAGAAGCACCCCGATCGACCAGATCCCCTTCCTCGCTGTCGCCAGAGCTCTGGGTAAAAATCAAGATAGTGCCACTTGGGAAAAATATATATTAATTATAACTATTATACACACTTTATTCCCTGTAAAATTGAATCATATTCAGTACCTGTTAATTTTTTATAGTTAGTTAAGGGGTGCTAAAGCGGCACAATTCTAGAACATTTTGTCACAACTTAATTTCCATTTAAGTTGGGACTACATGAATATGTTTTTTTGTTAATGTAGCATTGATGAAACTGGGCAGGGGATTTCAATTTCCCAGTATGCTTTGCATGAGACTCAAAAAGGAGAGCAAATGTTAAAATGAAGTGTTTTTGTGCAAGATATACTGCACATGAAGGGGGATAATTAATCATTTTTAATGTTTTGTTATGTTGAGATTTAGAAGAGTTTCTGAGTTTAGGGGGTTACCGTTATGGTGAATTGTGGAGCTTGAGCTAACAATTTTTTTTAGTATAGAACTTTGTAAATGTCAGGTGGTCCAATTCTTTGGAAATCTACATAGCTTTATTGGGAGTTCAGATTCTGTGTGGGCCTCGATATTAATATAGGTCCTTAATATCACAATGATTTTCCATGAAACTTGGGTACCTGTATTGCAAATATCTCTGTAAATATATATGTGCAGGTGATCTATGGAGTTATGACTTCTACAGTGGAGAGTTTGTGGTATCTCCAGAGCCCGACACCAGTGTGGTGACCCTTGACCCTAGACGGCATCGGTACATCATCGTTGGCAGCGACGGGCTTTGGAACATGGTGCCTCCTCAAGAGGCAGTGACTGTGTGCCAGAGCCATGATGAAGCTGTGGTATGAAAATTTTTTACCTGAGTAAAGTTCATCTGTCATCTCTATCTATCGATCTAGAGAGAGAGAGAGAGAGAGAGAGAGAGAGATTATATATATGTATGTATAATATATATACTTTTAATGAGAAAACTATACATAATAGCTCATGTTGTTTCAGACCTGTATGACTATAATGTATGATGTGCCTTAGACACCATATACTTTCATTGTATGATAAAAAGATGCAATGAAAGTGAATGGAGACTGAGACTAACATGCCTAATATCTGCTTTTATGTTTCACTGAAGAAAGAAAGCCATATGGATTTGGAACAACATGAGAGCGAGTAAATGATGAGAGATTTTTCATGTTTGCTTGAACTTGTGTGTGTGTGTGTGTGTGTGTGTGTGTGTGTTATACTCTCCAGGCACCTTTCGGGATTTCAGTTGCGCGGCGGCTAGGATGTTATGCATTGATGCGATGGCGTCAGCGGATGCTCCGTGCAGATAACACTAGCGTCATAGTTATTGCGCTGCCTGAGCCTGGCAAAGCCCACTTATCTATGCACAGAGACGAGGTGATACTCAGCCTGGCTGAGGGTCCACACTGTGATCCAGCAACAGGGTCCCGATCCAACACACCTCTCATCAAGGTAAAAGAAGAAACAGGTGTTTAAACAGTTCCCAGATAATCTGAGACAACATTGATCTAAAGTTGTACTGTTAGGGCTGTCACGATTATGAAATTTGGCTGCTGATTAATTGCAATTATGGTGATTAATTGTTTAATTTTGGGCTTTCAAATTTTGAAAAATTTGATACAAATCCTCATGCCTCATACACCTTAAGAATGTATTTATTCATATTTAACTTGTAATCACATAATAAAATATGGATTTATGATTTCCTTTAAGCCTTCAAAAACTTGAAAAATATTGCACAGGGTTAGAATGACATATTTTATTGTATTATATTTTATTTCCAAATACTTAAAATATGTCTCTCTGTTTGGTCAACTTTAGTCTTGGTCCATTTTACATTAACAGAATTGTTTTTAGAACCCAACCAACCTTAATTATATTATATTATATTATACATTGCCTGGCCAAAAAAAAAAGTTGCACACACTAATATTTCATTGGACTGCTTTAACTTTGATTATGGCATTTATTCATCATGGCATTGTTTCGACAGTATTATGCAACGTCACAAAATGTTTTTCCATCCAGAGTTGCATTAATTTTGGGCTGAGATCTTGTATTGATGATGAGAGAGTTGAATCACTCCACAAAGTCTTCTCCAGCACATCCCAAAGACTTTCAATGGGATTGAGGTCAGGACTCTATGGTGGCCAATTCATGTGTGAAATGATTCCTCATGCTCCCTAAACCACTCTTTCACAAGTTGAGCCTGATGGATCTTAGCATTATCTTCCTGGAATATGCCCCTGCTGTCAGGAAAGATTGATGGGATAACCTGGTCATTCAGTACATTCAGGTAGTCAGCTGACTTCATTTTATTACTGCATAACGTTGCTGAGTCTAGACCTGACCAATTCATAACACTGCCTCCAGAGGCTTGTACAGTGCGCACTATGCGTGACGGGAGCATTGCTTCTTGAGCTGATGCACCCATCGCTTTGGAATTGGGTAAATCTGGACTCATCAGATTGCTCCACAGTCCAATCTTTATGCTCCCTAGCAAATTGAAGTCGTTTTTTTCCGATTAGCCTCACTAACTGACTTTGACAATGACTTTCTTGTGGCCACACTGCTGTTTGGTCCCGATCCTGTAAGTTCTCGTCACATTGTTTGTTTGAAAATGCTTTTCCTTTCACTAATAAACATAGCAGTGAGTTCTACTATTTATTTTTTACGATGTGACTAAGCGTTTTAGTGATTTCCGATCACGATCATTAATGGGGGGTGCTACTTCCAAAAATAGTACAGAGCAGATGGCGCAGCTGTAAGTACCTGAAGAACTGAGATCTAGGAAATGTTGGACCGAATTTTCAAACTATCACAACCCACCACTCTCATATAGGTCACCAAGCATATTAACACCCCTTATAATCCACTCCGACCAGCAAAAAGGGGACCCACCAATACTCAACTTTGGGTTTAGCGATATGCTCGAGGCAACATTTAAATAAATGTCTAAATTAAACACTTTGGTCACTTTTGTTCATCGTGCATGCAGATGCGAGATAACGGGATGCGACTTAAGTTTTCTGTTTAGTTTAATAGTAAGGCTTTTTAATAGTAAAATTAACAAACCTTTCCTGTCATTGATAATTTAATGAAGCCCACCTGCCCACATCACTCGAAAACCTTAAAACCCATAAAAACATTGATTTCAGTCTTTTACATTTGTTGGAAATAAGGATTTTGCAAAAGGGATACATGAAAGCGCCAACAATGATTTCTTTGTTTTCTTTGAGGGAACACCTCTAAACTCACCTGGGCATGATCTGAGACTAAAATGTTTCTAATTGAGCAATCCACAACAGATGAAATGAGGGATTTGGAGATATATAATCTATTCTTGAATAAATCTTATGGATCTAAAACAATGACGACTCTTCCTAATTTATCTTTAATCTGTTTGAGACATTTGAATTGTAGATGTTTACTTATCAATATAATGACTCCCCTGCTCTTACTTGAGCCAGCACTAAAGAATACATATACACTACCGTTCAAAAGTTTGGGGTCACCCAAACAATTTTGTGTTTTCCTGAAAAGTCACACTTATTCACCACCATACGTTGTGAAATGAATAGAAAATAGAGTCAAGACATTGACAAGGTTAGAAATAATGATTTGTATTTGAAATAAGATTTTTTTTACATCAAACTTTGCTTTCGTCAAAGAATCCTCCATTTGCAGCAATTACAGCATTGCAGACCTTTGGCATTCTAGCTGTTAATTTGTTGAGGTAATCTGGAGAAATTGCACCCCACGCTTCCAGAAGCAGCTCCCACAAGTTGGATTGGTTGGATGGGCACTTCTTGCGTACCATACGGTCAAGCTGCTCCCACAACAGCTCAATGGGGTTCAGATCTGGTGACTGCGCTGGCCACTCCATTACCGATAGAATACCAGCTGCCTGCTTCTGCTCTAAATAGTTCTTGCACAATTTGGAGGTGTGTTTAGGGTCATTGTCCTGTTGTAGGATGAAATTGGCTCCAATCAAGCGCTGTCCACTGGGTATGGCATGGCGTTGCAAAATGGAGTGATAGCCTTCCTTATTCAGAATCCCTTTTACCCTGTACAAATCTCCCACCTTACCAGCACCAAAGCAACCCCAGACCATTATATTACCTCCACCATGCTTAACAGATGGCGTCAGGCATTCTTCCAGCATCTTTTCATTTGTTCTGCGTCTCACAAACGTTCTTCTTTGTGATCCAAACACCTCAAACTTGGATTCATCTGTCCACAACACTTTTTTCCAGTCTTCCTCTGTCCAATGTCTGTGTTCTTTTGCCCATCTTAATCTTTTTCTTTTATTGGCCAGTCTCAGATATGGCTTTTTCTTTGCCACTCTGCCTTGAAGCCCAGAATCCCGCAGCCGCCTCTTCACTGTACATGTTGACACTGGTGTTTTGCGGGTACTATTTAATGAAGATGCCAGTTGGGGACCTGTGAGGCGTCTGTTTCTCAAACTAGAGACTCTAATGTACTTATCTTCTTGCTCAGTTGTGCAACGCGGCCTCCCACTTCTTTTTCTACTCTGGTTAGAGCCTGTTTGTGCTGTCCTCTGAAGGGAGTAGTACACACCGTTGTAGGAAATCTTCAATTTCTTAGCAATGTCTCGCATGGAATAGCCTTCATTTCTAAGGACAAGAATAGACTGTCGAGTTTCAGATGACAGTTCTCTTTTTCTGGCCATTTTGAGCGTTTAATTGACCCCACAAATGTGATGCTCCAGAAACTCAATCTGCTCAAAGGAAGGTCAGTTTTGTAGCTTCTGTAACGACCTAAACTGTTTTCAGATGTGTGAACATGATTGCACAAGGGTTTTCTAATCATCAATTAGCCTTCTGAGCCAATGAGCAAACACATTGTACCATTAGAACACTGGAGTGATAGTTGCTGGAAATGGGCCTCTATACACCTATGTACATATTGCACCAAAAACCAGACATTTGCAGCTAGAATAGTCATTTACCACATTAGCAATGTATAGAGTGTATTTCTTCAAAGTTAAGACTAGTTTAAAGTTGTCTTCATTGAAAAGTACAGTGCTTTTCCTTCAAAAATAAGGACATTTCAATGTGACCCCAAACTTTTGAACGGTAGTGTATGTCCACCCCATAGCTTCCCAAATTTTTCAGCTTCCTGCAGGGAAAGATGAGTTTCTTGAAGAAACACTATCATATTTCTTACTTTTAAGAAAAGTTATAACCTTCCTTCATTTTATGGGGTGCCCCAACACATTCACATTCCATGTGAAGAGAGATAGTACACTCATTAACATTTGACATTTTGATATAATAGTAAAAATAAATTGTGTGCCAAAAACAAAATTATGAAGACCCCATTTCAACATTAATGTAACGATAAAACCCTAAACGTTCCCCTGAACAAACCAAACAGAAAAAATAAAAACATGCGCATTAACCCCACACACGACAGCACCAACCGGCGTCTATCCCTCTAAACACAGAGTCCATGTAGCCTATGAGAGCCCCTGTGACAACTTTGCCATCGGATTGCTCAGGCAAAATTATATAACATAAAATATTTTGTAAAACAAACCCCAGACAATAGGCAGAATAAACACTAAGAACATGAAGACTCATTCACAGAACTGTCTCGAAGGTGTGTTCCTTCACAAAACAAATTCCAGCCAATATAAAGCCGTTCAGTTTCCTCGGACAAACAAATGTTCAGTGAGCCAGCTATCCATGAGTGTAGCAGATGACGTAATCAGTCTAATGTCCCACAGAAATACTGCACAAATATAAATACTCCAGCCATCAGGAGGCGTAAGCACAAGGAAGTAACATATTCATCCACAACTGTCCTAAAGAAGTGTTATTTAACTAAACAAGCTCCAGCCGCAAGGCAGAACCAGCACAAAAGGAAACAAAACACCCATCCTGGTTCCTCGGATGGTCAAGAATCAATTCACTCGGAGGCTGCATAAAAGTATATACCTTGACTTACACAGTCTGTCAACATTATAAAAGACATCCATTGTGTGGTCATATAGATATTTTGCAGTCAACAGTAGTATCTATTCTCAATCTGGCCAGGAACGTCATTGTAAAAGTGATCTTCCATCAATGTAAAAGTTTCTTTAAGGAAAAGTGTTATTCCACAAAACAAAACAAATTCGGCGGAGCCAACGCAAAAAGAAACAAAAATGGTGCCCTGCTTCCTCCGAAAGCCAGAGTAAGTACTGCCAGAGTAAGAGTCGATCCACTCACAAGAGAAACACCCAATGGTTACTCACCCATTGTTTCTATAAAAGACATTGCCTGATTGGGACATGTAAATATTTTGCTGCCGTCCTTGGTGTTTATTCTCAGTCTGGCCGGAAACATAGGTGCAAACGATTTTACGTTGATGCAAGATTTTCTTGCAATCCTTGAACCAATCGCGTTTGTCGAGTTTGCAAAGTCCGGGAACTAGAAAATATTGTGATTTTTCCAAGAAAGCTTTCCTTTGCTCCTCGCCTGGCGCAACACGAGATCTTTATCGGATGATCTCAGAAATTTGGCCAGGATTGTTCGCGTTCTGTCTCCCTCAGCATATCTCTGTGCCGGGACTCCTGTGAGCTCGCTCGATTTCCAGCTTATGGCTTATGTCGATCGGACTCGGGGGAAGAGCCCGTCCAGAAATTTCACTTTATCTCTGCCTTCATGCTCAGGAATTCCAATAATCCGCAAGTTGTTCCTTCAGCTTTGATTTTCCAAATCTTCAAATTTTTCCAAAATGTTTTCCTTTCCATGTCTATCTTGGTCGCAGGCGGATTAGCGGATAATTCCCTTTCCGATGACTCCAGATAATTGATCCATTTCTCAGCATCTGCCACACTTGTGACTAACTCAAAGAATTTTTTCTATCACCGTAATTGATCGACGTATTACAGCGAGATCCTCCAAGTCAGCAACTACCTTCGTCAGCATCACCGACGTGTTGGATAGTTGACGCTGGATTTCTTCTCCCATCGGACCAACCAAATCGCGTCCCTGATCCACAGGCCTATCTGGGCTTTCCTCTTAAACACGTAAGTGTCTTTTAATGTCTCCAGAGCCCAAGGATTTTGACTTCTTTGGCATGTTTACCTCAAACAGCAAATGTGCAACTGGATGTATAAAATTTCACCAGATTATGTCATGAAAATAATTTAAAACAAAATGTGCAAAGTGCGCAGAGCAGTCACTCACATGTCGGCACTTCATATGGCGTCACTTCTCTCCTTTGTTTTTTCTATGCTTGATTCAGGCCAATAATTTGCCCCTTCTGAAACACAGTAACATCTTTTTCATGACCACGGGATACGTCTTCCAACATGGTTGTTTAAGAAATGAGAAGCTACCACTGCATCAGTTAGAGTTAAAAGAATTGTTGCCAGCTGAAACATATAAATCACTGCAATAATGATCCAATCATAGGATATGCATATTTAAATCCAATCAGCTACTTTTGTTTTAACCAGGCAGTGTGTTATATTACTGTGGCCAAAAATATTGGCACCCTTGTTAAATATGAGAAAGAAGGCTGTGAAAAATAAGTCTTTATTGATTTATCCTTTTGATCTTTTATTAATTTTTTTTTAACAAAAATATATCCTCTAATTGGATAAACTAAACAATTGCAAACATAACACAAGTTTTATCAAAAAACAAATATTTTTGTCATAAATATGTTGCACAATTATTGGCACCCCTAGAAATTCTTATGAGTGAAATATATCTGAAGTATATTCCCATTCATATATAAAAAAAAAATTAGTGACTAGGAACAGCCTAGGAATTGTTCAGCCATGACTTCCTGTTTCAGAGGGGGTATGCATATTAAGTAACACACAAGTCAAATTCTCTTAGTCATCAATCACAATGGGTAAGACCAAAGAATACAATTATGATGTGCAGCAAAAGGTTGTTGAGCTTCACAAAGTGGAAAATGGCTGTAAGAAAATAGCTAAAGCATTGAAAATGCCCATTTCTACCATCAGGGCAATAATTAAGAAGTTCCAATCAACTAGATATGTTAAGAATCGGCCTGGAAGAGGACGCATGTTTATATTGTCTCCAAGAACATTGAGGAGAATGGTTCGAGTGGCCAAAAGTTCTCCAAGGATCACAGCTGGAGAATTGCAAAAATGTATTGGGTGTTGGAGTCAGAAAGTCTCCAAAACTACAATCAGACGTCGCCTACATCAGAACAAGTTGTTTGAGAGGGTTTCAAGAAAAAAGCCTCTGCTCTCATCCAACAACAAATTCAAGCATTTTCAGTTTTCCAGACACTACTGGAACTTTAAATGGGACCTGGTTCTATGGCCAGATAAAACAAAAATAGAGCTTTTTGGTAATAAACACCAGAGATGGGTTTGGCACACATAGAGATCTAGCCATGTGGAAGTACCTCATAGCCACAGTTAAATATATTGGTGTATCTTTAAAATTCGTGGGGCTTTTGTTATGCGAAAAGTCCTGGACATCTTGTTCAGATACATGGCATCATGGACATGGATTTTTAAAAAATAAAAACCTGACTGCCTCTGCCAGAAAGCTTACAATGGGCCCTGGTGGGATCTTCCAGCAAGACAATGATTCAAAACACACTTCAAAATCAACACAAAACTGGTTCACTGACCACAAAATCAAGGTTCTGCCATGGCCATCCCAGTCTCCTGACCGGAACCCCATAGAAAACCTGTGGGGTGAACTAAAGAGAAGAGTCCACCAACATGGACCTCTAAATTTGAAGAATCTGGAGAGATTCTGTATGGAGGAATGGTCTCAGATCCCTTGCCATGTGTTCTCCAACCTCATTATGCATTATAGGAGAAGACTCAAAGAGCTGCTATCTTGGTAAAGGGAGGTTGCACAAATTATTGAATAAAAGGGTGCAAATAATTGTGCGACACAAATATTTTACAAAAATTAGTTTTTTGATAATACTGGTGTTGTGTTTGCAATTGTTTGATATACATTAGAGGATATATTTTTGTGAATATTTTGAATGAAGGATCTAAAGGAGAAACAATAAAGACTTATTTTTCACAGCCGCCTTTGCTCAAATTTTCCAAGGGTTCCAATATTTTTGGCCACCACTGGATATTACACAATAGTTAACTGTTCTTGTTCTCGCATGTTATTTTAAGGCTCCCTGATTAAACCTACGAGCTATTATTTTGCATAAAAGAAAAACCTTTGATAATTTGTGTATATTTGAAAATGTTTCATTCTGTCATCTCCACAGAAATGGAGTAAACGGGTGTCTCCTCTTTGTCACTGCATGTCATTAACACTACGTGTATGAAACGGCAGCTACCGCGAACATTTGTTCTGCAGATGGTTGTGCATCAATGCGCTTCAGAATCAAAGCTAGTATTCTACATGCGCTCTTCAGGAGGTGCTCGGAGCATAGTCCGCAGTGCGAGTCAGTAAGTCTCAGACAGTCTGAGTTTATTTTTGGAGTGCTCACATAACAATGGAAAATGAGACACAAAAACACATTTTTATATTCATGGCATTTCAATATTTGCTTAAAATGTGATAATAATTTAATATGTAGACGTTGATACAGGTTTTTAAAGAGTGTGCATATACGTGAACAGACCAGAAAAAAACGTGTTCGAATGGAACCATACAACAAGTCAAAAAGCTAAAGGAGTTCAACATTTCTGGGAGTAAAGTGAGAAAAGCACATGCACTAAAACCTAAAACCATTTATACACACCAATGTAAAATATCGACAGTTCCTCATGTTTGCGTATATGCACTCATACGCTGGGGGAATCCCAGAGTTTTTGTAAGAGGGGAAACCCTTTATTGTAGCGCAGTTCCAGTGCATATCGCAATGAAAATTTAAGGTAACGAAAGCCTTCCTCGGAAGCCATGTTTTGTTATTTACACAAGCGTCACAGGAATATTACGTTGCTGTTGAGAAAGCTGCTTACTGAACGAGCTGCATGTATAAGGAAGTAAAGAGTACGCATGTAAACCGTAATGCTACTTTCTCACAATAACTCGCTTTCTCGCAATAAGCTGCTTTCTGATATCCGTGTAAACGTTGTCAGTAAGTGACATGAGCCAGAATTGAAATCCTATCACCTGTATGAGCACTACTGTGGAACACATGCTACTAGGCCACAGCTCCGAAGTAATTTACTAATATAAAAACATTTAAACTTGTTGCACGTGTATGTTCTGTTTTTAGCTGTCTTTAGTAGACAAAAACAATAGTTCATGAAAGGCCTGAACTTCAAGATTTGTCTTTACACTGTCCAGACTGCACAACCAATCAGAATCTTTCTGATAAGCCCATTGAGTGAGTTCCTCCTCATGTTAGCCACACTTTGGCATTGTGCCCACAAAAAGAGACTCTGTTCATGCTGTTCATCATCCCTGCTTGCTTTCCTTCAAGCGTCTTTATCTTCTCACTCTTTTTGTCTCTTTTTTTTGACTCCCTATTGAGGTCTCCATTGTCAGAGCTGTTCCGATGGAAGCCATGTTTCCACGTTTGTTTGGCTCCAGCGTGTTTGAAGCACGAATCCTCCAGCTGCTTTCGGCTGTTTTTGCCCAGGAGAGTGGACAGATGTTTGTGTTTTTAATCCTTTTAAGTGGAGTGGATTTGAGGTTTCGGAAGGGTGCTTTGATCTTTTGTTCCTGTTTGCCCTGCTGGTGCTGTTATGATTTTGATAGAGGGGAAATATATAGAACAAGGCAAAAGAATGCAAAAGAGCAGCTATGACACATTTGACACTATTGTAAAGTTGTGATGAAGACCAGACATTAAGCTTGGTTTATTTGTATTTTGTCTTTGAGTTGTTGTTCTCCTTTTGTGCACAGCTTAAATCTTTTCCATACCTGTTACTTTCTCCTACTTTTTAACTTGAGACGGGAATCCATTTAACGATTCTCATTCATTAATGGTTCCATTATCGATTCTTATTTTGATTTAAGATATAGTGCCCTCCACAATTTTTTGCCAAATTATGAGGTAATTTCAGATTTCAACCGAGCAGGTATAACAAATCGGAGACAAATTAATGCAGTTCTTCCAAAAGGAACATACTTAAAAAAAATTAATTAAAACATTTTATAAATATCCAATTCCAATATCCAACAAAAGAATGTGCTAAAATGTTTTATTTAAAAAAAATAAAAAATAATTATTACAACATAATGTGTAAGCCTATTTTTAACTTCACATTATCACATGAACAATCATTCAGTAACTGCACCACCTGTTTAAGTCTTAAACCTTACTTATACATTTATTCATTTAGCAGATGCTTTTTTCCAAAGCGACTTACAGTATACAACAGAAGTGATTCATCTTAAGAAGACAGTGACATTTCAAAGTTTCAATTGCATCAGAAAAGCACTAGCCAAGACAGAGATTAGAGTGCAACAATTGTTTATTAATTATTATTATTATTATTATTATTATGAGTCAGATGCTCACAAAAAAGTTGTGTTTAGCCGTTTTTTTTGAAGACCGAGAGGGAGTCTGTTTCTCGGATGGAGTTCAGAAGGTCGTTCCACCACCCAGGTACAGTGAAGCCAAAAGTCTGGGAAAGTTATTTGGTGCCTCAGTGTTGGTACAACAAGGCGCCGCTCATTAGTCGACCACAGGCTTCTGATGTTGTAGAGTGTCAATCTACATGATCAAGCTGTATTTGAGATGTGGTCGGTGAAATTGAGTTGGATGTCGATGCTTTCCCCTAAATTTCTGACCATTTTGGTGCCTTAAGCACAACATTAAAACACTGTAACAGTTCAGTCATTTCAATTTGGACATGACGGAAGTCATAACTTCCAGGTCAGTGAGATTACAAATTTTTGTAAGGGTTAAGACTTGTTTGCTGCACGTGGAAAAATGTAAAGCAGGGATTTCAATAAAGAACTGCTTTTATTTTTGTCTTTATAGTAACTATTGGTGTTAGTGAATACCGATAAGGGATGAACTTGAATGAAAAAATTAAATGTTTTGAATGGTTTCGCTATCTAATAGCTTGACTAATGTAACTGGCCAATTCCCACTACTTAGTAGGTCCTTGTGGTTCTCAGTTGCCTCCGCTTCTGAGACAGTCTATCCGTGCATCTTATCACGTGGCTCGCTGTGCATGACACCACAGAGACTCCGCATGTGGAGGCTCATGCTACTCACCGCAATCCATGCACGAATTGCCACGTGCCCCGTTAAGAGCAAGAACCACTAATTACAACCATGAGGAGGTTACTCCATGTAACTCTACCCTCTCTAGCAACTGGGCCAGTTTAGTTTCTTTGGAGACCTGGCTGGAGTCACTCGGCACACCCTGGATTCGAACTTGCGACTCGAACTGGATTCGAACTTGCGACTCCAGGGTTGTAGTCAGTATCAATACTCACTGAGCTACCCAGGCCCCTCTAATGTAACCGCTTTAAATTTTGATTAGCTTTCTCCACGCTGCTAATTAGAAGGTTTTTTTTTTTATATAATAACGAGAAATATTTAAAACCCAACATGACAATATATTTTTCCCTCTGCAGACTCCGGATCCAGACGTGTCCTCAGCCAGCAGTGAGACTTTGCCAGCCCTGGAGAGGAGAAATGGTTTATCAGGAGTCGATCTCAGTGCAGAACCCCCTTTAGAGGAAAACCTCCCTTACATTGATCTCAGTGACAAAGCTGCTTTGACTGTGTGCCCCAGCGAGGCCAACCGAACCCCAGAGATGCCCCTGTCTACCCCTGATGTGTCCAGTCCGGTAGGGAAGAGACCCAGACGCAGCCCTCTCACCCCCAGCAGCTCCCGCCGAAGAACTGAGCGCGCCGTACTCAAACGCAACAGCACAAAGAGTACCAAACGCACACCCAATGTCTCTATACTACAGCATCGCAAAGCAACCCTCTGCGCATGCTAAATTCTTCTGTCGGACTGTTTACACTAACACAAACTCGGAGACATGTAAAGATGGTCATTCAACATGCATCCTACTATATGAAATTCTGCATGGCCATCTGAATAAATAACTGCTATTGATTGTTTCCATGTTTTGAGTATATTCCACTGTTTCTGTTTCATCTATTTATGGAGGGTTCACGTCGTGTCGTAATTACGAGAACTAGTAAAAACGTCTCCGTTGAACTTTGCAATTTATGAAAGCTCCAGTTTGACTGTCGTGACGTCATGTAAAAAGAACCTAAAAGTTACTTTGCACATAATTCTGTTTAATATGCCATTTTATTATAGCCTGTGCTACCTAATGCTCTTTCTTTTTTTGCTAGAATACTTGGAGGTGAATTCATATTAATAGTAAGCTGTACATGGATCCATTTCGGCATTATGAATGTTTCTATAAAAACATACTTTCTCTGAGGACATGAAAAGCTCAGAGTAGAATCTTTGAGTTGTCATCCCATGATTACAGTAAAGCCATCACTATGTGAAAGCAGCATTAATCAATGATTTTGTAGTCCAGTCTTGTGTTATCATTTATTTTTTCTCTTCCTCTTTTAATGGCTTGAATATGAAAAAAATCTACGTTTTCATCTTTTAGAGGGTATTCTATGAAAACAAAGACTGCATTTCACTCCTAAAGGGTACATTTTAACCTCCTGTTCAAGTCCATCATGAATTGGATAAGAGATGTACAGATTTTCTGAAAATGACCAAATCGTTGGAGGTATAACAATATATATTTTTGTACTTGTTATATTTTTTAACATTTTCAAGATACCCATTTTATTGTCCCATGATGTTGGTATGCACAGTTGCCCATGCCAATATACATTCTTTGTGCATTAACTATTTGTATAAATATTTTCAAATGTATTGGTTAATGTTGTCATGTTAAAATGTTTTTCTAATTTTCAGTTGCTCCATTTTTCATTTTCAAAGAGCATGAAATGAGACTTGAGACAAATCTCATATTACAAAGTAAATGTATAATTTTTTTTGCTAAAAACTTTAAAGGGGTGGGGATTGCATGTTCATACCACCATATGAATGAAGTACAGTTATATCCTTTAAAGCTGCCTTTTTGTTGGGGAGTGTTTTATTCAGGGACTGTTGTATGATGGGATCCAAAATTGCTTATGTATTTCAATATTGCAAGTTATTTAATATTCTTTCATATCAATGTATTGCAGATAACATATTCCAACACCAGTTACAGAGCTAAATTAAGTAAAGTGTGTTTATATACTAATATTTTGACTGTACAGCACATTTTAAGCAGGTTGTTTGATGCCCCATGTTTAAGACTTTATCTTTTGAGTGATATTTTCCAATAATATGTCAAGGTTAATGATAAGTATGGAATAAATGGTATTAAACCATAAGTACCATAATGTTTTTATCCCTAGACGTGAACCTTTACTATTTCTTGTGGCAGAGGTCTTGGTTGTGGAATCCTTGTGGTGTTGCCTTAATGACAATGGCATACGTGCATTTGCTGGAATTTACTCAAATAAGTTAAAATTTCCTAAAGAAAATGTATATGGCCTCTCTACTAAGGCCCTTAATAAACAACCCAGTAAAAATCCAGTATCTGCTCAACCAGATTCTGCATGTTAAAATTTGTCAGAGTGATGTTACTTTTTTTATTTAAAAAACAAAAACAAAAAAACAGTCCCTTTAGATTTCCAAGTGTAATGTCTCTGTGGTCTGAACAATAGAGGCAATGGTGGTTTATCTCTTGCACTGTGGTCTTCTGAAATGTGTGGTTAGTCCTGATATTGAACTGCATCTCTCTTTGGAATAGGATTGAATATCAGTGTTTTGGATGCTGTCTTGTTCGGGGTTTGGTATTTTTCCTGGAATTGCAATAAAGAAATGTCATACACACTTTGTCTAAATATTCAATCTTATTACTGCTCTTTGTGTGTTTACTTTGAGCGTTTTGTGGCCTGAAAGGAATGGTTCACACCAAAAATGAATATTCTGTCATATGGTCACCCGCATGTCGTTTCAAACCCATTCAACTTTCTTCTGTGGAACACAAAAAATGTTAGGCAAAATGTTAGGGACTGATAGCACAGACACCATTCACTTTAATTCAATGACAGTGAATGGTCATCCTACCAACCTAGCATTTTAAAGGGATAGTTCACACAAAAATTAAAATTCTATCATCATTTACTCACCCTCATGCCATACCGGATGTGTATGACTTACTTGCTTCTGCAGAACACAATTTTAGAGTATTCTAGATCTGTAGGCCCATACAATGCAATTGAATGTGTGACCAGAAATTTAAAGCTCTGGAAAAAATCACATGAAAGCAGCATAAAAGTAATCCATAAGACTCCTGTGGTTTAATATATGTTTCCTGAAGCGATGCAATCACCTTGAGTGAGAAACAGATCAGTTACAGTAAATACTTTTTTACTATAAACCTCCACTTTCATTTTCAGAATGTGAAAGCGAGAGTGGAGATTAATTATAGTAAAGAGGAATAAGTACTGATCTATTTCTCACCCACATTTATCACTTCTGAAGACAGATTTAACCACTGGAGTCTCTTATGAGTTACTTTTATGTTTCCTTTTTTTGTTGTTGGAGCTTTTAAGTTCTTGTCACCATTCACTTGTATTGTATGGGCCTACAGAGCTTTTTCCTTCTAAAAATCTTTGTGTTCACCAGAAGAAAAAAGTCATACACATCTAGGATGGCATGAGAATGAGTAAATGATGAGAGAATTTTCATTTTTGGGTGAACAGTCCCTTTAACACCTTTGTATTCCACAGAAAAAGTCACATAAGCTTGGAACAATGTGAGAGTGAGCAAATGATGACATAATGATTACATTTTTGCCAGAACTATCCTTTTACAAAGACACAATATTAGTAAGAAATGTTTAACCTTTTAAACATCCTGCAATATTTGCCAAAAACGCCTAAAAAAGGCCTACCCAAATTAAAATGCATGCTGTTCTTGAACCCTTTGGAGTATATGCATGCTTTTGGTCTCTTTTGAAAGGGGAGACTTTGAGGTTTGTTCCTGAATAGTCAGAATCACTGTAAGTCTTACTTGTATTGAGTAATAGAACTTTGAACACACTCAAAAAGGGGAAATAAACTCCGCCTACATTTTTTTTTTGTAAAAAGATGCCTGCAGATAACTACAGCTGGGAGGACATAGCTGGAAAACACAATTAGATCATAGCATGAAGCCTTACCAAACCCAATATAAAATTTGATAACAATACATTAGAAAATGAGTGTTTTACACATGTTTATCCAAGTGTATGTATAGGCTTCAAGGATATTGATACCTGGCCACACCTCTAAAATGCACCGACTGGCTAAAATGACCTGTCCATCTAAAGTCCAGGGGTCAGCGGACATTTTGACATAAAAATATCTGTAATGTTTACATGTTCAAGGTAGCTTCATCAAAGAATGCAAAGTTGTGTCAGCTCTGTCGGTTAGCTCGAAATGCTACGTCTATACTACGTGGGTGTTTATTGATATATAAATGTGTTATGGACCAAAAACTTTGTTGAATTGGATTGTATGGACCCTTTACAGTGTAACTAAACCATTTTTGATGGAATGAAGTGGATCAGTAGAGTAAGATGAGCATTATAAGTGAGTTTCTACCATTTTGGATTCGTTTATTTTGCTGTAAGTGGTCTGAGAAATACACCGATTGTACCCGCTGTGTTAAGTGTATATTAAAATGGTTTACATCGTTCGAATCACAAGAGTCTCAGCTTTCCAACGATGTAAGATATGTGTATCTTTTAATTTTTGAGTTTTTGCATTTCGTGAAGTTATTGCGCAATAGTCGACCGGGCCCGCAGACGACCCGACGGGCTAACCTGAATGCAAGGCATTCCTTATAGCATTTACAGTATTTAAACATAGGCCTATAGCCTTTATTGAAATATGACTTTGAACTCTTGAAAATGTGTAGATGTTTTGGATTAGATAACATAATAAAAAAACAAGTGGCAACTGCAAACAAATGATGCCATAGACTTTATCCATAATAGCGCCATCTTTGATTTTTTGACGGGAATGAAAACAAGGCTGTGATGAATGTACAGCCTCTTCATTGGGTTTACTGTTGTTTAAAGTGTTCTTTTGGATCGTTCTGCTGACGAAACATTGATAAATATATTTCCAAGAAAATTTCAGTAGACAAAAAAACTCCAGACGACACGAGTTGCGGAAAGTAAGATGTGATCTAGGAGATTTCTTTATACGGTACATGTCATTGATGAAACAGTAAGTATATTTCTCACACAGGTCGTTTTCATTCCCGCCAAAGATTTGTGAATACTGTGAATAAGGTCTATAGTTGACGTTTTAATTAATTTAATTTATTTATTTTGACCTCCATTTTTGAAATTATCTTTAACCAACTGGTCCCAATGCCTTTTTCTTATTGAATTTTGTTTTAAATAAATGCTACTTGGCTTGGTAGTTTTTATATAATACAGTGGAATTCGTACAATTTAAGTGTTCAAAGACTTTTTGGATCCATTCAAACAGGTAAAATTCCTTTGAAAAATAATTCCATAATCAGCCACAAGGTGTCAGTCAATACTAAAGATTAAACCGACAGTTCAGCTTTATGCGCATCAGCCGCATGATAGTTTTGTTTGGCATTTGCTTGCAGGCTAATCTGAGAGAATGAGTGATTCTGACATGTTCCTTACAGCAGCTAAACCAACATCAGGAGCATAGATTCCGGGGAGGAGGATAATCAAAACAAGCAATAAAACAAGATGAGGACATGTGAGGTGTCTTTCTCAAACTAGAGACTGATGAATTTATGGATGATATCTTCAGTTTTTTTTTGTGTGTGTGGCAATTTCAAGCATCGTATAGCCTTCATTCCTCAAAACAATGATTGACTGATGAGTTTTTAGAGAAAGCGGTTTCTTTTTTGCCATTTTGCCAGTCTAATGCATATGTGGCAACTCAAAAACAAACACATTAAGCTTAATTTAAATGAACTAAATAGCTTTCAACTGTGTTTGATATAATGGCAAGTGATTTTCTAGTACCAAATTATCAATTTAGCATGATTACTCAAGGATACGGTCTTGGAGTGATGGCTATTGGAAATGGTGCCTGTCTTGATTTGATCAGAAATTATTTTTTTCAAATAGTGATGGTGCTGTTTTTTACATCTATAATGTCCTGACTATACTTTGTGATCAGCTGAATGACACTTTGGTGAATTAAAGTACCATTGTCCTTCCAAAACAGCAAAATCTGTACATTATTCCAAACTTTTGGCTGCCAGTGTTTATATATATATATATATATATATATTGCAATAGAACACCTGTGGGAAAATGATGATGATGATGATGGTTGTGGTTTAGTAACAGAAGAGAGCAAGGAACTTAGTTCACATCACCAATCTGTCATGATATTATGAGGCCTTAAATAGTTACTTAATTAGTTGTGTGTTGCACAAAACACATCAGTGCTCTATCTCAGTTTCATGCCACATTACAACACTACCACACTGGATCAAGTCTCAGTGTCTAATGGTTATCAGATTTGTATCAGCTGACCTGATGGACAATGGTGCAAAGTGAAGGGATTAACCCAGAAAAACAATTGCATTGTAAAGCACTTGTATCTGAAGCCTACATTACATTGCCCCGGGGCAAGAGATTGGCCTCACACCTGTCACTGGTGCACACTCACTATGTATTAAAGCAACTATAAGCCTTTGCATTTCCTATCGTGCTTGCTAAGAACTGATGATGTTATTTGATAGTCAAGCGTCAGGCTTTAAATTTTGAGGGAACACAACTGGACGCGTTCAAAGAATTTGGAACCAGTATCACAGAATCAGGGGCGGACGTAGCACTCGGCAAATGTAGGCATCAACTTAGAGCCCCCAGAAGCCAAGGGCCCCCTAAAAATACAAATAATATGCTTTGTTATTATCATTAATGCTAAATAACATGTGCTGAAATTTTAAATATCACTGTTACAACAGAGATATGATTGATATTGTTGTTATTTTCACCACCATCAATGCAAACAACCCCTTTCCCCTCTGATCAGGCCATAGTGGAATATTCAAAGGTTTTTATGTATCTACACAAGTTCGTAAACTGGTGAAAGTTACCCAAACTGCTTAGAAAGTTTTGTGTGATTTCACCATATATTCGGTTGCAAGTTACTAGTTAAGCTACATTGTTGCTAGATCAGTTTGGTTTGAATTTGTGAGAGAAAATGTTTTAACAGAATTGAGACTTCCTAAGGTAACACTGTCTTTCCAAACGGATCAGATTGCTGCACAGCGTGCATCGCCACCTGCTGCTGCTTCCACAATCCTTATGGCACTCATTTCACTTGCTTTGCAGTTATGTAAGCTTACCTGTCCAATAAGATGAACACCAATTCAGGGTCGGTTTTGATCCCCAAAACCAAACGAATGTCCCTCCAGGAATGAAATACCCTACCAATGTTCACTCTAGTTCCCCGTCTGTCGCTCACTCGACGTTGTGTCGAAAGAAGCGATGCTGTACCGAGCCACTGTAACGGCCAAACTTATTCTCGGCTCCTCAGTGCAAAACCTGAATGGACAGAGGCATGATTCCCTCCTTTTATACTTGTATGTCCGGTGGAGGGACATACAATTTCTCATTGGCCTTTTCTCAAGTTCAGAGGGAAACTAGAGGCCTTCAAGAAAGACCCCTAGTGACGCTTCATTCGTCTTGTTCCCTCCATCAGGGATCAGAGGTTACAATAGTACAAATAGTTACAATAGGTTACGCTCGACCACGATCACGTTTCTGCTTAGCCAGACGGGATTCAGTAGATAAATGTTTTTTTGTTTTGTTTTTTGGCTTACTTGGAGTTTGTGTAGGAGTCGGTGTTGTGCTGGATTCCATCCAGGGGTGGACTGTGAAGAGAAATCGGCCCGAGATTTTACATAAAAACTGGCCCAAAAGTTGTTGAGCGGGGGGAGTGTTTCTGCATATCCCCATTCTATCACGGCGCCATTTTGTGGCCCGTTCTGCATAATGCCGTGGCTCATTTCAGCTCATCGTGGCGCATTCCGCCCGTTTTGAGGCCGGAATGTGCACCTGAATGGCCCCAAATTGCGTCAGCCCACTGGGAAAATGCCCGGTATGCCAGATTACCAATCCAACACTGATTCTCTATTGCCTAGTGTTGTTGCTTTTGAATAGCGGAAGAGAAGCACTGATGAAAGGCTCTCAGGAGCGCACATAAGCGTCACATCCTTTGGATTTTCCTGGCAAAACCAACCCACTCCCTTCACATGAAAATCAGTCTACAGGCTTTAATAGATAACCTAGAAAGTCTGGGAAGGGCTCATTTTTTAAATTGCATTACAAGCCGTTCACACATTGGCAAAAAAAAAGGCAAATATTACATGAAAATTGTTACATATTGCACCTTTAAAAGTTGATCAAAGCCTTCTGGAATCATTTAAAGTCAACTTTTTGTCTAATAATTTGGATATAGTTAATTCAGGGTCAAGTTGTTGGTGGAAAGGTGCATTAAAAAAGAGGGAGAGTGAGAAAGAAAAAGTTATTGTAGTGATATACACTGTATTGTAGATCATAGTAGCCAGATTGTGTTTTATAATGTGTTGTCAGACATTATTAAGAACTCTCTTGAAATAAACCAAATCAACTGAGAGAAAAATAGTGAAGTCTTCCTCAGATGCCATGTGTGTTGTTTACACAAGCGTTGCAGGGAAATTACATTGCTGTGGAGAAAGCTGCTTACTGACCAAGTCACATGTATACGGGAGTAATACATACAGTACTATACAGTAAAGGAGAATGCTGTTTTCTCGCACTTTCTGGTGTCCATGTAATCAGTGGTATCTTTAAGGGCGTAGGAATAATGTCACCATACCATTCCATAAAAAAAGAAATAATAAGAATAAGAATAATAAGACTTACAGTACCTTTAAGAGAAAATCAACCTAAATGTGTGTCACTGAAGAGGGCCCAATTTCTTTACTTTGTCTAGGGCCCCCAAATCACTAAATCTGCCCCTGCACAGAATAGTGGCTTATACAAATCACTATACAAATGTTGTTTAATCTCCACAAACAGTGATAGAAAATCTGTTCAATCAAACAACTCTCTAATCCAAACCACTCTAACTTAAAAGTACTGATAATCATGGCCTTGCCATTTTATAGATTATGGGTAGCATTATCGGCACCTGTTTGTATGGTCGCCCGCTTTCAGTGACCTTGGCTCATCCTCTGTGCTGAGCTTTCACAGTCATTATCACAAATTGAGTATGCTCATTTTAGTGATGATGACTTTATGGCCTTGTTGTCAATCTCAGCTTTCAGCTTTTTTCAGACTCATGGATTTCTGAGGGTTAAATGCTTGCAAGTAGTACAGGATGTGCTGTTTTCCATTAATATTTTATTAATATAACATTATTATTCATGATCAGTTTTCCAAACACAAATCTTTTCAGTACTTTGACTATGTAAATGCAAAAAACAGCCTTCTAAGAGAATCCAATGTAAAAGCCCATAGGAAAGAAAAATTACAAAAAGATTTTATTGATGTGGACAGCAATTAAAAGGAGAGTTTCAAAAGTGTTCCAGAAGATATCCCAACAATGTCATAAACTTTGCTCAGATTTGCCAGGATACCAAAGTCTACAATCAAAATTCAAAGATTTCTGTTTCAATTCAAACATTTCACCTAAAATTCACAGAAGAATAAATACATTTTAGTAGGTATGGGCATTTAGAATAATTTTGTTGTCGATTGCTCTAGCACATAAATACGAGTAATCGATTACTTGAAATTTAAAATGTAAGTTCAGCCTTCAACTTTTGAACCTGTTTTCTTATGCGCACAACAAAAATACCTAGATACAAAAATAATTAAAAAACAAACAAACAAACACAGTGAGTCCATGTCTTCTGGAGCGATACAGTCACTTTAAATAATAGCAGAATTTTATTTTTGGCAGAACTAATGGCAAGATTTAGGTAAGAGAAGTAGTTTTAATGATGCCCATGGCAGACAATGGTACAAAACCAATTACAATTTTGTAGTAGTGATTTTACTAGTCGAATATTTGAAGCTGAAAGAGTACTCGATTAATCGATTACTTGTGCACATTCCCAATTTGTACATTTATTTGCACATTCATTTTATAGCTCAATACTCTTATAGGCCCTATAAAATCAGTTGAATTTTTTTCAAAATTAAATTTTATTTTTCCCAAATTCTTTTATTTTCTCTTTTATTTAAATGATTATTTTCTTATTAAATAAAGCATGTCTATACTGATCTGAAACCCGGATGTTTTTGAAGGCTTCAATGCTCAGCTCCATAAAAGCAGTTCGCTAAATGGGTTAACCCTCTGGGGTCGACGGACATGCTGGCGTGTCATGCTGGATATTTTCGTCATTACAGCAGAAACAACTTAAAATATTCCGTCATTTTTGGTATACAGATAAGTGTAAGACATCATTAGAGACTATAAAGGGTCTACTTTTATTTGTGTACACTCATAATAACAATGAAACATTGTGCTTTTGTAAAATAAAGAAAATAAAAAGGGTGAGCTGTCAGCAGTCTCTGTGTTCACGAGCATATTTCAGAAACGTCACAAAAATGAACTGAAACTCCGCGAATACTTATCACACAAACATGAAACATATGTTTAAAGCAAGCTTAAAATGTCTACTTTTAAATAAAACAACTCAAATTTAAAACAAATATTCTCCTGCAATGCAATCTGTATGAAACAAAGCAATGTACAGTTTTTACTGGTCTATCTAATTATCTGTAATGTGATCCCACACACCAGCAGAGCGCGCCATTCATACGCTAATGTCCTGAGACGATCAACGCAAATGTACACGCCCCCGACTGTGAGGTTGTAAACACATTTCATTCATTTTTCTACGCGTTTGCAAAGATACACAGGCGAGAAAGCTCCAGGAATGTAAGGAGGAGTTAACATTTTCCCCAGAAGAAGAGCGGGTTTGTATTTTGAAGAGAGATTTGATCCAGCCAAGGATAGAATTTCAGACGAGTAAGTCAATTAGTTTTCATTAGTTGACATGTTATTTTATATAAACTTGAACATATTTTACTAGTGGGAGTGTTTCTAGACTTGCAAGCCAGGATTCAGAGTATTGACATTTGAAATATGTCCTATTAAGCAAGTTTTAGTTACATTTAAATGCTGTTTCGGCTAAAGCAGGCATTTCAATTGTATGCTGTATAATATAAATATGATTTGTAATATGATATAAAAATAATATGAATGTTTAGATTATATTTTAACTAGTGTTTATGCTGCCTCATTATCATCAAAAAAGCTTGTGCTTGCAAATATGTGTTCAGGTTAAATGAGTAAAATTCACTTTAAATATGCCCATATTAGAAAATCAGCATATTATTATGATTTCTGAAGGATCATGTGACACTGAAGACTGCAGTAATGATGCTGAAAATTCAGCTTTGATCACAAATTGCATTTTACAATATATTTAAATATAAAACTGTTCTTTTAAATTGTAAAAAGAGTTCAGAATATCAATGTTGTTTCTGTATGGGAGTGGTCTTTTTTCTCTCAGGTGTGAATTGCAATCCATATTCATGATCATTTACACCTCCTCGCACATATTAACATGGCATATATTAAATTACTATATTGTTTTGTATGAATGAGTGATCAGGATGGTTTTCACATAATTTTGTAGCAAAAACTCTAGGCTACAAGATCCAGTTCTCAAAAGTCTTGTGCACAAATGTTTAGTATGTGTTATATGACCTTATTTCAGTGACTTACATTTTTTTTTTTCAAAAACCATGCATAAACGTTATTTTCTCAAAAATACAAACATGCACACACATGTTGCTCACATATTATTGTAGCCCTGTTTGTGCTGAATACAGTGTTATCAGACTTTAGCCATTAATATGTTTTTAAGCAACTGAAAAAAGCACAAATGTCAAGGCATGTCAAAACTTCTCCAGGGCCCAAAATACCCTCAGACCCCAGAGAGTTAATGTGGTTATTAAATCACAAAAGTCTATGATTTAATTATATAAATATATAGTCTGCATGTGCTACGTGGTTCATAGTGAATAAGGGCTCTGCTCTTTGTCATTAATACACAGAGCATATGTGATGTTAACGATTCTCACATTCACTTTCGGTTGAAGCTCATGCAGAATATATAGGCTATTTGTTTAATTAAATGTCAGCCTTTTATGCTTTAATCATCACACTAGGAGATATCACGATTTTTATTTTATTAATTGTGCATTTATACATTAATTGCATCCCAATTATGTCAAATTCCATGTCTTTCTGCATTTTATAGTTAATTCCATTTTTATGACTAAATTCCACGATTCCATCTGTGTTTTCCACAACACAGAAATCATAGGTAATCCTGCTAATCCACTAGCAACCAAAGTGGATTTGGAGCATGTCTGGGAGTAGTTGGAGGACATGAAGGACCATAGCCAGCAGAATAACGTCCGTATCATCAGAATTACCGAGGGCGAAGAAAGACAGGATTTTGTGAAATTCCTTGATGGGCTCTTTCCGAGTCTGCTCGACATAGCAGACCATAAACTGGAAATTGAATGAGCTCACATGGTTCCAGTTCGGTGGAGCGCACAGTTTTAAATTGGCCGAGGGAAAGGGCGCTAGGTGCAAGCGATCCACCCGGTCAGTCCGCCACCATGTACCGAGTTCTACCGGCTCAGACCTGAGAAAACACGGGACGATACTGACTCAACCCTGAGATTGTAAAATCTCGCAAAGGTATTAGGTGTTGCTCTACATATGACGTGAGGGGACAGAGACATGCTGAAGGGAAGGACTTTGTACTGATATGCTTGGCCATCGAACGCAAACCGTAGGAAGGGTCGGTGAGAATTGAGACGTGGAAGTACATGTCCTTCAGGTCTACCGCTGCGAACCAATCTAGATGCCGGACGCAAGTTAAGATGCGTTTTTGCGTGGGCATTTTGAACGGGAGTTTGTGCAAAGCCCGGTTGAAAACCCGATTTGGTTCTAAGCCGCCATCTTTCTTGGGTATGATGAAGTAAGTGCTGTAGAAACCCTTCTTCATCTCGGATGGAGGGACAGGCTCTATCACGTCTTTGAGTAAGAGAGTCGCGATTTCCGCGTGCAAGATTTTGGCATTCTCGCCATGTACTGCTGTAAAGCGGACCCCCGCGAAGGGAGGCGGGGGCCTGGCAGACTGAATTGCGTAACCAAGTCGGATGGTCCAGGCCAGCCAGCGTGATGGGTTGGGAAGTGAAAGCCACACATCCAAGCTCTGTGCTAGGGGAGTTTATATTCACATGTGATCGAATGAGTAAAAGTTTACTTTAACACTGGATCAGAATATAATGGAAATTCTCAATGGATCCTAAGAGCAAAATGTACATTTTCAATGGATCCGAAGAGCAGAAGTTGAAGTTTACATTGAATCCAAAATGTGGAAGACATTTGGTTTGACTATCTGACAGAACTAACTGTAATGATTTCAAGCAACAGAGAAACTGGATTTGTTATATAATCTAAATTTCTCATTTATGTTGCACCTTTTAGATAATCTGGAATCAAGCTCTTCTGCTTCAATCAGTTTTTATAAAAACACAAACTTTGCATAAAATTTGGGAGAAAATCTATAAACATGAACCCTAAGAGTAGCCTAATGGCCCTGAACTGAATACTATTGATATATTTGTCTCTACTAGCACCCCATCTAATCCAATATCCTCTATATGCTGGGACATCTGCTTTGATTCCCCAATCAATGGGAAATCACATCAAATGTAACTGTTAAATAATATCAATTGAAATATAATGCAATCGGCGGGACGGCAAACAGGATCTGAGAGGAAAACTCTGACATTTTCAAATGTGATTCATGATAATGGTGCTCATTTAAAACCATGCCTTTGCTTGTCAGCTGGTGGAAATGTTGTTATGACCTGACATGTATAATGTCGGCTGCAACAAAGAGATCTGTCAAAAGGAGGGGGAAATAGTAAATTATGATTCCTCTAACAGAAGCAGAGCACTATCTCATTCGTAAGGGCATTCATGGATTCTGTTGTCCCCCTAATTTGGTTATAAACTGTTGAAGGAGTGCTTGAACTTGTTATTGAATTGAACACAACAAGGGCATGTGTGCACAGTACATGAAAGACATTTGTGAGATGAGGCAATAAATAGAATGGTACACTTTGTTCCCCAACAACAGACACACACACATGAAAAGGGCATAAGTGCATTGTTTAGTGTCTTTGGAAGCCCAGAGTATGATATTTATCTTCTGTAATTAATGTATCCCAACAAATATGATTAAAACATCTAAAATATGTGCAATGTGTTGGTTCACTCAAAAATGAAAATTCCCTCATAATTTACTCACCCTTGTGCTTCAAACCCATATAACTTTCTTTCTTATGTGGAACACAAAAGAAGAAGATGAAAGAAATATCCAAGCTCGTCTTTTCAGTGCAATTGGAGTTGACAGTGACTCACTTTAAAGCTTTTAAAAGCACCCAGATGTATCATAAAATAGCTGAAGCAACTCATGCATCATATTCAGTCTTCTGAAGGCATACAATAATTTTTAGCTGAGACAAGTAGTACATTTTCTGTGAAAAATTTTTTGTTTTGTTTTTAGCAACCTGTTAAGTTCTCACGTAAACTCTGTAAACAAGCTTCTCTCATATTGCTCAAGAACACACAACTAAGTTGTACTGCAATATTATTGAATTTTTTTATTTTTGAATTGTCATTTGATTAAAGTTTTAATAAATTAATTTGATTAGACACGATTTTTATACTAAAATTGAATTCAACTGTTGAATAAGGAATTCAGAAAAAATAAAACTGGAATCTATGAAATCTGGAAAAATAAAATGGAACTGGGAAAACAATTAATAAAACATAGGGCCCTACTATGTGAACAGGTGTTTGGCATCTTAGCTGTTACTATATTAGTATTTTAACATGGTTGGAATGCTGTATTGCCCAACCTGCTTCCAGGATGATAACAATCCATTTTTAAAAAGATTTAAATGACAGTTTGTTTATAAAAGACATTGTAGACCCATTTACCAGCCTAAGTACTAGGACTGTCAATCGATTAAACATTTTGATTAAATTAATTCGATGTTCTGCTGATTAATTAATCACATACAGTATATTAATGTTTATTGACTAAGGCCCCCAATATATACATGAAAAATAAAGATGATTTAGTGTATAAAAATGATAAGAATTATACATTTTATGTAATGTTTTGATAAAATGTTTTAATTTAATTAATTACATGACATGCCAGTTAATTAATCGAATTCTTTGCAATTAATTGAAAACATTATTATTTGCTGAGAAAGGCCCCCAATGCATAATATTTAAAATATTTCTAAATATAATACATAGGGCCTATAATAAATACATAACACGGATTGAAATTTAGTTTGAAATAAATTGCATTGTTTTGGCAGATGAATAAAGCATTCGTCGTTGAGTTCGTCGATATGTCCAGTTCTCACAGTACGTGTTCTAGCGTTCCGTCTGTTCTATTTTTAATTGTAGTTCTTTGTACATGTGCGTGCTTCAGACGGATGGGTTTGGAGTGTCTCACTGGTGCGTCATAAATGCTGCATTTTTTTGGAGAATTTGTCAAGTTAAAAGTAGTGGAAACTTTGATAATCGCATCTTAAGATTCCTGTATTCTGTTGTACTTCACCCACCTGTTGTGCACCATGAGGGGTTCTCATTCAGCTGCACTGCTTGTGAGGTTTGTTGGGGCTCGCTGCCACCTATTGATGTAGCTTGTAAAAGCAGATGCTTTGTTTGGGAATTTACGTACAGTGGGCATGATTAATTTAAGTACATTTTCAATATGTTATTTTTTAGATAATTAATCGCACTAAATGTACACGTTAAATCGACAGCCCTAATAAATATATTGTGGTAGCAGACAAGTAAGTATTTTACAAAAAAAAAGAGGGCTTTACTTCTTTGGCCTACTTCTTTAATGCAGACAGAGCATCTCTCTGGTTTTCAGCATCTCTAGTCATAAGCGCTGTGTTTTTAGGACACTGTGCCAAGTAAAATGTTGTTTGAAACTTCAACACATTTGTTTCAAAACCACTGCTTTATGCTGTGCTCCATCCAGCTGTCTTTGGGCACAACAGCACAATATCTGTGGAAGACTGTGTTGCCTGCTATTGCTTTGAAGAAGCCTTTTGGATGTACAGCTGGAGTCGCACTGACTGGCCCCTATTGCCAAAGATTTGCATGATTAACAATTATTTTTCATATAGGCTTATTTAATCACACTTAATTAAATTGTATACTGAAACACACACCAACAAATGTACTTGTGGAGATATATTCCATGATATTCTTTGAAGTACCTTGGAGTACCATGTAAATACCATGAACATTATTATGATAATCTGTCAGTACCTTATGTATATCACAGTACCATGTTATTACCATCTGATACCATCAGTGTACCATGATACCGCCATAGTTCTTACTGTAGTTAATAAACTATTTTAAACAAGGTCCTCACTTAAAACATCACACAATTGCTAATGCATAGGTAATTAGTCTTAAACATTCTTAAACACAAGCGATTTACATAATGCATCATATACTAGGGATGTGAGCTAACTGCGGACTGACAAGATTTCCATCAAAGCTCCTTTGCTGTTCTCAGGTTTCCATGAAACTTCCCCTCTTCGTCACCAGTTAAAGCTTTTCTTTGCTAATAACTTCAATTGGCTAATCAGGTCAATGCTGAAATCCAAACTCTCTATAGACTAAACAAAGTAATTTCCCTGCAGTCCTAAACAAATCACAGACCTTTCAAACTGCTACCTGTATATGCCATAACCTCCTTTGTCATGAAAAATATCTGTGCAGCAGAAACCATGTTTATGCCATTAGTCATATCTACTTTTTGCTTAATGAATTACTGCTTATTGTGAGCTCTGTACTAAGTTTGAACAAAGGGAGTCCCAGATTTATTCCTTATGACAAGGGTTTCCCCCAAAGGGCTTTAAAAGATCAGGCGGGTCAATGTGTCTGCCAGTTAATCAGTGTAGGAGCCATCCTCCCGCCAGTGGCAAGCATGTGCTCCACTTAGACTGTGTAATTGGTTTAGATGGACACACTTATTTTGTTGACTTGTGCGCTAATTGTCCCCAGGATACATTGGGAGGAAATCTGCAAGGGTTTTCTTGTAAGAAAAGGGCACTGTTCCAGATAAAGAAAGTGTAGCCTGATTCTTTCTCTTCAGATTTTTAACACTTTCTCTGGTGCTGTCATGAACAAAACCATGGCTGTCTCTTTGACATTAGGACATTAGCATCATTAGAGCGTAATTATCAGAACAGCACAATATTTTATCTATACATTTTTGAGTCATCTATAAAGTATATTATCATCAGCTGACATTCAAATTAGAAGACTAATTTGTGTGCTTTCAATTCACTGCCTGTTGCATTCCATTCAATGTAGTCTGACGTAATAGCTTAGGGAGACCACAAGGGGGTGACATAACATTTACTGAAGCTGGTTGCTGCATAGACAAGGGACAGATAACATACACATTACAAGCTGATGGCAGTCCAAAGTTACGAAAGATTTTGTACTTGTTGATGAGTTTGCAGGTTAGTGTATCAAACTGGTGTAACTGTGCAAACTGAATGATTAGAAATGGCAAATTTTAATATGCAATAAACTTGATGCAACCAAAAGTCCAATTGCTGGCCTTCTTTGTGCGTTATATGTTACTTAAGGACCTTAATCCTGAAATTTGACCAGCGCCGGCCTTAACACAGTACAATTAACATGCAAGTTCATGTCAACATGTTTAAATATATAATCGATAGTTTCCATAGGCCCAGACAAAATCTTCAGACTTTTGTATACTGATTTGGTGTGTAAACTCTCAGATTTGGGGTCTGAGAGCATTATCAAATTAGCAAAAAATTTAATAAAAATACAAATGTATATACACGCAAGGGGCGAGATTTTCAGAATTTAACATTGGTCGTTCATTGGTTAATTTCTCTAATTTCTTTCTCTGAGTAAAAGTTTAACATTTTTGTATGAGCCAACTCGTGCTATTATTATATCTTGCCATAAGACCAGGTTGGGATTGTGTATAGGGGCAGTCTGTTATGGCACTGTAACACCAAACACCTTTAGACAACAGTAAATACCCATATACACTCACTGAGCAACACCTGTACACCTTCTTATTCATGCAATTATCTAATCAGCCAATCATGTGGCAGCAGAGCATTGCATAATATCATTCAGATATGGGTCAGGAGCTTCATTTCATGTTCACATCAACCATTAGAATGGGGAACAAATGTGATCTCAGGGATTTCGACCGTGGCATGATTGTTGGTGCCAGATGGGCTGGTTTGAGTATTTCTATAACTGCTGATCTCCTTGGATTTTCACACACAACAGTCTCTGGAGTTTACTCAGAATGGTGCCAAAAACAAAATAAACATCCAGGGAGCAGCAGTTCTGTGGACAGAAACACCTTGTTGATGAGAGAGGTCAACGGAGAATGGCCAGACTGGTTTGAGCTGACATAAAGTCTACGGTAACTCAGATAACCGCTCTATACAACTGCAGTGAGTAGAACAGCATTTCGGAATGCACAACACCTCAAACCTTGAGGCGGATGGGCTACAACAGCAGAAGACCATGTCGGGCACTTTATTAGGACCATAGTGTTCCTAATAAAGTGCTAAGTGAGTGTACATTGCACAGACATACTGGTATACATTAAAGCAAAGGTCAAATCTACTATATAACCCAAGTAGATTTGAACTGAATGGTTGAACTGTGTTCACAGGACAGGGGTATTTATTTTATTTTTTTGACAAATTGTTGGATTAATATTGGGATGACTTGCTAGATGTTCACATTTGTTTTATATGTTGTAATTTCACACAATACATCAATTACAGTATCACAATATGCCCACTATAAAAGCTCAAAATTTGTTAAATGATCTGTATCTTATTCCTGGGCAACAACTGTGTAAATGTTCAATAGATTTTTTTGAAGCCAAGAGTTTAAGGTATCTATCTGTGTGTGCCTTTACAGAAATGGACTTTCAACCTATTATCCTATCCTACCCTGAGAAAATTTCACTGGAGTAAAAGTGTGTAAAACCATGAAGCCATGGTTTTAAGAGGCAATGTCCTAGTCGCTACAAACGATACCTTTAGCGACACATGGATGCATGAAAATGACCTTTCAGTCTTCACTAGTGAAGGTGATGTCCACTGTCTTATAATGCAATGCTTTTGTGACCTTAGTGTGCTCTTCTGCTGATGTGGCGTAGTCATGGAGCGTCCCATGTGATTTCAGTCCACTCCCAAATCCTAAAGCGTTGTCATTGATTTACTAAGTGTATTCCCTAGACACATGATCGGACCCTAATGAACCTCAACAGCTTGTGCAAGACAAGGGCCATTAAGCTTAATGGTCGAGGGCATCAAAGAGAGTACACTGCGAGGCCAATGGAGAAAATTAGTTAAAGGGACAGGGTTTTGCAGACTGCTAGTCTGTGGCTGCAGTTGTAATTTATGACAATGCCCTTGAGCCTAAGCCTGGTTCTGAGTCTAAGTTTCATCCTGGAGACTTCAGAGAGGGCATCCTGAATCCAGATGCAGTGGAGAGATATAGACAGATAGAGAGACAGAGATAGAGAATTTTCTCTTTTTTGTTTTCCCTTAGCAGGTTCTGTGGTTGGAAGAGGAATCTTTTCAATACTGTTCATTTCTTCTTCTTTTGTGACTACAGAGTAAAAACAGTTTTTTCAATGGCCATAAATCTTCGTGACATTGTGGAAAACTATTGTATCATCAATTTGGAGATGTGATTGCAGTTTCTGTTCATTAACATAAACTTATGACATGCAGATTAATTTACCCCATTTTCATCAAAACTATATCAGTCAAATCTTCTGTCAAAATATCATAGATGTTAACCAGCATGCGTTTTAGACAACAGCCAATACATCAGTCAAGAAAAAAACAGAAAAAGTACAAAGAAAGTAGTCTATACAATAGTGCACAATATTTCAATTCTGCTGAAGGGATATAATAGCATATTGTGAAAAGCAGACCAAAATTTAAGTAATTATTCACCAGTAATCTTGCCCTCCATAGCTTTCAAATAAAATATTACAGCAACAATAGATCACAAGACATGTAAGACCCAATGGCATTTCATGTACATCCATGTCTAAATATATATTTGATTTGAAAGCTACTGCCAGATCGGCAGAGAACAAAAACTTAATTTTGTTCCTCAAATGAAGCTAACGTAAGGTTTTGAAGACACATAGACTCATTTAGAAGTCATATGGACAACTTTCATGGTGCTTTTTGGTGTTTTTATTCTTTACAGATCTTGACAAATGAATGAATTTCATTTTCACAATGAAATCTTAAATGGAAAAGAGCTCCATAAAGACTCTTTAAAAATTATCTTTATGTGTTCCATAGAGGAAAACACCAGGTTTGGAACAACATGAGGGTTAGGAAATAATTACAGAATTGTCATGCTAGGTTTTCAATCTGGAAACACGTTACTATATTTGCTAAATTATTTCTATGTGGCTTGTTGGATGTATTGCGCCAGTTTCCATGTGAAATGAACACTAGAGGCGCTACAATAATTACTTTTATTTCCTTTCATACAAATTATGAGAAAAGGGCAGATTATCAATTCATCAAAGCTTACTTTTTGCTCTATTACTCAAACAATGAAATCTAAACACTTTTACTATAACATGACCTGTAAGGCATAATTTAACTTGAGCTGTCAGAATGAATGCGTTAACACTTGCGATTAATGAAATAAAGTTAAATGTAATTAATGTATTTACCATTAATATGTAGCAGCATAGACCAGAATAAACACTTGTTGGGATGGCAGAAACTTTGTAATGTGTCCACCCAGAGTCATTAAACTGACACACACAACACAAAAACACATAGCAGCACTTTCCTGTCAGTGATAAAATTATGGGGAAATTACTTCTTAGCGCTGTTAGATGTACAAAATAATCCTAGATGGGACTTATGACAGAAATTAAGTATTATTCAGCCTATGTAATGTGCATTTTAATTACCACAGAAGCACGCCAAGGCTTAACTTTCACCAAAACACAGAATGAGACGTGTTTGTTTGCAAGTACTTTTCCCATGGAGTTTATAACGACGCTTGACGCTGGCGTTGATGCTCTGACGCAAATCAAAAACGCAGCTTCACGATTGCTGTAGGAATGCTGATAGCCACGGCCTTCCGACAAGTTAATATAGTGGAGATGAGAGTTTAAGAGATTTAATGCCCACTGTAAGGAATATGCAAAATATGGGGAGACTAGATATTTCAACTAGTCAAACTCCCATTTAGACTTTGGAAAATGTTTCATGTTACTTGAACTGGTGCTATTTTAGTATTTTTATATGGTGGAAGGCTTTGTTTTGAAATTTTAAGCATTATATTGTTACTTTGTGGACACCAGGTGGCGCTGCGTGTGTGGCAGCCTGTTGCAGCAGCTCTTTATAGTTTAACTTTTTTACTAGTTTTTAGTTTAGTTGTGTTTTATTTGATGTTTTATATGTTTTAGGGTGTTTTTAGAGTGTTTCTTTGTTTTTAAGTAACTACAACACCTAGAGAAGCAATAATCCTGTTGACTGAGGCTAAAATGGATCTGACCTGAGGGAGACTGAACAGACCGGGCAAACATGACTCCATTGATTACACCAGAGATCAGCTACTCAAGTTGCGGAACCCGGCAGTGTTTATGGGACTAAGAATTGAAATTCACGGCTGGTTAAAGAAACGTACAAACGGATGCAGAGCGGGGGCGAAGTGTCGGAAGCCTAGAAGGAATTTTAAACCCACTCTGCCTTCAGTTATTACTGGAAATATAAGATGCCTCGCTAATAAGATGGAAAAGTTCATGACGCTGATGAAGAGTCAGTGGGAATATTGCAGGTGCAGAATTGTTGTTTCACAGAGACATGGTTGAATGGACTGATCGCGGACACAAGCATGGCCATTGAGGGCTTCTACCCAGGGAATTTCACAATGTGATTGTTACTGCAGTCTATGTACAGCCGATGCAGCTTTAGTGTGTGAGGTTATTCATAACCACGCAGCTAGACTACAGACCTTGCATCCACAAGCACTCTTCCTAATAACGGGGGATTCTGCCAGCTTTAACCCAATTTGTACAATGTCCAACCAAAGACAATAAAACTTTGGACCTTTTATATGCCAATCTCAGTGATGCATACAGTGCCTCTCCACTCCCACAGCTTGGCAAATCTGATCATAATGTGGCTCATGTGCTATGTAGATATAAGCCATTTGTTCAGCAACAGCCAGTTATAACCAGAACAGTGAGGAGATGATCGAATGAGGTGAATGATGCATTAAGAGACTGTTTTTGGAATTATGGACTGGAATGTTCTCTGCGATTCTCATGGAGATTATATCAATGAGCTCACTCAATGTGTCCCAGGATATATAAACTTCTATGTGGACAGTGTTTTGACACCAAAGACTGTGCACTGCTTACCAAATAACAAGCCATGGGTCATCAGTGAACTTAAGGCCCTTTTGAATGAGAAGAAATGGGCCTTTAGAGCAGCTGATAAGGAGGCACAGAGAAGGGTGCAGAGGGAGCTGAAGGTGAGTGTAAAAGAGAGAAAGGAGGCATATAGGAGAAAACTAGAGGGCAGGCTTCAGAACAACGCGAGAGAGGTGTGGAATGGAATGAGAAAGATTTCTGGATATAAGGTGTAAAGCAGCCAGCAATGAGAACAGGGTCTGGACAGAGCCAATGAGCTTACTATGTATTTTAATTGGTTCAGCACTGTTACCATCAACTATTCCACTAACAATGCCACCTCCCTCCCCCTCTCAAATATCGACATCACACTTACCAATACAATTCATTCATTTCCCCACTCCTCACTCTCCTTGTGGCCTGTGCATTACAACTGACCAGGTGGAGAGGGAACTGAGGAGGCTCCATGCTGGGAAGGAAGCCGGCCCTAATGGGATAAGCTCAAGGGTCCTTAAGGTATGTGCTGAGCAGCTGTGGAGTGGTGGAGTGGTGCTGATGTTTAATATGAGCTTGAGTCTTGTCCTCTAAAAGACTTCCTGTGTGGTGCCAGTGCCAACAATTGGGAACTGTTAAGTTTAGAATGACTTCAGTCCAGTGGCGTTGACATCACATCTTATGAAGACTCTGGAGAGGATAGTCTTGACTCACCTTAAATCCCAGGTTGGCACTTTATTGTATCCCCTGCATGTTGGCAACCAGTCACAAGTGGGAGTGGAGGATGCCATCATCTACCTCCTACACAAGGCTTATATACATTTGGAGAAGCCAGGGAGTATGGTGAGATATATGTTCTTTGATTTCTCGAGTGCGTTTAATTCTATACATGTCTAATGACTCAGTGGTCATGGGGTGTATTAGTGAAGGAAAGAATGAGGAGTACAAGAGCCTGGTGGATAACTTTTTGGACTTAACAGAACCACCTCCAGCTTAACACCAATAAAACCAAAGAGATGGTGGTTGATTTCAGGAGGGCAAAATCAGCACTGTCTCCTGTCAGTATTCATGGGGCAGACATTAAGATAGTTACCTCCTATAAATATCTTGGACAATACGTTGAGCTGGGCCACCAATACAGACAATTTACATAAAAAATGCCAGAGCCGACTCTATTTTTTGTGGAGGCTGAGATCTTTTGGAGTTCGGGGGGTAATGCTCCATTCCTTCTATGAGTCTGTGGTGGCAGCAGTTCTCTTTTATGCTGTTATGTGTTGGGGGAGCAGCATTAGATCTGGTGACTTGAACTGACTGAACAAACTGATAAGAAAAGAAAGCTCTGTTTTGAGGATTAGTCTTGACCCTCTAGAGGTGGTGATGGAGAGAAGAATGCTGGCTAAGCTCTCAGCCATTATGTACAAGACCTCTCACCCATTACACAGCATTGTTGATGCACAGAAGAGCACATTTAGTAGGAGATTGATTCCTCTGCGTTGTAAGAAAGAATGCTACTTTAGGCCCTTAATATATGCGGCAATTTGGTTGTACAACATTACAATGAACTTAAGCTGTATTGTTATTGTTCTGTTTTGTGATATCTATGTCTATGCTTCTGTAATGGCTCAATTTCCCTCCTGGGATGAATAAAGTAGTATCGTATTGTATATTCTTTTCTTTTCTTTTCTAAAATGGAAATAAATGCATTTTGACAAGAAAAAAAGTTTACGTGACGTCAAATTTCAGCATGTTCAAAATCTCAGATTAATTGCAAATAACTACAAAGAAATATGCTATTAATTGTGAAAAATTTTCATCGACTGACAGCACTAATTTTTAGGTTTGCAAAACGTTTGAATTCAATTAAATTGCATGGTAGCTCAAGTGATAGAGGTACAAGTCCAGAAGAGCACGCAAGTCAACAAGTAAACTGAAAGTGTCATGGAAGTACTCCAAAATGAATGAGAAATTGTGTTTTTCATATTACATTAGATTTTATGACACTCTTGGTTAGGTTTAGGGTTGGGAGGTTGGTTTTGTTGACTTAAAACTCTTCCTCGATTCATGTAAGGAACCACATAACATCATTTTGCAAAAATGTCTCTACAGTCAAGTCATGAGATCAGGATGCAGGTTTTGCTGGTGGACAGCGTAAACCAGCCTGAACCAGAATGGAAATTCAGGCTGGTCTATGCTGGTTTTTCTTCCACAGGAATGTTGGAAGTGAAGTTCACTGAATGTTGAACCCACACACCATCTTTAACCTGTTGCAGTTCTCATGTCTCATGTACCACAGAATCGTTACTTTAGTGAAGCACTTTTTTCCTTGTTAAGGTACTTCAGTCGTCTGGTAGGAGACATCTTTAGTATCAGAGTTAATTTTGTGTGAGTCTTCGTGGCTGTCTTCGGAGACTGTTAAACTCCATCACAATGGCACATGCCAATAGTATACGGCGCCTGAATTCATCAAGCCCTGGGAAAGAGTCCTCTGTACAGACAATGTGTAAACTGCCTGTCATGAATTATTAAGAGAAGCATTTGCCTTCTGATTGATTAGCCCCTAATGCATTTTCTAATCATTGCAGTTAAAGGACATTTTCCTGCTAATCAAAATTGGTCGAAACTGAAAGGTCTGGTCTGGCTGCAGATGATGGATAAGAGGATGACTGAGAACTGACACTCGGAGGAGCTGGTAACTTTTGGTAAGAGATGGCGATCTATGTTTATGCAGCAGTAACCATCAGATCGTTTGATTAGCTGACTGATATCTTGCCTGGTGTCACATACTGTGTATACAAGCAGTTCTGTTGCAGTAAGTGTACAAAATGAGTGGTGCTTGCTAAGTTAAGCATCACTATCACTTTTACACATGCTTAAGCAAAATACCCTAAGTATTATACTTTGGCATAAAACTCATGGAACTTTGACAAAGTTGACACTCAAATGAAACATCTCTATTATGCCTCCAGCTATGACTTGGGAAAGACAAAGGCATTTTTTAAGAATAGTAAGAAAACACTGTGTTTTTGTAGTTTCAGAAAGAGTGATTTTCACAAGTGCTAATGATGTTAACTCTCTCAGGCTGATGTTTTATACCATGGTCTTATTGTATGAGCTATAAAAAATAGTCCTGTGCTCTCACCCACGAAAACCTGGCTGTTCTCACGCTAAGACAGGAAAGGAAACAGCTGTTTTTTTCTGTAGCTTTAGTGGTTCTGATGGGATGCCTGTATTGCCTCTACCTACATCTGTGCGGATCCATGCCAGCTACATTAAAGTCTCAGTTGCACTGGCTCTGCCAGCACACACAGAACCAAGCCGCATACTTCCAGGCGGCCCATCATTTCTGCCAAGAGCTAAGCAGAGCAGCCAGGCCTGTACTTTGTCTTAGAGGTTTCATCAGGGATGAAAAATCTAAGGTTTAAGCTGACTTTCCCGGTGAACATTTCATAGGATGCATGACAAATTCTATCCATAACCCCAAGCTTATCCCTAAACCCAACCTTAACCCAGAAATAACCCTAATATCAAACATGCACTCAGTTGTAGCATCCCTGCTGAAAAGACCAAATTAACTAACATGCAGTTCCCATGCTGGTCAAGACTAATTTATGCTGGTTAGTGCTGGTTTAAAGCTTGTCTAGCAGGTGGACCAACATAGCCATGTTGTTAACCAAAAAACAAATGAAGTTGGTGAACCAGTATGGTTTTTCTGGTAATGCTAGTTAACCAAGGATGGCTTGCTGTTTAAACCAGTCAAAATCACACCAGCATCCCATGTTGTGGACCAGCATTCGAAACAAAACATGCTTATGACCAGATACGCTGTTTTCAGTAGGGAATACTGAATAGGAAGCACTTCCCACAAATAATGTACAAAATAGTTTTTTTTTGGCAACCCTGTTACCAAGATTTAGGACCTCTAAATACACTCTGATTTGTCTGATTTTGTCATTTTCAAATGAACATTAAATTAAAAACAAAATAATATTAAATATTAAATTATAAAATAAATGAGACACAGCCAAACATGACAATATTATATATATATATATATATATATATATATATATATATATATATATATATATATGTGTGTGTGTGTGTGTGTGTGTGTGTGTGTGTTTTTATGTACTTAAAAATATATTGGCCAAAATCACTATTTTAAAGTTGCATTTCAGTATTTAATATACAGATATTGGTTTAAATTAAAACAACCTTCTTTCCATGTGTTGTTAATGTTATATTAGGTAATAATTTATCTAAAGTATCTAATAGTTGTATCTAATAATTTTTGCCACTTATGCTTTTAAAATAAGTAATGGTACACCATCGTGCTCCACCGACCTGTCCATGAGTCTTCCCTTTAACAATACTGCCAGCTTCCCAGACTCACTGTCTTATTTTTCTTGCTATTGTTCCTGTAATAGTGAGGTCATCCAGGCCCTGACCCCTGATAGAGAGCAGTGATCCCCTTGTCTCCTGGGTAATAGGATTACCATGCGCATGTGGCCGCACTCTTATTTCACTTCACAGGGAATGATGTGATTCCAACAGCATGGCATTGTACTAAAGGGACATTGTTTTTTTCAGCAATTTCTTACTCTTAATTCTAGATGCCTATGTGTGAACAAAAAGCTCGCAGTTTTTACTGTTGAGTCCAGTTAGATAGTTTAGTAGCTAATTTCAATCTTATGTCTGTAATGTTTTATGTTAAAGGGATAGTTCACCCAAAAATTCTGTTATCATTTACTTTCCTCATGTTGTTCCAAACCGTTAATTTTATTAAGTTTATTAAGAATGTTTTTGTTTTTTGAATGTGTGGTGTCATTCTAACAGGTTTATGATGAGTGCGCATGTGCATGAACAGATCGAACAACAAACGTCATAGGATGGAGCCCAACAACAAGTCAACACAGCAAAAAGAATTACAAATTCATCAGAGTATAGCAGGAAAAGCACATACACTATAAACTATACCCATATATACACCCCAATGTAAAATATCGATGGTCCCTCACGTTAGACGGGTATGTGCTGAAGTACACCGGGGGAATCCCGGAGTTGTAGATAAGAGAGAAAAACCACTATTGCAGCACAGTTTCATATGGCAAAATTAAGGATAAAAACATAGCAACAACTCTGGAATATCTAGAAATAAAGTGAACCAACGGATAATACAATTTCTCTGTCACCCTGTGATGCAATGTTTGTTATTTACAAAAGCATCACGACTCATGGGGAAATTACATTGCTGTGGAGAAAGATGTTTAATAACCAAGCCACATGTATATGGGAGTGTAGAATAAGAGTATGCCTCTAGTTAATGGCTCAACTATTGGCTTGAGTTTTGGAAAGGACTATCTGTTTGGTTGACCGTTGTAAAGTGGGGGGTTTTATACAAAAACAATGTTTGAAAACAATCAATATTTTTACAATTCTGTTTGGTGGTGCAAGTGCCGCAGAAATTACAGACTTCAACCTTAGCTCTCCTATTTATCACCTGCACATGTGGAATCCAGTGTCTGGGCATAGTTACAGAAAAGCTTTTTAGGTTCAGTGAAGGGAATAAACTTACAACGCAATATGCATGATACTTTTGTTTCCTCTCGGTTGTGTTTTGTTTTAAGAGCAGTATCCAGATACTCACTTTTGAAGCTGCAAAATCATACATCAAATATCAAATTGAAGTTGACGTTAATGCTAATGGAATGGTTACACAATGATCCTGAAATCACACACTGTTTGTATCCATTGCCAAGACGTATTGCAGATTTATTGTTTGTATTTAAGAGGACTGCTCTCAATCTGCTTTTTTCAAAGATAGAGAAATATTTATGGCAAACACAATTTGCAAGCTTGCCAAAAAGTGGTGCCAGTGTTGTGAAAAGGCTACTAACAATAAACAGCTATCACCACTGAAGTCACTTCAGGAATAAATATCTTTCTCAACGTAAAAATATCCAACGATTAGGGAAGGGAATTGAAAATAATTTAACAATTCTGTTTCCGTTTCTTCTGAATGATTTAGATTCTTTACAGTGTCATGATACCCCCCTAGTTCAGCACCAGTCGTTCACACCGCAGCCTAACATAAGGCTTATGAAATGGGTGTGATGTAGAAAAGTTTGGAGGGTAGGTGAGAAGGGGGGTAGGGGGGGTTGTAAGCAAAACACTCACACATGATAGAGATGGGTGAACATCAAAAATGTGAGAGGAGACAAAAGCATAAGAGTTATGGAGCACTTTGCTGTATATCAATCAAGGTACAAAAGTGTGAATGTGTGAAGAGTGAAGACAAAAAAACAGAAAAGAATCAAAGATAGAATAAAAAATCAAAGATCTGTATATTTTGTTCAAACTATTGAAAATTAAGTGAAAGCAGGCAGTTTTTTGTTACCAAAAAAAGGACTTCTTTGAGACTTAACATAAATTCATAGATATTTACAGTGACAAGAAATGTTTAGGTTTAGCACAAGTTAAACTATATTTGTGGAAAACAGCATTTATGGCATAAAGTTGATTACCACAGAAGATTATTTAGACTCATCCCTCTTGTTCATAGAAAAAAATTAAGTTTAATAATGCAGATAAAACGAAAGGAAAAGTGTCCAGTACACAACTACATACACACTCTTTCAAAATTATAGCCACAATACTTAACCTGCCTAGCCTCATAGAATAAGTGTTACTATAACAACATTTTTGCAAACTAAGTTTTACCTGCTGCACTCGATGTTGCACCACAGCTTCCTGGTAAAAATTAACAGTAGAGGCGCTACAACAACTGTACGTTTTAATTCATCTTCACACAAATCACGATTACAACGGCTGATTATAACATAATAAACACTTATTTTTCACTCTGGTACTTGTTACTGTTAACTTCCGCTGTAGCTCACAATGTCGCATTTGCAACAAGAACACTATTGGTTAGGTTTAGATTTTAGTTTAGGGTAAGGATATCTATTTTGTTCTCCTCTCATTTATGTTTCAGGACACTGTTTGTTAGGTTTAGGCTAAAGTTTTAGGTTAGGGAAGTGTGTTTTACTCATTAAAACCTCCATCTAAAATTCACCTTAAAATCCTAGTCTGATTACAACATCCTTTCACTCACTTTTAGTGCCCCCCACTGGACATTTCACTCAGAAACTGCAGCCAAACTTGTTATTCGGCATGTAATTTTGGATTGCAAAAATTATAATTATACAATACATGTTAACATGACTCTAGTATAATAAGCTGGATAACCTTCAGAGTGATAAATCTGTTGGGGTCCTGATCACCCTGTTGGGGTTTATTGTGCAAAACAACTGGCTGACCATACATTATCCCACTTATACATGGACATAAAATATTGATTTGCATTAAAATTATGTAATTTGAGAGAAAAGAGATCGCTGAACAGCTGAAATCAACCTCTGGTATGGTTTTAGTTCTGTTGGTGTTTATTTTTGTGAAAATGACCATCTGACTCATGATTCTGCCTATTACAAGACTACTTGCCAAATAAACAAATAAATCGACTTGACACTTTGATTTGTGTTGAAATTGTGTAATTATCTGAGATTAAACAAATAGTTGAACAGCTGAAATCAAACTTTGGTTTGCATCAGACTTATCTGTTGGTGTTTATTTAGTAAAAATGGCCATCTGCCTCTTCATTATCCAAGCTATTACAAGACTACTTGCCAAAAAAACAAATAAATGGACATGAAACATTGATTTGAGTTGAAAAAATTGTATTACCTTACTTGAAGAGATCCCACAGTGATCAAAGAAGCAAGAGAGACAGACAAGAATGAGCGGTCTGATATATGGAGCTGCAGTGGCTACAGAGCAATAACAGACCGCTAGATGACGCCATTGACCAATCAGAATCGAGTATTCAAGGCCGCCATGTAATAAAATCGCTTACTAACCATGTCTGTTATCCAGTATTTCCACTTCGTTGTCTTGATGAAGGAACGGCGGTAAGCTTGTCGGCCTAAATCCCAGTAATTTTCGCATGATGTAAAAGGACACCAAAAAGAGAGCTTTCGGTTTTCATCATAGTCTTCTGTTTTTGAACAAGCAACCATGTTATCCTGTCCTTGATCAGACTATGAATATGTGTGAAAATATGTGTCGAAACAAACAGCTGCTTCATTGTTTGGAGCGTGAGTAGCAGAACTGCAGCCAACACACATTTTCGCTCTGGTCTGGACATTATGGAAGTCAGATTCACTAAAAAGAACTGGTTCATAATAGTTATTCGATCAGGAACCCCTACACTGATAGCTCTGTATGTTTCGCTCTGTAAATTCAAGAGTGGGGCAGCACTGTCACTAAATAGAGCTGTAGGAAAATCACACAGTTCTGGTATTATTTAAAAAAATTAACCGGTTCCGAATAAGAATTGGTTCTCGGTGCCCAACCCTACCTATAATATAAATTATAACTTAATCAGATTTGACTATATTCACTAGAATAAATCAGATTTTCCAACAATATACTGTATAGGAGAAAAAAGGGGGAGTTTAGACAAGCATTTTTGATTACTGCTTTAGTTTGTTTGGCCCTAAAACTGTGTGTGCAATATAGTAAGCTAATATAGGATACTGGAAAACTACTTGTTGTTGGACAAGCTAAAATAGTTCCCCAAAAAATGAAAAGTCTGTTCCCCTTCTGTCACTCTCTCGACGTTGTGTCAAAGGAAGTGACACAAGGGGTCTTCTCGGATGCCGAATCCTACCTCTGAACATGAGAAAAGGCCAATGTCAAGTTGGCAGACAGAATTTGCATACCCAGCCCCAGACATACGGGTATAAAGGGAAGTGGGGCAGCGAATGCCAGCCAGAATTTTCTTCGGGGCCGAATGGTTGTGCAGCAAGCAGCTGAATCTCACTCCTGTTCCACTCACCTCTACCAGCAAGAAACGTGGCTGTTGGATCAGCACATTTCCAACTGGCGTTTCACACTCTGCACACTCTGTGCAGTTCACGCCCCTGGGCGCTTCGACAGTGCTTCTTCCTGTTTAAAAGAGTGTTCTCCTCCTATAAGAGCTATATTTCTCTAAAAGACTCTGAGTTTCCCACTCACAAAAAGAGCAATACACAGTGGCGTTGAATGTCCTTTTCAGGACTCGTCTTTTTCAAGATGCCTTTCTGCCCCTGTGTTGTTCCTGGATGCAGGCGATTTCCCTCCAAGAACGACGGCCACAGACGCTGCCTCGTGTGCCTGGGTAGCGATCACACTGAGGCAGCGTTCATGGATGGTTCATGTTCTCATTGCTAGAACATGACCATGGCAACGTTGCGGTTGTGGCTCTCCTTCCTGAAGGTGAATGCCACTTCAGCCGCCCCCCCCCCCGCATCGTTCCTTCTCCCAATGGTATTGATGTTGACCCTGCTGGTGATGAAGGCGACATGGGGATAACGATGGGTTTTGCCGAGTAAATCCCCATGAACCGCCCGCACCTCAACACGCTCGTGTGCTTCTGTCCGGGTTCGGGATGAGTGCGACTTGCCGCATGGCCAGCCGGCATTCTCCCTCGAGCCCCCGGGCTTGGATGATGACCTCACCGCTGCATCGGAGAGCGTCCAAGTGTCTGACGCTGAAGACTCGACTGGGCTGCCGCCTTCGGGCCAGCCGGCCCAGTCTGTGGCGGAAGCGCAGATGGCCGACAGGCTTTCCCGGGCTGCCATGAGCATGGGCTTGGACTGGTTGGCCAGGACCATGGCTACGCGATTCAGTTCGCCCGGCTCCCGCCTCGTTTCAGCGGTATTCGCTCCACTCTAGTGCACGGCCAAGAAGTCAGTGCCTTACGAGCAGAGATTTCCACCCTGCTCCTCAAGGACGCGATAGAGCCCATCCCTCAAGCTGAGATGAAGAAGGGTTTCTACAGCCCTTACTTCATCGTACCCAAGAAAAGTGGCGGTTTGCGACCAATCTTGGACTTGCGAGTTCTCAACCGGGCTTTGCACAAACTCCCGTTCAAAATGCTCACGCAGAAACAGATTCTCACCTGCATTCGACAGCTAGATAGGTTCGCGGCGGTAGACCTGAAGGACACGTACTTCCACGTCTCCATTTTGCCGTGACACCGACCCTTCTTACGGTTCACGTTTGACGGCCAGGCGTACCAGTACAAGGTCCTCCCTTTCGGCCTGTCCCTGTCCCCTTGCATCTTCACAAAGGTCGCAGAGGCTGCTCTTGCCCCCTAAGGGAAGTGGGTATCCACATACTCAATTACCTCGATGACTTGCTCATCCTGGCCCACTCTCGAGAGTTACTATGCGCTCACAGGGACCAGGTGCTCATGCACCTCAGCCGTCTAGGGCTTCAGGTCAACTGGGAAAAGAGCAAGCTCAACCCGGTGCAGAGCATCTCTTTTCTCGGCATGGAGTTAGACTCAGTCTTAATGACAGCGCGGCTCACCAACGAGTGCGCGCAGTCAGTGCTCATGTGCTTTGCTCGCTTCAAGCCCAGTACAGCGGTTCTTCTAAAACAATTCCAGAGGCTCCTGGGGCATATAGCATCCTCAGCCGCAGTCTCGCCGCTCAGGTTGATGCATATGAGACCGCTACAGCACTGGCTACCGACTCGAGTCCTGAGATGGGCATGGCGCCATGGCGCGCATTGTGTGATAACCACCTCCTCCTGCCGTCAGACTTTCAACCCTTGGACAGACCTCTGCTTTCTGCGGGCCGGAGTTCCCCTGCAGCAGGTGTCCAGATGTGTTGTGGTAACCACAGATGCCTCTCGACAGGATTGGGGCGCCGTGTGCAACGGGCGCGCTGCTGCTGGCACCTGGATAGGACCCTGGCAGTGTTGGATGTGTTAGAGTGTTAGAATTGATGGCTGTAATTTTTGCCCTATGGAGGTTTCTTCCACTAATCCGAGGCAAGCACGTTCTGATCCTTTCAGACAGCACCGCGATGGTAACGAACATAAATCGGCATGCGCTCTCGTCATATGTCACAACTCACCCGCCATCTCCTCCTTTGGAGTCAGCCGTGACTCAAGTCGCTGCTCGCCACTCACATCCCTGGCAACCGCAACACAACGGCGGACATGCAGTCGTGACAGGTTTCGCCCAGCGCAGAGTGGAAGCTCCACCCCCAGGTGGTCTAGCACATTTGGGACCGATTCGGCAAGGCACAGGTAGACCTCTTTGCCTCCCAAGACAACTCCCACTGCCCACTCTGGTATTCCCTGACGGGTGCCCCCCTCGGGACAGACGCGCTGGCACACAGCTGGTCCCGGGGGGCTGCGCAAGTACGCATTTCCCCCAGTGAGTCTTCTTGCATCGGTGCTGTGCAAGATCAGGGAGGACGAGGAACAGGTCATCTTGGTGGCTCCCTACTTTAGGTGCCCACCCGCACCTTATTCTCGGATCTCACGCTCCTCGCGACAGCCCCTCCCTGGAAAATTCCCCTGAGGAAGGACCTTCTTTCTCAGGGACGGGGCACCCTCTGGCATCCGCACCCAGACCTCTGGAAACTCCACGTCTGGCCCCTGGACGGGATGCTGAAGATCTAGTGGATCTACCACCTGCTGTAGTAGACACGATCAATCAAGCCAGAGCTCCCTCGACCAGGCAACTTTACGCTCTAAAGTGGCGCTTGTTCGCGTAGACCCACAGAGATGCGCAGTTCAGTCAGTGCTTCTTCCTGCAGGAGAGGCTGGAGGGGAGTCTGTCCCCCTCCACCATCTATGCCCGGCACGCCGGCACTGAAGAGTTCTGAAGACGCCTCCTTAGGCTTCTTCCTCAGTCTCCAAGCCGCCCCCTGCCGGGTGCGCAGAGCAGGACAAGTGCTTCGAGTCTTCTCTCAGCACCCAAGCCTCGGGACACCTGCTGCTCCCGACAGGCTCTCCTGCTCCCCCCGGGGAAAGACCGCCTTCCCTGACTTAAGTTGGGCCCCAGCCGCTTTATGTCCTATGTGAGAGACATAGCATGAGAGAAGGCCGCGGCTGCTGGGCTTGCTCCCATGCTAGCATGTAACACCTTTTTCCCCGTCAGGGGTGCAGGAAAACCTAAGGTGGTTATGTAAAACTGTTTGAGGGGTACAGGTGCACTCGGTACAGGTGCCTCTAACACGCAATAGCCTGCTTTGTACCTGTTCCGACAGTCACGTAACACGGTCAGTGCGTGGCGTTTTTATATGGACCCTTTGTATCTCTTCCTTTGACACAACGTCGAGAGAGTGACAGAAGGGGAACGTCATGGTTTCTGGAACGAGACATTGTGTCCCTCCTGCCACAGCACTAGACCTAGCACTGTAAATGGCCGTGCTTCATCTTTCGGCTTCGTTGCCCCACTTCCCTTTATACCCGTATGTCCGGGGCGGGGCATGCAAATTCTGTCTGCCAACTTGACATTGGTCTTTTCTCAGGTTCAGAGGTATGATTCGGCGTCCGAGAAGACCCCTTGTGTCACTTCCTTCGACACAACGTCTCGTTCCCTCCCTCGGAGAATGGAGGTTACAACAGTAACCATGACGTTTTCTTTTACTAACCTTCATGTTTTTATAAACCCATATGTTTTCTTTTTTTTTTTTTTTTTAACATAAAACACAATTTAACACAAGATGTTAAATTGTATGTTAGCTTCAGTCACTTTTCTTGCATCTTTTTTTTCCATAAAATGAAAGTGAATGGTGACTGAGGCTGTCATTCTTTTGTGTTCCATGGACGAAAGTAAGTCATTAGGGTTTGGAACAATATAAGGGTGAGTAAATTACAACAGATTTTTCATTGTTGACTGAATAATCCCTTTAAGTTAGTAGTGTCGCTACTTTTAGTTTGTGACTGCCTTATACTCTGTGGTGCAGACATTGTTCTTCCTACACACCATCTCTGTCTGGCTAGTGCCCTTGAAGAGGCTGCTCTTAAGTGCACTTAGCACTGAGTACTGCTGTCACACACCCGTGCTTGGACTCCAGACGTGCCACACTGTCTGAGGTGAGGGGCGACAGAGGGCCTGTCAGACCAAGGGACCATTAAGCGCAGACAGGACTAGGCCTTCAGTGTGCTGTCGGAGCGGGTTTATCATACTGAACATGTAACTTCTCTAAGGGCCTGTGAGGGACGAGAGGCTCAGAGAAGAGAGAACATTGATCTGATAGGTAGGATGGTGAGACAGTGGGGAAACCTCAGCAGGTGTGAGGTGCCACAAGAGTGTATTTGGGCACAGTGTTAGTGACACTGAGATAGTGGCAAGCAAAACCAGAGTGAGAGGCATAGAAAAGAGGGGAGAAAGAGAAAGTGATCTGTGTAGAGAATGTATGAGAGCTAAAATAACCTGTTAACCTCAGCAAATTTTTATACGTCATAATTGATTACAATTCCGCAACATTTCTGAGCCAAATCCCAGTTGTGTCTATTTTATAGGTTTCTTTATCAACTTATCTCAAAGCACAAAGAACGAAAAATTAAAAAACTTTAAAGGCGAAGTGTGCAATTTCAGTGCCACTAGCATGATCAAACAGAATTGTGAAAACAATGACTGTTTCCAAAAAGGTTTCCCAAACACTCCCCTAACCTGTTTGTTTAAACAGGTAGTCCCACCCAAAACTCATGCATTTGGTCTATTTCGGGCCACTCACACAAAAAGTAATGCTTTGAAAGTGTCTTTAGGTAACTCAAACTAAAGTCATTGTTTAAGTCAGAGATGTTGAATCAGTTAAAAAAACTGAGCTATTTTTTGAAAGCCTTGGGGAGCCACAGTATTTTTGTAAGTCACCCTACGAATGGTTTAGTAGTCATCTCTACATATTAAAGAAATAGTTTACCAAAACATAAATGTTTTGTCTCAAATCAAATCATTGATCAACTTGTGTATACTGAACCCAAATCAAATACGGTGACAAGTCGATAAAATCAAACCTCATTGGTTCTTTTGCATCTCGAGACTAAACGTCATGACATCATGACACAAGAACCAGTGAGGTTTGATCTTATTGACATGTCAGCATGTTTCATTTTGGCTATGTATATGAGTTTAATAAATTAATTGAGTGGATAATGACTTACATTTCTGATCATCATGCAAAGGATGACTTGGAATATGAAGCACAAGTCAATAAAATAATATTCAACATTTTAACCAAGCACAAGTTGCTCATATTCAGCAAATACTCATTTTAAAGTATCAGTAACAATATAATCATTACAGTCAATTTTACTTTAATAAAATAAGCTGTCATTTATCTCAACATAAGAGTCACTTTTCGTGCAAGATCAATATAAACATTGAAACCACTTTTTCCACAAATAACCACTAGATAGTGCTATAAACATGTGAAACTTACATAGCATAGATTTTTCAGTTTGTCAGCTTGAACAGAGAGTGAAATAAGGTGGCAAAAGTTGTGTATCATATTTGATACACAACTTTAGACATATGTGTTTGGAATAATGTGAGGGTGAGTAAACAATGACAGCATTTTAATTTTTGGGTGAACTGTCCATTTAGATTGCGACAAGAGAAAGTATTTTTACACTTTACCTACATTTAAATTCAATTTCTTGTTCGTAGAGATATTCTCAAACAATATTATTCAACGTGCTGACAGAACATTGGGATTAGTGCGTTTTTAGACAGCATACATTTGTCCGCATTATCCCAGTACAAACATGTCTTGTCTCTGTCACCATAGCTATGGTGCAACAGATCCAGATTCCTGACCCCAGGCTGCATCTCTCTGATGATTGCTTTGATTCATACAGCCGCTGGTTTTCTGTTTCGCTCTTCCACTTCCTTCCGCAGAGAGAGAGGCAGGGGACAATGCTGTATTGTGTCCTCAAAGCTGCTTTATTAGAGAGACTGCTGAAAGCTTTTGCCTCTGTGCACAGTCTATTTGGAGACACTTAATTAGGGGCATAATTCAAGCTTTTTATGGACATTTGGAGTCAATGTGAAAAAAACTGATTTAATTCTTGTACCTGGAACATTGAACACAAGTGAATATACAACAATTACTAGCTGTTTGCTGAATTTTTATTAAAGATAACAACAATGTTTATAATGTTTATGTTTTGCATTATATCTAGAAATCCGTTGACTGCAATGAAGTTGCATTGACGTCAAAAAAACAAAAGGTGATGAAGAAGATCAGTTAAAATAATAAAAGCATCTACAGGTCAGTATACTGGGTTATGATGTAACAACATAAGCAAGTTTGGTATCTCAGGGGGGCACTGTTGTTCAACCTTTGAACCTTAAATCCTTTGACAGTGTATACCCACCACAATCTCTTTCATCCAAATAAGTTACATGCTTTATTTGTTATGCATAAACCAATGCATATTTACAGTTGGATGTCTGAAAACCAATATGGAAAATGTTCCTAGTTTACATTCTTTTAAAGATTAGTGAATTCAATTTTTTCATTACACAAATGAGGCACTTAAAATGGAAATGAATGGGGACAATCTGTAAACGTTAAAATACTCATTGTTTTAAAATTATAGACGCAAGACAAACAATATGTGTGTTAACACTGTGTGACTAACCTTTTCTGTATAAAGTTATAGCTAATTTTAAAACTTTATTGCCATGACGATGTAATGTCAACAAACCATAAAAAAATGACTGTAAATATTATGAATTTAAACAACTTTACAGCACAAATAATACACATGTATTAATGTAAGGGCTTTTATATACTTCACATTTCTACTTTTAAACCCTCCAAAAATTGCCCCATTCACTTACATGGCAAGTGCCTCACTGTATCCTCAATTTAGCTTTTTTTTTAAAGAAAAAGAGGGACGAGTAATTTTTTGTGATAATCAACATCATGCCCCAAATGCTGTCGATTGAGCTTAACTTGTATTGGACCCAGAATATTCCTTTAAGTTTCAGTAATATAAATCTGGCTGACTTCAAAGATCATCGATTTATTCAACCAGTCTCATTGTTGTCACCTGATGTTTTGCACGAGACAGAACTCAGCTGTTGTTACTGAAAGTTTCCAAAACTTTCTCCTGACCCTTGGCTAAGTATTAATCTGTCTAAGTGGCCCAACATCGACTGGTGAGCTGAGAGGGCCTGAGTGCCACCAGTCCAGATGCCCCATGGTGATAGGTCTGCAGGCGGCTAGTTTTAGATAACAGCAGGGGCACCACCGACCAAACGTGTCTAACCTCCACTGTCAGGTCTGATCAAAAATAAAGAGAGGTGTCTGTTATCACCCCAGTTGCTTCTGAGAAATCCTAAGGAACTTTTCCAATAGGCCAATCTGTTTATTAATCATCTAAAACAAAGCAATGGTGGGTGATAAGTTTGAGTCTTTTGAGTGAAGATCTAGGTCATTGTACAACCCCGATTCCAAAACAGTTGGGACAGTATGAAAAATGCCAATAAAAACAAAAAGTAGTGATTTGGAAATTATATTCACCCTTTGCTAAATTGAAAACACTACATCTAAACATTATATGATGTTTTACCTTGTTAATTTCATATGCACTGTAATGTCAAATCAGATGATTGTTTTTGGCTCCATTCTGTGTAAATTCTAGGGACTGTTGTGTATGAAAATCTCAGGAGATCAGCAGTTACAGAAATACTCAAACCAGCCCGTCTGGCACCAACAATCATGCCACGGTCAATCACTGAGACAATTTTTTTCCCCATTCTGATGGTTGATGTGAATATTAAGTGAAGCTCCTGACCCATATCTATATGATTTTATGTGTACAGGTGTTCCTAATAAAGTGCTCAGTGTGTGTACATTTGCTAAGTGGTTGCTAGGGTGTTCTGGATGGTCACTAGGTGGTTGCTTACTGATTTAAGTCAGAAGAGCCCCAAATATCTTTTTTTATAAGATTTTAATTTTCCTAGGTTTGGCTTAGGTCCCTTTTTTAATGTTAGTCTGTGGGTTTTATCGACCTGATAAAATTGAATTGGAGTGATGGTGGTGAAGTGGGCTAAAGCACAGAAATGGTAAGCAGAAGGTTGCCGGTTCGACCCCCACAGTCACCAGTATTGTGTCCTTGAGCAAAACACTAAACTCCAGGTTGCTCCAGGGGGATTGTCCCTGTAATAAGTGCACTGTAAGTCGCAAATGCGTAAACGTAAATCTGCCAAATGCATAAATGTAAATCTGATCGCTTATCTCTCCTCAACAATTCACATGCTTTGAGGTATCATTACTTTCAGTAGTATTACAACCTGTGCACGGTGAGTTATGTTTATTACTAAGGGTTGGTTAAAATCCGTATATAGTAAAGTATGAATAAAGGAGACTGTAAGAATGTTTCTAACACTTTCTATACACTTGAGGGAAACATGCATACTTAACTCTTTGTTATCACAATGCTTTGCCAAACCAAGTCTTTAGTGCATCAAATCTATAGTTTGTTTAGAATTGGCAGTCAACAGTTGTACAGCAGAAGCATGTTGTGTTGACCTAAACCAAAGCTGATTGAGTAAAAACTTGCAATATTTTTGTCTTTGTCAGAACTCTCCATATCTTCTATTGTCTTGTTTGTATTTCCATTAAAGCTGAAACCTTGACTTTGAGTCTGAATGACACATATCTAGTATCCTCAGTAAACAGCCTATAAGACTAACACACAACACCTGATGACTAATGAATTAGACACCAACGTTTCATTTTGCCTCCATTTAAGTGAAATGAATAGTAGCAATGCCACTAGCATGTTCCATGCAATGTGAAGAGGAGTACTACGAGTACCACGGGTGACATACTAGTTCAACCAAACAAACAGATAGTCCTGCCCCAAACTCACAACATTGGTTGAGCAAATATTGCAAGACTGGCTGGTTGAGCTGCTTAAACAAACAGGGCAATTTTGATAGCGCCACAGAGCCACAGTGTTTACACTGTGCATTTTAACATAAAAAAAATGACACACTGCACATTTAAATAGAGAGCTTAGTGACTCTGAAATCTCTAATCTACTTGTATGAAGAAAGATGAGTTTTTTGTCTGTGGCTGCATCCTTGACGGTAGATTATCTTAACCTGGCAGCAGATTTGCTATTTATTGCTTTGTTGCTCATGGTTTTCATCTTTTGACCCAGCCAAAATGTCTTTGTTTATCTGAGATGTCGCACATCAGCCTGCATGTAAACAAAACGCCACAAGAATGGTACAAACACCAGTTCATTCTCTTGACAAGATAATGTTGATTTGAGATCAAATAGATCACAATTTTACATGTCTCTTTAATAATGATAAAAAGCATGGAGATTAGCATATTAGTGGAAAAATACAATATCATATTTTTATAACTCTTTGACAAACAAATCACAAAATTACACTACACTGGCAAACAATAAGGCAGTAAATGTCAGGTCGGGGAAAGTCACATGTGTTCTAAATGTTCTACTTTTTTTAAATTGTCTTTAAAAAAAACCTGCCCTGAGAAATATTCACTGGCGTGAAAAGTGTGACTACTAGCCAGCGTTTTTGTCAATTTTCTCAGTATTCAAATGTCCAAACTCTGCTGAAGGACTTTGTTCTCTGCCTCTGTGTTTTTGCTGAGTTGCCTCTTTCTTTACATACTCTATCCATCTTTGTATGACACAATCAGTGCTTCATGTTGACATTTAGTACTTGTTTGTGATGTACTGTTGTGTTGACCCCCCATTCTGTCTGATTTTCACAACTGTGCTCAGTTGAATGGGAAATACTTCACTGTGCCTCTGTCTTTGTTTACAATTTCGCATGGAACCCAGCACTTCGCTGTTTACTGTGGCACTGCATTTAGATAACTAGAAATCACAAAATGCCCTTTCATCATCTTTATATCCATGTGCTTATTCATGCTATCACATGACAATACTCACATACACATACAAAAGACCATGTGGTTAGAATGGGCTTCTCTCATATTGAACGAACACAATAGTCAATTTCACACACTGCCTTTTCCAGAAAATTAATGTGTGTACACAACCTGCTTAAAAATACCAGTAAATTTAACACTGGCTAATTTCCTTGAACAAAATTATTATTATTTTTTTTTAGTTTTGATGCTAAAGCCCCTTTCATACATTGCTGTAAAACTGTTGATAAGCGGTTTCCATCTTTTTTTGTTTAGCGACCATTCACACATCAGCACCAAAATGCCATTAAACTCTGAGATGTAGTTAGTCATTGTTTCAGTCCACAAATTTCTTCATCTACTTGGATGAAGAGAAGTGTTTTTAGGCTGGAACAGTGAACAGAATAAAAAAATCTAGGTATCACAAACTTACTGTATATATAAATGTTAGATACAAAAACTGGGCATCACAAACGAAACGATTGAGGATCACTTCTGCTGCCAAGTCATTCCGATAACAAATCGTTTGTTTAGATGTAACAAGCATGGATGAGTGCTGTTGTTGATGTTGCTGCTTCTCTGTTCCTAGTCATAAAAGAAATGGGCCGTATGCATTTGTTCGCTATCTCCATTTCTTCGTGGTCAATTTCCATTGGTTGCTCAACATATGACTTCTGATTTCAGTCTTGGAGTATCATACACTATGCTTTAGAGAGAGCTTTAGATGCTCTGAGCAGCTCTTTGTCTGTTTTGGGGGACAGCAGAAGGGGAAGGCTGTCTCCAAACAGAGGATTTCCCACTGGATCGTGGATGCCATCGCTTTTGCATACTAGGCCCAGGGCAAGCCGTGCCCCCTGGGAGTACGAGCACACCCCACTAGGAGTGTGGCATCCTCCTGGGCCCTGGAAAATGGCACCTCTCTAACAGACGTAGAGCAGCAGGCTGAGTGACACCCAATACCTTTGAAAGATTTTACAATTTCGTCCCATTCCCCTTCTTGTGGGGATAATATGTGTTTTTTCGTCCACATGAGTTCCCAGGACAGGCGAACCCTGGATGTCTTTCTTCCCCCAGCTCCCTGCGGCCAGTGCTCATGAAGTATGCCCTGTCAGGTCAGCCCCTGTACTTGGGATAGGTGCTCCTTATGTGGTGGTTCCCTGTCGGTAATGCTATATGAGGTGTTTTCCATGGTACGATTTTCCTGACGGTAAACCTGTGTCTTCCCTTGGGCAGAGCTCTGTTCTGTCACCAGTCACCACGCTTGTAGAGCTCCTCCCTTCCAGGTAGGACCTACCGTGGGACTCCTTTCCATGTGTGTTACTTCCCTGTTGGTAAGTCCATGTGATGTGTTCTCTACATGTTAACCTCCCTTTGGGCAGGATGTGGTCTCTGTGGTGTATTTTTCTCCATGGGGGAAAAGAACACCTTCCCAGCGCGAATATATCTTGGTCCCAGTTAAGTGAATCTTCAAGAGAGTAAAGGTCGAAACAGCTGATGCAACCTATTCCCATTGTAAGTATGTTTTGTCCACCCCCCGACACCCCACCCCCCTTTGGGATACTAGGGACTATACGACTTATCTGGAGTGTTGGGTAGGTAAATATGGGGCTATGTGTACTTGTTACCTGGCACACGGTAGCCTGCCTACATATGCACCATCAATCCACGTAACACAGTTCAGCTGGTTGTGGCGTTTTGTATAGGGAGCCCTAGTGTCACTACATCGACACAACGTTGAGTGAGTGACAGATAGGGAAAGTCTCAGTTGCTGTTGTAACCTCTGTCCCCTGATGGAGGGAACGAGACGTTGTGTCCCTTCTGCCACAACACTGAACTACCCACTGTAATGGCAGGGACTCTGTCTCGGCTCCTCAGCACAAACTTGACTGCCTCCTTTTATACCATATGTCTGGGGTTGTGGTATGCAAATTCCACTCGGCAATATTAATGGTCCTTTTCTCAAATATCAGAGGTGATTGGGGCTCCCAAGTTCGACACCTAGTGTCACTACATCGACACAACATCTCGTTCCCTCCATCACGGAACAGAGGTTACAACAGTAAACGAGACGTTTTCTCTCCTTTAATATCCTGGAGCGCCTTGGCTTTAAGACAGGGATTCCCTCTGAGATTATGTGAAAGTTATAACAAGACATCAAACTCTGGGGTCAGAGGTAAATATACTGTGTGTCTGAATTCTGGAGTCTAGGGATACTGAAAGGCTTTCCTGCTGTCTAGGCATCAATCATTAACACATGCATGCACAAGCACACCTGTACAATAATGCTAGGACACAGACAGCTAATAAAGCTCTCAACAATGGAAATCAAATCACTATCATATCCACATTCTTGGTGTTTGCTACGGCAAACATCACTATTACCGATGTTATGGATGTGACCATAATCTAAGTATTAACTTCAGCATAATTCGTTCTGCACTATTTGTGCTATGGACATGATTGGTACCATAAAATATGTTGCTTGTTGAGAAGAGTACTAATACACTATTAAATTACTAAATAAGGGAAGTTAGCTGTACTGTATCTAAGGACCGGAATATCATAGAGTCTACGGGTGAGCTCTAATGACCAGAATGCAACCACCTGAAAATGTCCTAGCAACAACTCAGAACACACTATAGCAACAGTATGGCAACACTTTAACCTCGTGCAACCCCGAGTACACATGTGTGGACGTTGTATTTTGGTTTCTGACTTATATCAGAAGACTCTGGGCTGTCAGTAAAACTTTCTGAAGTATTCGGTTAAACGGTTAAACATTCAACGTCATGTAAAAAAAACATGGGGCCAATCACTAGTGAGTTTGTCTTTGGGAGAAACGTCTACAAAACCTCATCTTGTAAGAAACCTAATTAAGTTTTTACATTTAAACCTGATTGAGTCAAAAGATTAGAGTCTCTAGTTTCATCCAATATGCCATTTTTTATTTTTTTTATTTGAGCAATTTATCGCGAAATGCCATCCTACTAAACACAGTGTACACAAACGTGGAAAATAGCACAAGGTTTTCATTTGAAATCCTACATTTATTGTGCATTTTCACATTGAGAAAAACTCTTTTGCTTTCAGAGGGTTTTTATGACGTTAGGATGAAAATATGGTGCATTTCCAACTGTTCTGAGACCAGTGCAGACAGACAGCACACTGGAGGTTATGTCATTCACTAAACAGGGAGCAAGCGAATATCCTATAGCTTTTCTATTATACCAAGGGCATTCAATACAAACTTCCTATCAAAAGTTCAGTTTAAGGCTGCATATGATGTTTGGACCACTCAGTGTGTTTGGCAGACATGTGACAATGGTAATCAGTACTTAGATATAGAATTTATTATGTATAATTTTATTTTAAGATGGTTGGCAGTGATTGGACGATGCTGGCGATTACTTGTATCAGAATTAATAATGCTAGTTTCTGATTGGAAAAATGCTTCAGAACTGGCTATCACTTGTTTGTTTGACACTGCAAAGAGATAAATTTGAGATTTTGTTGCCAAAGTAGAAAAAAACTTTGTAAAATAAAAGTCAAACAATTTTTATTTGTATAGTTTTTTATTTGTGCTTTTCCCAATAAAATTTTTTTCAAAGCAGCTTTACAAAAAATCTCATGTGATGTCTGTAATGTCTCAAAAACATGAGTAACTAACACTGCTAGAAACATAATAAACAATTTGATAAAAAAACATTTTATAGCTTTGTTTTATTTTCAATTTCACAACTTCTTCCCATTGTCCACATAATTTATGTGGACATTAATTTTTAGGAAAAGTAACTAAAACTAACTTTTATTTTTTTGCATGTTTATTAGGTGCTACTAGTTACAAATCAAAAAGGGAAATGGAAAATGCACATAGCAGTTACACTTGGGTCTCAGGAGGTTATAAAACACTAAGAACACCTGAGCATTTATGCAGTAATGTCCTGGCAACCACCCATGTGCAAACAACTCACATTAAAAAAAAATAGTTTGTTTTCATGTTATCCATTTTAATGATGCAAATAGGAATCTTTCTCCAATCCCATGTTCCGAATAAAGTCTCCAGACTGTGATATTATATGTGATATATTCTAAAAGAGCGGCACACACAGAAACGTCTTTTTAAAGAGGCATCTTTTTAAACACTGGGGGTGATTAGGGGACCTCAATGGAACCACCTCTGCTAGGGAAGTCCCATAAAAAAAACGCCACCTTTGGCTCAACCTGGTCGAGATGAGAGAGGGCAACAAGGCACGGTTCCATGATGCCCCCATTTCCCAGGTTGGCTTGTTCGGCGACACAGTCAAGGACTTTGCTCAGCATTTCTCTACAGTGAAGCAGCAGATGGAGGCCATCCAACACATCCTGCCCCGGCGTGGCTCAAGATTCCGCACCTCGTCTGCTCGTCTCCAAGGGTGTTCTCCTATGGCGACTGAACCGGCTCTGCTGTGGCCCGCCCCCGTAGCCCCGCCCCGGCGTCGAGCCCACCGCAGGAAGAAGATGACACCCGTCTTATGGTCGACCACCAAGAAGAAGGCTTCGAAGCACACCTGAGACAGGCAACCAAGGGACCAGGAGACCCGGTGTTCCGGAGCTGGTGAACAGACCACTCCATCCCCGCTGTAGGGCCGGTAGGAGAATCTTTTGTTCCCTTTTCATTTAATTTCACCACACGCTCAAGTAGCTGCGGTACCCAAAAGTTTAACAAAAGAGCGGTTTCCTTATTCCATGGGTCACATATCCGGTGTGCACAGCCGTCACTATGACCACCATCCACCATTCCATTTTGTCAGTTCCAGCGCTCCAGTGGCACCGTAGACACTGGTGGTCCCAGTTGGTTGACAAACTTTCACTCTTTTTGGGGAGAAAAAATAAAAAAGAGGGAAAAAGGCATGACTGGGCTAGCTTGCCCCTATTTTTTGGACAGTCGACTTGTCCCAGAAGGGCCGTTCGACGCTCATAACAGCGTTGGGGGAAGTTACGTGTCGGTCTGGTGTGCTGGCTACGAGGCACACAGTAGTCTGCCTGTCTCGTATCGCCAGTTCATGTAACACAGTTCGGCTAGTTGTGCCGTTTTTGTAGGGGGACCCCTAGTGAGTGAGTGACAGATAGGGAACGTCCTGGTTACTTCCGTAACCTCTGTTCCCTGATGGAGGGAAAGAGATGTTGTGTCCCTCCTGCCACAATGCTGGACTACCCGCTGAAATGGCCGGGACCTTCTCTCTCGGCTCCTCAGCACAAAACCTGAGTGAGCAGTTCGCACACCAGCCGTATGTTTGGGGGGGCATGCAAATACCACTCACCAATACCCATTGGCCTTTTATCAAAGATCAGAAGTGACTCAGGCTTGACAGAGTGACACCTAGTGTAACTTCATCGTCACAACATCTCGTTCCCCCCATCAGGGAACGGAGGTTACGGAAGCAGTGGTATACAGACAGTATGTGGAACAATTAACACTTTCAGCAGGGAAGGGATTACCCTAGAAACTTCTCTGAAGTAATGTGATAGAATTAGTCTCATGATACAGCTCTTGTCTCACAGTGATGTGAATGTCAGACGATGCCTTTGATCAATTGAGAGCTAATAGCTATTTAATTGGGGGATAAAATGACTAATACAATTTAAAGTAAGAATTTTATAAGCAATTTAAAATTTGTGTGATAACATGATTTTGATTTTTTTGACTCATCTTCTGGGACATCTACATCATATCTCCAAAGTGGACTGATTTTAATAAATAAGCATATTTAAAAATTTTCATGTTCCACTCCTGACCACCCCTGCTGCTCTTTTTAAATTGTTTTTTATTTTATTTTTATTTTTTTACTTTATTTCACTTTATTTCAACCATGTTCAAAGCAGGAGGAGGTTCAAAGCAAGAGGAGGTGCACTACATGTGACACATTCCTGCAACAGCTATGATTTGCACTGAGTTTGTAAACAGTAGCGTAGAATGAAGAAGAACAGAGCAGAATACAAGAACATTACAGTATTTTGCAGCGCAATACAGTACACTAGAGCAGAACAGAGTACAGTGTAGCGTAGAGGAGAGTAGAGAGTAGTAGTACAGAGTTGAGTTGAATAATGTAGCATAAGGTAGAGTAGTCTTGAGGACAGCAAGTATATTAATGTAGATTAATAATAATATTAATAATTTCTTATATATATACTGCTTTTCTGGAATGTTTCACTCAAAGTGCTTTCCATAGTAGTAGTGGTATCTCCTCAACCACCACAGTGTGCAGCATTCACCTGGATGGTGCGATGGCAGACATCGTTTTTTTGGACAGAAAAGTAAATGAGAGCATTTCTCTGCAGTACAAGATCATTGCCATCTCAACCACAAAAAGGAAATGCAGAATCAAGCAAACAGTACTGTACAGTACAGTACAGTACAGTACAGTACATTAAAGTGAAATAGAGTACAGCAGTGTTGAGTAGAGTCATCTGTAGCAGTGAAGAATAAACTTTGGATTGGTGGGTGGGCCTGCCTCCCCGCTGCTGTAGCTTCACCCCAGCGTGCTCACGCCTCCACCGTTCACAGCTTCTTTACAAGCCTTCTGCCATTTACAACCTACTGAATTGTTGGCTGTCATTACCCAGGAGTAATTACTGTGTGGAACACCTCAGGGTCAAAGCAAAAGAGCTGGACGGGCTGGGTAGCAGCTCCAGTAGAGTGCAGTAGATGGGAGGGGGGCATCCATGACCAGATGAGTCCCTGCTTAATTTGTCAATGACTAATAAGACCTGCCTGCTCACACATCAGCCTTTGATGTGGCTCAGTAAACACTGGAGAGGGAGTGCAGCATGCAACTGTAGAGTACCATTATCTTCCTCAGAGTGAACTGGAGACCTGATAAGGATGTCCGTGGGGCGCCTGGCATCCATGACTTATCTGAGTGGCCCCCGGATTCTACTTGTTCTGTTGTGCTGACTGCTTTAGCCACTCTGACCTCATCTCGGGTAGGTACATAAAAGTCGCCTGGCACACGCCGTGTACCTAAACATCACTTTAATGTTGCGCCTCGGGCTAAGAGGGTCAGCTTCTGCTTTGAAATCCAGTTAATGTTTGGGGGTGCGTCTGAGTCAGCTAACCCAAAACAGAGCTGGTGAAGGCCACTTCTGGTTCAGTTAGCACAAACCAAATACACATTCCAATCCTACTTACCAGTTGTCTTTTGTAGTTCAATGAGTTATTTAAGCAGCAAACTAGCAAAATTCCGAAAGTGATGAAAGCATGGTGCGGATTTTAACCGTACTCAGGACAAAGAACTGTGCTGAGGGAGCTCCTGTAGTGATGTGGTGTCTCAAAATTGGTCACTTGCCCAGTCACACATTCTCATCCTGATTTTTCAGCACCACAGTGGAACAGAGGATTTAAAGAAAAAGAAAAAAAGTATGATGGCTTTTTTTGCAATTAATGTATAAAAAGTCAAGAATAGGCAGAAAAGTGGAGGGATAACAACATTATGATACTGGTTGGACTGGAATCTCCATTCTCAAGAGCCAGTAGTCAGTGTAAACTCAGCCATATACATATTAATGTAAATTGTCCTAGGAAAATGACTGTGCCTCATCAAGATTGGAACATTGTGGGATCCCCTGGGCATTAGTGACTATCCACCATGTGAAGTGTACCATATTTAACCTTTGTCAGGACTATTATACTGTTTACAGGCAGTGCATACCTGGAGAGTTAATCAGAGCAATCTAAAGTAACAACTTTCCAAAAATGGAGAGAAACAATCCAGAGGAATGCAACAGTCAATGGCCATTACCTGCAACTATAGCCTGAACAATTATCCCTTCACTCTCAGAGACCGGCCTAGATGAAAAATTGGTGTTAGGACTCATCACTGAAGTGACCTGAGCCGACAAGAAAAAGCGACAAGAGACGTCCCTATTTTACGACAGGCTGTCTGAAGACCGGAACGATAATGAGTGCCCCCCCCCCCCCCCCCCCCCCCCCCCCACCCCTCTTCTTTGTCTGAGCTGCATGTTTGGAATAGTTGGGGAGATTTTATCAGATGCGTTATGTTCCTGGTGGAGGCTGTCTGTCTCGGGGACAGTCTGAATGGAGCGTTGAGTAGTGGCCTCAGCCGCTGTGGCATATGAGTGAATTAGCTTACTGGGCTGTCAGCACCCTTACCTTTCTGCCTCCAATCTGTGTTGAATGGACACTCAGTCTGGGTCAAGAAATAAGACTAATTTCCCATGCAAGTTTGGATATATTACAGCCAATCTGAGCATCACCCATTGTGGGGACTATCTAATTTATTTATTTATTTTATTGAGTGCAACAGTGTCCGCCCACTTTTTCAGCCATATTGGTTCCAGAACTATTTTTCCCATTCTTATTCTCTACAGGGATTTCATAAAATAATTTATAAAAGAGTTCTGAGCCATGATCCAAACCAACCAGCTTCGAGGTTAATCACAACATTACAAATCTTGATTTGAAGCAAAAGGTATTTAAAAAAAAAAAAAAAAAAAAAAGGTACAAGCTTGTGTACTTTACGTCTCTAATGCAGGAATGAACCGCAATCCCATGAAGCATTGTGAACAAAATAATCAAATTAAAAACTATGGAAAAATATTAAAATATTAATTTAAAGTTGTTGATTCTAAGTATAGAAACAACATATTTTCATTATATTGCAAAATATTCAGATTTAAAAAAAATATTGTATATTAGTAACTTGATGGCATCATTCACAGTAGGCAGTCACTGCAGAGCACTTTTGGCGCACTTTTTTGGCCGTGACTCTTTCTCTTCAGCATCATGGGCAATGTAGTTGTTCACCAGAAATTCAGCAATTAACTATGATTATGTATATGTTTTTAAAAATGGAGTGGAAATAACTGATGACTTCAACAGAAGCATCTACCATTGATTAACAACCTAGCTTACGGTCTGTCTTTAAAGGTTTATACTGTAAGTTATCGTTAAAAGTCAATACACCTATGGACAAAAAGAATGTGTTTTTTACTTCCAGTTTCTCAAGAGTTATTTACCCCATATTTGTGTCTTTTTATGCTTATTTGACTATCGCAGCATTACATGATAATGTCCAAATTTATTGAAATTGCTATTGATAAATATTCAAATCAGTTGTGAGTCGAATCTCATTTTATTTTCTCTGATGGCCAAGGCATGTATGGCAACATATGGCCCATCAGTGTGTCATTACTAAGACATCAGAAATTAAACTTCTGAACCATCACTGTCGAAGTAGCAACTGTTGGGCCTAATTACCCGTTCCATAGTTTCCCCCAGTGAGTAGTCTCATTCCTTAAGACTGTATTAATTACTAATGTGAGCTGATGATATCAGAGGGCTGGAACGCTCTGTGTCTCATAGCCGGGGTTGTGTTGTAAATCAGACCGGCTGTTCAAAGGGAAGGCGCAGGATCCACCTGTCAACACTGGCAAACTTGCACTCAGTCTCTGTGCTAATACTAGCGCTCCCCACTGCAGATCACTAGATGATATTCACTGAACTAGTAAGAGTACAAGGCAAGCTGTTTTGCTACTGGCATACACATTTTCTAATGTTATCATCATATAGGTTGAACATTTTGTGAAATTTTAAATTCTTTTAAATTCTTTTTTATTTTTTTTTGCATCACTCAGTTGCTCGTGCAATAATTTCAAATGTTTAAAATTATAAAGAACAAAATGTGTAAATATCAGTTTTTAATTGGAATACATTTCCCTCTGTAGACTTCCAAGAAATAAACAAATAAATACTCACATTTAATGTGTATTTTTTTTATATTCCGTAACTCCTAGGCTGATGAGATGTTACATTTGGAATGTCTACTATTAAATTTTATTTAAACCAAACGTTTTACAGAAATGATCCTTCCCATTTTTAGAGGAATTGAGTTTTCAAATACATTTTTAACTTTGTAATTTAGAACTAAACTGTAAACTGGACGACAGTACATACTTATTTTGGAAGCTCTTAAATCTAATGAAAAGCCTCTTCTCAAATCCTCTTGATAATTTGTGAGGATGCATTGGTGAAGTAATTTAAACACTATGCATGCTTGTTTATTTGGCCATTACTTTCTAAAATAAAACTTGATAAAACTCACTGCCAGAAAGAGCTGTTTGCAAGTGTTGATAAATATAAAAATAAGAGCCTGAGTTTTAAAAAGCCCCAAAAATCTGTTTTCATGCCCTGCTATATAATTCATAAATCATGCTAAACATTGTGGCCTGTCACAATCAAATACAAACACCTGGACAATGGAAAAAATGGCACATTTAGTACAACAGATGACAACAAAACAACGTTTTGCTCTTTATTTAATTAAAATAATTCACTTTTTTATGTTTTTTTAATTCATCCTTCTCATTTATTTCTATTAATCCACTGATATATTTGTGTCTCATGTCATAAAGTATATATTGATGTTGCATTGTAACTTTTAAATAGTTTACAAGAATAATGTTTTGATTAAATTTTTTGTTCTTTTTAAATGAAATATTTAGCTTAAGAGTTCTTACTTAACTCTTCCCTGCTTTATTACTAACCTATAAACCTTGTGTGCTACATTCTTTCTAGCCCGTTCAATCTTTATTATTATAATTATTATAATTATTTTATTTTAATAATGTAATGTCATTTATTGTATAATAAACTAATTTTTATTTAAATGTAAAAATGCATTTATTTTATTTTTATGTTTATTTTATTTTATTCAGTTGGTGGAAAGCTTGTGACAAATGAATTCATTTTGGGAATACTAACATTAAGTTTGAACAGCAGCATATGCATAATAAGGTAAATAAGGGAGAAAAATCTGTTACCAGCATTGACCAAAGAGGGGTGCTGAAGCTTCATCCAGCCAAGAAAACCCCCACAGGACTCTATAAACTGCATTGCTTCCCTTTCTAGGGCAAAAAAAGCATTATGGAGAAATGCAAATATTTTTAAAAGATCATTAAAGAAAATGTTGCATTTTTAGATGTTTTCAGGGATTTTCAGAAATGTTATATATGATTTACTTTTCATATTTAACATTTTATGTCTATGAAAATTGGTAAAATTAGGGTTGATTCAAATCAGGTTTTCAGGTAACATCTTTGACTAATATTAGCTGAGTTCATTTGTACTGTATCAAAAATCACGATTCCCTACAAGTCATACTTATGGTAAATCTGACACCTAAATTACACTTCTTCAAAACGCTGATAAGAATGAATGCTCCTTCCTTCCAGAAATAGAATTAGAGCTAATAATTGTAATCTATCTCTGAATCCTTAACAAGAAGGTCGCTTTTCCTCTATGAACACAATGCTTAGGCACAGAGGGAAGCGATTTCCTGGGATAAGTTGGATAAACGAACTGGTTTTAGGGAGCATATGGTTTTATAATGATCACATTTTACAAATGTGAACTTGAGCTGTCCGATATCTGACAGTGGGGCAGTTGTCGCTGAGTGGAACAGACGTAACCATCAGCAAACTCACAGTAGATGGAAATGGAAGGGTTCGAGTTTTATTGCTAAGCATTAATGGGCTCCATGTCTTTGGAGTGGGGGAGACTTTCAAGCCGTGAGTTATGTAAATATAAGCAGCTCACTCCTGCCTTTTGAAGTCCTGCTTTGTATAAATTGAGCCAATTTCTTTATCTTGGAAATATTTAAACAGCTGTTAGTCTTAGTTAGGGATGTCCCCGAGATTGTTCACTCTACTCTTTTGCTACTTCCTCTCCGCTTTGTGCTTCTTTTCTTTCCTTTTTTCCTCTCCAGGAACCATCAAAGGAGATTACAGATGCTTTTGTGACCTTCACTCCATAACTCTGTTTGTACATTTGCTAAGCTTCAATGAGATACTTTGATCTTCTCCTATTTAGTACGCCATAAAATATGTTGTTTTAAAGACTTTTGGTCACTTTCTGTTGGAGAAAAAAATGCATGTAGGCTGATGTTTAGCTTTGTCCCTCTTTGGCTATTCTCAGAGCTTGGCTCCTATGTTTTGTTTATATGTGTTTATGATGAGATTATTGCTTTGTTGATTGAGACGTCTGTCGCTCGTCACCATACTCCCCACCTCCAGAACTCCCTCGCCAGAGCTTCAGGCCCCCTTCATGCAAAAATCATCTGCTTATCCATAACAGACAGAAAGACAGAGGTGTTATACAATAGTCCAGCTTGTGCCTTGGACTGATTCTTATCAAATTGATTGATAATGAGTTTACATCATTTTTTGGCTTACATCGGTACACAAGAGTCTGCTAATATTTTGTCTGCAATAAACATAATCTGTCACAATCAATGTATGTTCTATTTTATAACAAGGGCAGCTGACACATACTAGACTTTATTTGATCAACATTAAGATTTTATGCTAAAATGTATATAAATGTACAGTGGGCTCCTAAAGTCTGAGAAACATTTTTAAATCTGGGATTCAAAATTTAATTTATAATCCTAGAAATAAACTGAACATTTTAGGAAGAGCAAGAAAAATATCTGTAACACTCTACAATAAGATTCGATTTGTCAACATTAGTTAATGCATTAGGTATCATGAACAAACAATTAACAATATATATTTTACAGCATTTATTATTATTTGTTATTGTTAGTTAATAAAAATACAACTGCTCATTGTAAGCTCTTGTTAGTTCATTGTGCATTAACTAATGCTCACTAATACAACTTTTGATTTAAAAATGTATTTCTATATGTTGAAATTAACATTAACCAAGATTAATAAATGCTGTAAAAGTATTGGTCATTTTTCGTTCACGTTAACTAATGTTAACAAATGGAACCTTATTGTAAAGTGTTACCAAAACATCTAAGATTCTGCACTATTTCTATATCACTAATCAAAGAAGGATATTTGACATTTACCATGTTAACTCCTTTGTACAAATGCACAGATTTTCTTGCTTCCACTACAGCTTTCATTAAAACATGAAAAGGAGACCAAACCAAATTCATATTTACTAAAATGGTTATGATGAATGTATAAATTGTAATAAAAAAATTAAAATGCAAAATAGAAGCCCACAAAGGCAGAGTGAATATCTTAGTTCCAGTAACTGATCAACATTTTTAAGCACTTTTGTCTGCCCCTTCATCATTTTAAATGGTCCTGGGTTGTGATAAATTATTTTTAAAACTAATTATTCCATATACACTCACTGAGCACTTTATTAGGAACACCATGGTCCTAAAAAGTGCCCGACGTGGTCTTCTGCTTTTGTAGCCCATCTGCCTCAAGGTTTGACATGTTGTGCATTCTGAGATGCCGTTCTGCTCACTACAATTGTTCAGAGTAGTTATCTGAGTTACTGTAGACTTTGTCAGTTTGAACCAGTCTGGCCATTCTCTGTTGACCTCTTTCATCACCAAGGCATTACTGCCTGCAGAACTGCCCCTCACTGGATGTTTTTTGTTTTTGGCACCATTCTGAGTAAACTCTAGAGACTGTTGTGCGTGAAAATCCCAGGAGATCAACAGTTCCAGAAATACTCAAACCAGCTCATCTGGCACCAACAATCATGCCACACTCCAAATAGCTGAGATCACATTTTTCCCCATTCTGATGGTTGATGTGAACATGAAATGAAGCTCCTGACCTGCATCTGCATGATTTTATGCATCGCACTGCTGCCACACGATTGGCCGATAAGATAATCACATGAATAAGTAGGTGTACAGGCGTTCTTAATAAAGTGCTCAGTGAATGTATGTCTTGTCAACACCCCATAATCATTGAGGCCTTTTTCTGTGTATAGCATGGTGAAGGTTACATGGTACTTTTACTGTTTTTAAAATATTTTGCCCTTTCAAATGAAATCCACATCCTAACCTTGCATTAAAGTATTAACTAATTAAAGTAGACTAATGACCAATTATTGGCCATTTAAAAAATGGGTATGGAGCTTAAAAAATGAGTGCATGCATATTAAACAATGTCATACTGAACCACAATCCAACTCTGGGTGACCTTGGGCTGCAATCTCCATTTAAATGAGTCAACCATTACTTAATTGAATTTCACATGTGGCGAAATGTACTTGAGATGTACTTGCTTGCTTTCGCTCCATCCTTTTGGACACCGAGCTCCTTCATGACTTTAATAATCAGTATGGTTACCACATTTGCCTAAGTTGGTTGACATTATCAGATTATGCTCTATTGATCAGAGCCACATGCTGAGGCCCATTGATTATATCTCAACCTGTATTTGCCGTTCACTCATTTACTGAATGGAGCTCTAAATGCATTTCCTGTTCGGCTTAGTGAAGGTTATATAGACAGTGCACGAACACATCAGTGGAAAAATGGTTTTGTTTTGGACTACCCTGGTAATAATAGAGAACACACTGGAAGTTGTGTTAATCAGGTTATTGGCTCCTTTTCAGTTATCAGTGTCATATCGGATCATCAACAAAAGAAAAAGGACAAAAGGAGGAAAGAGAGCAAAAGTCTGTAAAATACACTCCAAAAATCACATTTCAAATCTGTTAGTGAATTAGTCTTAAATAAGAAGCAGGTCAAAATTACTCAGAACTGTTTTTTTTTTTCATAACTAATTTCAAGATGTCTATTATTATTAAATATTTGTATTGTTTCTATCTTTTTATCAGACTTTTTACAAAAATCTTTGTATTTTGTGTTGTTTCATTGGCAGATTGTTTCTCCTTGTTTTTTCTTGAAATAAACCTCACAAAATTTATTTTATTTCTTGTTTACAACTGGCATTTTTATTTGTATTTTTTTGCATTTTGGAGCTTTAAATCTCTGTGGTGTGTTTTTTTAATCATTTAAGGTTTACTTTAGGATAACCGGTACTGAGCCATTTCACACAGGCTAACCCAACCCCATACAGAGCATGATCACAGATCTGATAAGCAAACATTTGATTTAAAAAAACATAGCTGGCTACTAAAGAAACAGCAGAGATTTTGGACTGTTTTTCCCAAAAAGCATCTGTATTTTACAATGGCTTTTCTTCCGCTGTTCCTTTACACGTTTCTTTTTTAATCTGGAAGTGAGTCATTTAGGTATGGTAGGTTGGGGAATTTGGGCTGCTGTTTTTCCCAGAGGAGAATCCAAGTTTCTGTAAAGGCATTGACTGAGAATTGGAACTTTTATGCTATCTCTATAATTACTGTGGCAGTAACATGATAATACCGTAATGCATTTGAACACTTAAAAAGACTGATTTTGAATTTACTTCTTATGTATAAATAATAGGGCTGTCAATTGATAAAAATAAATCGCAATTAATCACAAACATAAATATTTGCTGAGAAAGCCCCTCAAATACCAATAATTCAATATTTAATGTTAATCATTATATAAATATATATATATATATATATATATATATATATATATATATATATATATATTTACAAAAAATTTTAATACATAAAATTTTGTAATGCATTACATTATTTAGGCACACAAGTTAAGCATTAAAAAAGACAATGCAAAAAGTGGCTTTAGGATGCAATATAATATTGTTCATTTTCATATTATAATATAAGCCAGTTATATAAGCCATATTATAACATAAGCCTATCATTGGTCTACAGTTCACAGCAATCCATTTCGCAATTTAATTTGTCAGGCCGAGATTTATTATAAGGGCTTGTCAAAGGACACTTCGATGTACACCTGCGTCAGACGGATGCTTTTGGAGCTTCTCATTTGCACTGCGCCATAAACATACCATTTTTAGGTTGCCATGTCAAGTTTAACAAAGTTTGAAAATGTGAAAAACATGCCTTGAGATCACTGCCTTCGGATTTGCACTCCATCAAGCTGTGTTTGTACTCAAGAACCTGTTCCTGGAGGACCCCAACACTGCACATTTTGTATATCTCCCTTATCTGACACACCCAGTTCAGGTCATGGAGTCTCTAATGAGCTAATGAGTTTATTCAGATGTGTTTGATTAGGGAGATACCCAAAATTTATAGTGCTGGGGGACCATCCAAGAACAGGGCTGAGAAACACTGAACAAGACTAAACAAACTTGACATTTTCTCAGAGCTCTTTATTTTCTTAGCCAGTTTTGCAATTAAATTTAAGGTATTTTCTAGTGGAATTATGCAAGTACCAAGCAATACAGACACCAAAAGTGTAGTTCATCACATTATAGTGAAGTGTTCTATTTCTATGCCACTAGTGTCAACAAACAGAAGTTGGTGACAACAGATTTCCCATACATTACCCTTGTCTCTCATTGGTTCGACAAACAGATTGTCCCACCCCAAACTCACATCATTGGCTGAGCATATGTTGCTCTGCCAGGCTGTTCAGGATGTCAAACAAGCACATTAATGTTTTGTTAGTGCGACAGAGCCACATTGTTTACTCAGCTCGGAGGAATCAACCCACAAATGGTTTGCTTATGTCTCTCGATATTAAGAATTTTCATCTTTAAATAAATGAGATATTTCTTAACTAATGGAATGAAATTACACATTTTCAATGGATAAAGTGTTCAAATTACTTGTACTTCAAATATACTATTGTATTACCATCATTTCAGTGTTCTAAAAAAAAGTTATAATCCCTACCATCCATTTTTGCCTGTAATAATTTCTACTGACATCACCATCAGCTGAGGGAGCAAAATATTGGGTCAAGTGTCTTTCTGGACAATTAGGATGCTAGATGCATTAACATTTTTCCTTCCTCATGTCCTCCTTTAAATCCATCTGAAGTACCACTATGGCTTTTCAGGCTGCTTCCCGTGGATTCCGTCCTCTCGACTCCTTCAACCTTTAAAAATTGCCTTCACCAATGGATAGATTAGGCAGAGAAGGTTTCTGACATGAAGGGTCATCAGAAGCTTGGGTATATGTGTGTGTGTATGTGATTGTAGGCAGAAGTCTTAAATGGGTGCTGTGTGACTACAAGGCTGGCATTGCGAAGTAATAATGAAAACCAGCACAGTAGACTACTTATCTAAACTCTCGAAACTTTCTCTCTTTTTCCTCCATAAACTTATATAAACACTGTTTTCTCTTTTCTTTTGTTTGTTAATGTTTTTCACCCATAATACATTTTTTTTTAGTCTTCTGCTAAGTCTAAAAAAATTATTTCATACCACACAAGAGCATTTGACATGTTTACACTGAGTACTTTTACATGGGCAGTTATAATAAAGTTACAGCAGGTTTTTGAATAGTCAATCTCTCTGTCGAAATATACTGTACATGACCATGCGTAATCGAATAGCTGAAGGAAGTGACGTAGAAGGTTTCCAGTTGACCTTTTGCAAAGAAGCCAGCTAACTAGCTTCTCAACAGCCAAATGCACAACAACATGGAAAATTTTAAAGCCATATGCATTTCTTACATTCATTACATGTTGATTTTGGTGCAGATCAGATGTACGTTATACTTTGTGCTTATGGAGATAATCAAAGCCAGAAGATATATAGGATTGTATAACTATACAAGCTCTGCTTCACTTAGCGTCTTCAGTTTATAAGGATATTATCCTTATAAACTCTGTATAAAGTGTAAAAATAATGTTTAGACTGAGGAGAGATGTCGTAAATAAACAGACGATTAAGAAAATATCTGATTTGTCTATATTTTCCTAGCGATCACTGGTATTTCACCGGTATTACTTGAATAGTTCTGCATCTGTACCTGTCATTTGCTTCAGGCTGCATATTTAATAATGATCATGCTTTCTGCCTCTTCCTATGAATGGGATCCTCATGAAATCAGTAAAAGAAGCTGTTATAACCACCATGATTAAAAGTAAGATAAATGCAGTAGACAATGTGTACTTTGTAATGTTTATATTGTGCGTTCATGGTGCTAATGCTAGCATGCTAACCATGGCATCGTGGCTATAGTATGCACCTGTTATCCTCATTTATTATATTTTAGAATGGAATTTGTAAAAATAGTCCACATAAGATCATAAAAAAGGTTTTTAAAGAAATATATTTGATGCTACTCCAAAGATGGGTGTTGTGTGATATGGGCATAACTATAGCAGACAGATAAGGGTATTAGTCAGTGGGCAGAATACAGACAAACTAATAATAATTAGAGGCACATCACTAGGTGTGATTGGCTTACAGACTGCTGATCCATCAAAAAATGTATATTTCTAGTGTTCGCCATGATAACTTTGATGCCAGCAATTGAAGCGATTGATAAATACAAGTCGCTTGGCACCTCTGTTGTCCGATTATTGTGTATATATGATGGATGAAGCCAAGCTACAATTGCATTATCAAGGTCTCTTAGTTCAGTGGCTCAAATATAGGCTGTCATGTTCTGTCAGTCTCACATTAAAAGATGCACACACAGAATGTTCTTCAGAACTTGTGTTTGTTTACTGTGTTGAACTGCTTAACAACACAATGCATCAACATATCAACAACAATCTTACACATTCCATATCTGTATTGCAGGTGCACATAGCATTGTATCAACACTGATAATGTTCAGAACATTCCATAGGCTACTCTGAGAAAGGTGACACAAATGCTACAGTAACCTGCAATATATCCAAATTAGCCTTGAAATATAACCAAAATAATAAAGTTACTTTGATCTGGATGCTGTTTGCTCATTTAAGAACATGATTCTGATACAGTTCCCCGTCTGTTGCTCACTTCGACGTCGTGTCGAAGAAGCGACACTAGGGGTCTCTCTTGAGCGCCGAAAGATGCCTCTGATCTATGAAAAAAGGCCAATGAGAGTTGGCGAACAGTATTTGCATACCCCGCCTCCGGATACGGATATAAAGGCGAGGGAAATACGCTCGTTCATTCAGTAATTTTCTTCGGAGCCGATGGTCGTGTGTATGCTGTCAGCTGCGAGTAACACAACTGATCCTGCTTCTGATCCTCTGACGCTCTGCTTTGCTGTTGGATTTACGGCGCACTTCAGCAGCTTTTCTCTTCACTGCCGGCGCGCAGTCTGCCCCTGAGCGCTTCGACAGCGCAGAGTTAAAAGAGTTAAAAGAGTGATTTTCTCTGTAAATGAGTTTATTTCTCTGAAAGAGCATTACACAGCGGCGTTGAACGTCCTTTTCAGGACGCGTCTTTATAAAGATGTGATTTCCGCCCCTGTGTAGTTTCTGGATGCGGTGTTTCTCCCCACCTCTCTCGGTCATAAAAAGCTGTCTGGCTTGCCTGGGCTGCGATCACACGCAGGCAGCATTTTATGAATGGTTCATGTTCTCAGTGCGAGAACATAGCCATGGCAACATTGCGGTCGTGCGGCTTTCTTTTGTAATGAGAGAAAGCCACTTCAGCTGCCCCCCGCGCCTCGCCTCCTTCCTACGGGATTGACGCAGGCGCTGCGGGCGATGAACACGATTTGGGGACAATGACGGGCTCTGTGATCCGGGTGAACCCCCTCGAATCACCCGCCTCCCTGGCACGCTTGTTTTGCTTCCGTCTGAGCTCGGGATGAGCATGCTCTCCAATGGTTCATCTTCTCAGTGTGAGAACATGGCCGTTATAGCATTGCGGTCGCACGGCTTCTTTTGTAATGAGAGAAAGCCACTTTCAGCCGCCCCCCGCGCTTCGCCTCCTTCCTATGGGATTGACGCAGGTGCCGCGGGCGATGAAGGCAATTTGGGGACAATGACGGGCTCTGTTCGCCGGGTAAACCCCCTCGAACCACCCGCCTCCCCGGCACGCTTGCTTGCTTCAGAATTGGATGAAATAACCGCTGCATCGGAGAGCGTTACAGCGGCATCGGATGCTGATCACTCGCCTGGCCCGCCACCTTCGGGTCTGCCGCCCAGCCCGAGTCTGACGCACGGAGATCCGCTATGCTTTCCCGGGCTACTTGATCGGTTCCGCGGGCAGGTGCGCCGCTCACAGCCACGGTTCCTTTCTTCTCGGACGTGCATTACGAGTTGAGCAAAGCCAAGGCTTCTTCGCTCCTCCGCTCTCACTACCCTCGCGGTGGAACGGTCCCAGACCGCCTCCACTCTGCACGCCACGGCCCTTCCTGCAACCAATGCCAGGCCAAGGCACTTCAAAACTTGCGGTGCCACCACCCTGCCCCGCCGCAAGCCTGCCGCCATGGGCCATGCCCCGTCTGCTCGCCGAGGGCGTCCTCCTGCGGCTATGAAACACCCTGCTCCGCCTCAACCCGGGCCCAGCTCTCAGCCCCAGCGTCGAGCACTCCGCAGGAAGCAGACGCCCCCGTCACACGGACCCCCTCGAGGACCCGGAAGGCTCCCAGGCTGTCCGTAGACATTCGACCCAGGGACCAAGATGTTAGCTCCGGAGGTGGTAAGACCGTTCCGTCCCCGGTGGAGGGCCGGGAGGAGAATTTTTTCTTGTCGAATTAATTTTCACATTCTCATATTCTCTGTAATGAGCTATTTCCTTTTGTCTCTGGGTCACCTGGCCCGCAAATGCCGTTCTCACGGCACTTTGCCCCCAGATATCAACAGTCCTGGCCCCCTGGACACGGACCACCCGTCTTCAACCACACGACTGTTCCCCGGCCGGCCGGTTCCGACGAGTCCAGAGGACGCCTACCCAGGACCTCCTCCTCAGTCGCTAACCCGCCCCCTGCCGGGTGTGCGGAGCAAGGTAAGTGCTTGAGTCTCTTCTCAGCACCTCAGCCGCGGGTCGCCCCGTCGCCGCCCAACGCTGCCCTACCTGCTCCGCCCCGCTGCTCCGCCCCGCCAGGTACGTCAAAATTAATCGTCCCTAGGTGCCCCTAGCGCAGAGGTTGGACGCGTGGCTTTCACTTCCCAAACCGTCTCGCTGGCTGGCCCGGACCATCCGACTCGGTTACGCAATTCAGTTTGCCAGGCCCCCGCCCCCTTCATGGGCATCCGTCCGCAGTCCCTGCACATGGAAATCGCGACTCTTCTGGCCAAAGACGAGATAGAGCCGGTCCCTCCAACCGAGATGAAGGAGGGTTTCTACAGCCCTTACCTCATTGTACCCAGGAAAGGCGGCGGCTTATGACCAATCTTGGACTTGCGAGTTCTCAACCAAGCGTTGCACAAACTCCCATTCAAAATGCTCACGCTTAGCCTGCGTCCGGCATCTAGATTGGTTCGCAGCGGTAGACCTGAAGGACACGCACTTCCACGTCTCCATCCTGCCTCGACACCACCCCTTAAAAGTGCGGTTTACGTTCGATGGCCAGGCGTATCAGTACAAGTCCTCCCCTTCGGCATGTCTCTGTCCCGCTCGCGAGAGTGACTATGCGCCCACAGAGACCAGGTGCTCAGGCACCTCAGCCGCTTGGGGCTTCAGGTCAACCGGGAAAAGAGCAAGCTTACTCCAGTTCAGAGCATCTCTTTTTCCGGGATGGAGTTAGACTCGGTCTCAATGTCGGCACGTCTCACCAACGAGCATGCCCAGTCAGTGTTGAACTGCCTCGCCGCCTTCAGGCCAGGCAGAGCGGTCCCTTTAAAACTTTTCCAGAGGCTCCTGGGGCATATGGCGTCCTCCGTGGCGGTCGCGCCGCTGGGGTTGACACATATGACACCGCTCCAACACTGGCGTCAGACCCGAGTCCAGAGACGAGCATGGCGCCACGGCACGCACCGGGTATCAATCACCCCCGCCTGCCGCCAAGCATTCAACCCCTGGACAGACCTCTGTTCCTTACGGGCAGGAGTACCCCTACAGCAGGTGTCCAGACGCGTCCTGGTCACAACCGACGCATCCAGATCGGGTTGGGGCGCCGTTTGCAACGGGCACGCAGCCTCAGGCCATTGGAAAGGCCGAGTTGTTGACCATCCTTTTTGCCCTGCGGAAGTTTCTCCCGTTAATTCGGGATGAACATATCCTAGTCGGGTTGGACAGCACCACTGCGGTCACGTACATAAATCGCCAAGGCGGCGTACGCTCCCGCCACATGTCACAACTCGCCCGTCGTCTCCTCCTTTGGAGCCAGCACTGACTCAAGTCGCTGCATCCCACTCACATCCCTTGCAACCTCAATGTGACAACAGACGCGCTGTCACGATAACGCTTGCCTGGCGGAGAGTGGAGGCTTCACCCCCACTCGGTTCAGCTGATTTGGGAATGGTTCGGTAAGGCCCAGGTAGACCCCTTTGCCTCCCGAGGGACCTCCCACTGCCCGCTACGCATCCCCCCCCCCAGTGAGCCTTCTTGCACTGGTGCTGTGCAAGGTCAGGGAGGACGAGGAGCGAGTCACTCTCGTGGCTCCTTATTGGCCCACCCGGGCCCGGTTCTCGGACCTCGTACTCCTCGCGACAGCCCCTCCCTGGCGAATTCCCCTGAGGAAGGACCTTCTTTCTCAGGGACGGGGCACGCTCTGGCATCCGCACCCAGACCTTTAGAACCTCCACGTCTGGCCCCTGGACGGGATGTGGAAGATCTAGCTGGTCTACCACCACGGTCATAGCCACGATCAACCAAGCCAGAGCCCCTTCTACCAGGCAACTCTACACCTTGCGTGCTGACCCGCGTCTCCCTTAGGCAGTCCTTTGCTGCCCTCCGGTCGCTGTGTTGTAGCAACTCCCCCCTCCTCGAGGTTGGATCTACCACCGCGCCATTTTTTCCCACATGCCCAAAGTGGCCATGTGATGTATTTTGCCACCTTTACCTCCCCTGCTGGGCGGATGTGGCCTCCGCAGGGTCTTTTCCCCCTGAAAGAATAGGAATTCGGATAAGACCCCCCTCCCTCGATGCAGTAAGGGCCCCGGCTGCTCTTGCTCTATGCTGAGAAAACATAGAGAGAAAAGAGGCCCAGCCAGGCTTGGCCCGTTCCCTAGTTGGGAGCGTCACCTTGTTCCCCCCTAGGGTAACCAAAAGGATTCTGAAGACACTTTCGGGGCATTGGGGAAGAGTACGTGCAGCCTGAACACAGTTGGTCACTGTGCACGTAGAAATACCTGCCCGCTTCTGTGTAAGCAGTACACATACACGGCTCAGCGCATGGCGAGTTTTGAAGTGGACCCCTAGTGTCGCTTCTTCGACATGACGTTAAAGTGAGCGACAGACGGGGAACGTCTAGGTTACGTATGTGGAATGACATAACAACTATTCAAATTCGACTTGACTAATTGATTATTAAAAATCAGTAGTCATGAAAGTAGGGTTGCTCGAAATGTAGTATTCCAGCTCGAAATACAATTATATTTTTCAGTGTGGCACCTGAGCGCATGGATGGATTACTGACCGGGCCAATGGGGCCAGTGGCCAGGGGCACTTGACTACCAGGGGCCCTTGAATGCCCGGGGGGGCCCTGGGCTTTAAGGTTGCGTGATCCAGTTTGGTGATCCCCCCACTCAAAAACCCATCAACAATGAAAACGGAACCCCCCCCCCACCCCGCTCAACAACTTTTGGAGGGTACCCCCCTTGGAGATAATTGGCCCCGGGCCTTTGCAAGTCATAATCTGTCCCTACCTGGGCGGGATGCTGCACAATGGTTAAAAAGGTCCACCTAGAGCTTGTTTAAACAGTTGAAAAACAGCATGTACAAATGCACATGCTTAGTATATATGGCTGTAATGCTTAAATGATAACTGTTTTAATTCAATGACCAAAAAGAAACAAATTTCTATTAGTCTTCACTTTTAATAAACACAAATTTTTGCCAAAAGAACGAAGTTGCAATCAATGAAAAACAATATTTTTCTGTCAAGCTTTTTCTTCCTCATAATTAAGCTAAGCTTAAGCCTTTTCTGTTTTTTTTTTTAATGCTCAATGAACCACCTTGCCATTTAAAATTTGGCTCATCAGTTTGTATGCAGTATATTACTAATACAGTATTTTTGAAATAGTAAATATCACTAAAATGTATTTGGCCTTCCAGGGCCACTATCTTAGTTATAGTATTAGTGCTGTTTTAAGCAACCATGTATTACATGATGGAAATGTAAGAAAATCACAACAAAGCATTTTAAATAAACATACTCTACTGTACATTAGTACCAAAAGTGCTGCATTTTTTCCACACGTAATTTAGCTAAGTCTCTCTTCCAGAATGAGCACTGACACACAGTATGTAATGTAATGTAATGTAATTAATAGGTGTGTTTACTGGTGTTTTGGAATCACAATGATGAGTAACATGTATCATGCACTCCATTGTTATATGTTTGAAAAAATTCTCTTGCTTCTGAAATGTGTGGAAACAGGAAATGTGCGCTGATTGTCATTCTGTCAAGTGTGGCATGCATGTAACGTTTCACAGCCGATATCTCTCACAACTCATGATTTGTGAAACCTTCTGAGTAGTTGGGGTGTAAGATGCTAAAAGATGGGACAAACGGAATTCAAGTTTCTTCCCTTAAATTCTGGGATGGTTAGCAACACTGCATGCAACCCCTGCCAGACAGACAGTAAAATTAACAAAATATTGCATAGGCACTGGGACCTGAGCCATATCATGTGACCAGAGTGGCCTTTTGGTGTAAACAATCAACTAGCAACCACTAAGAACACCTTGGCAAATGGATGGCAACCACATAGCAACATGCTACAAACCACTTAAAAATATCTTTGCAACTGCAGAGCAATGCACTGGCAACCATTTACAATACCATAGCATTGTGGAAACGAAGCGAAGCGCAAATGATCAGCTCAGTGGAGGGGAAAGGCGCTATATGCTATATGCTATATGCAAAATCTCGTCATTGGGTGTTACCCAGCCCGTTGCTCTGCAGATGTCTGCTAGGGAGGTGCCGTTGGCCAGTGCCCACGAGGATGCAACACTTCTCGTCGAGTGTGCCTGAACCCACAAGGTGGCGGGCACGGCCTGCGTGTTATAGGTCAAAGCGATGGCATCAACGACCCAGTGGGAAAGCCTCTGTTTGGAGACAGCGTTCCCTTTCCGCTGTCCACCAAAGCAGACAAAGAGCTGCTCAGAACACCTAAAGCTATGCGTGCGGTCCACATAGGTACGCAAAGCATGCACCGGACACAGAAACCATAAGGCTGGGTCTGCCTCCTCCTGGGGCAGCGCTTGCAGGTTCACTACCTGGTCCCTGAAGGGGGTCGTAGGATCCTTGGGCACATAGCGGTGGCACATAGGGCACCTAGGACGACATGGATGTCTGCCGGACCGAACTCCAGGCAAGTGTTGCTGAAAGAGAACGCTTGCAGGTCCCCAACCCTCTTGATGGAGGCGAGCACAATCAGGAGGGCTGTCTTCAAGGAGAGGACTCTGAGCTAGACTGATTCTAATGGCTCGAAGGTGGGTCTCTGAAGGCCTGTAAGGACCATGAGTGGAACAGGCATGGCCTGGGAGGGTTCAGCCTTCGGGCGCTTCTAAGGAACCTGATGATCAGGTCATGCTTCCCTAGGGATTTACTGTCCACTGCATCGTGGTGAGCCGATATGGCGGCTACATAAACCTCCAAGGTGGAGGGGGACAGCCTCCCCTCCAACCTCTCCTGCAGAAATGAGAGCACTGATCTGACTGCGCACCTCTGCAGGTCTTCAGATTGTGAAAAACACCAATTCGCGAACAAGCGCCACTTCAGGGCGTAGAGTTGCCTATGTAGAGGTAGCTCTGGCTTGAAAACACTCTTTTAGGCAGTGAAAACGCTCTCGAGTGTGGACTGCACAGCGTGCAGCGAGAGAGAGAACGCCAGCTGGAAACGCGCCATAAGATCCAACAGCAGTGCTTCTTGCCAGTAGAGGTGAGTGGAACAGTGGTGAACTCAGCTTGCTGTTGCACAACTGCTTGGCTCTGAAGAAAAAATCTGACTGACAGACTCCTGACCGCTCCCAGCTTCCCTTTATACCCGTATGTCCGGGGGCGGGACATGCAAATTCTGTCTGCTAATTTCATATCAAAAAATATTTTTCAAATTTTAATATAGGCCTATGAATTATAATTTATAATGATTTTTATGTACTGTAATATGTCCTAAATTCCTTATGAGAAATAAAAATTAACACTTGTTGACATACAGAAAGTGTATATAGCTATAATATTTATATGGATAACAAAGCCCAGCTAGTTTGATCTTGGAATAACTTGTTGACATACAGTTTAAGAGTTATACAATTAGTTTTGGGATAATTTGGGATTGGAAGAATTTGATGAGAAATGTTTAAGCTCATATTGAAATCTCTGACTTTTAATTGCAAACTGAGAACAGTTTGTGAGATCTCTTTTTCTCGGAATAAAAATCTTAGAAGCAGGAGATTTAAGAAAAAATCTCCTTTGAACTCCATTTAATCTCACTGCAGGGGAAACAATTAATATGTAAAAAAAGAGATCTTTTGTGATTTTTATTTCCTTTGGACTATCATGAGAGAGTCGTTTGTGCTTGTGTGCTCGTGTGTATGTGTGAACGAATGCATTTGTGTGTTTCCTCTCTCGTCCAGACAGTAATGGCAGTGTAGTGATAACTCTGTTCCGGCTGATCCCGGCCAGTCGGATGTTTAATAATCAGAGCTCTGACATGCTTACTTCCTGCTCACACATCAGGGTCTGTGTAACACTTGCAGGAGCACTCCCCAGGCAGCAGTGGAACATGCTGGAATGTGTGTACCACGCCACCCCCAGCCTTGCCTGAGGTTACAGCGAGACCCATCAGGGCCCGGGGCCAGCACATCTGGAAGTGTACTCCAGCAGCCCTGATCACTGTCTCCCCCCCCATTTATGCTCATCTCAATGGACTTAGCTGCCTATAAAGAGTTGTGAGTTTAGTTGAGCACTAAAGAAACTCTAAAAATGATGAAACCCTTCTCATTCTTCATGTTGCTATCAGTGTTCATATCTTATTTGTGGCCATCTAAATCATGTCTCTTGGATTCAATCAGGACCATATATCATGTCGGTCTATTCAGCATTGAATATATCCGATGCACCCTATGATTATGTATTATGGACATTAATCATTCATATATATATATTTCCAGCATATTCATACATATATTCAAAATCAAGATTTTAGGTTAGAATTTATATGGTTAAAGGTTAAATTGTATATTTTTGGACTTGTTCATGTTAATTTGTCCTGCAGTGTGACAAACTTTTTTAAGCAATATGACAAATAAGTAAATTCATGACTAGTCATTTGTGGCAATCCCGCTCACCTAAGTATATAATAATTTTTTTATTTAATAAGATTATGGTAACACTTTACAATAAGGTTCTGTTTGTTATTAGTAGTTAATGCATTAGGTATCATGAACAATCAATAAACAATATATATGATTAAAGCATTTATTAATCCTGATTAATGTTTGCAATTGTTAATTGTTAGTTAATTCATAATGCATTTATTAATGTTAACATATTCAACATATAATTTAACAATGATAAATATATGTAAAACATTATTATTATTATAAATTGGATCCCCTTTTTCTCCCAGTTTGGAATGTCCAATTCCCACTACTTAGTAGGTCCTCATGGTGGCACGGTTACTCACTTCAATCTGGGTGGTGGAGGACAAGTCTCAGTTGCCTCCAATTCTGAGACCGTCAATCCACGCATCTTATCACGTGGCTCGTTGTGCCTGACACTGCGGAGATGCTCAGCATGTGGAAGCTCATGCTACTCTCTGCAATCCACGCACAACTTACCACGCACCCCATTGAGAGCGAAAACCACTAATTACGACCACGAGGAGGTTACTCCATGTGACTCTACCCTCCCTAGCAACCGGGCCAATTTTGTTGCTTAGGAGACCTGGCTGGAGTCACTCAGCACACACTGGATGAATGAAAATGCTTATTTTTGCCATCTAATGTTTTTGGAGAAAATTATATGTAATAGGTATTTTACCATAGGGGTGCATTTAGCCCCATTGCACTCGATCATATAAATCTTAATCTGTGTGAACTTGAATGGAAATGACATGACCTAAAATTATCATTGCAAAACGGACTCAAGTTAGTTTTGAGAAAAGATATTGCATCATTTGTTTGCAGATGCCATTTTGCTTAACCTTGTGTGACCCCACATCCACATGCATGAATGTTGTATTTTGGCTCGCTATACGCAAGGCATAAGTTAAATTAATTTAAACTGACTGAATACTGTTCGCAAAACTCTGTCCTTAGGACAATGGAACATTAATCCCTCAAAATGTGAAAAAACATATTAGTTATTTTGAATAACTTTCAACATGAACACATCTGTGGGCCATTTTGCTTAATTTTAATATATATTTTATTTTGTTATCACTGTACAATAACAGTGATAACATTAGTCATTACATTAGTAAATGCATTCTTATATTTACAGTGCATTTTCACATTGCAAATCAATGGGTTCATCCAAAAGCTAATATACGTATATATATATATATATATATATATATATATATTTGAGACCAGTGCAGAGAGACAGCAAACTGGAGGTGAAGTCATTCACTAAATAGGGAGCATCCTATAGCTTTATAGGCAGCTAAGTCCATGAGATGAGTAAATGTGATATTATTGGTTTAAGACAGCAAGGTCATGCAAGAAATATGTTTATGGAAATGTGTATGAGATGCTCCCAGGACTAAGTTGACAGATTTTAAGAACTCTTCTTAAAGGTACTTTAAATATGTAATTAATACGTAAAGTTAAAATGCAATATGTACAGCTAATGTGTAAAAGCCATGACAGGATGACATTTTAAGTTGTTTAAGTAGATTATTAAAAAAAAAAAAAAAAAAATCTATTTTGAAAGTATAAATAATCAGCAATATGTATAATAAAATATGATAATGTAAAAAATGACACATATAGAAATTTGAATTTCAATTATTTCACTCTATTTATGCATTTTCATTTATGAACTAAGGTGGAAGAACACTTAATTTGCAGGAATGCTCCAAAATTTGCTCAATATTTTCAAATTCAACATTTTTATCTGAAACAACATAGTGGACCATTTCTGGTGATTTACAGTAAAATCAAAATCTTTTGATGGCTTTCTTTTTTCTTTTTGAGAGAAATGTTATGTGAAAATAAACATTATAATTCTACCTTTTAGAAAAATAATAGGGATACTTGGTCAAAAATATTAACGTTATTATTTATGAAACTAATGTGTAATGGGACTGTGTTGAATTTCTTTGAATTGCAATTTAGATTCAAATTCATATTCAGCTTCCTGTGGGGTGTGGCCAACTCAATTCAAATTGCAACTCATGAATTAAAAGAGAGTTAATTCAGAAATTCTGAGTTTTTGCACAACCCTGGTTGGCAGTGTTTGGATGATACTGGCCATTACTTTAAATTATAATTAATTATGTTGATTTCTGATGTAATGTCTGTAACATCTCAAAAACATGAATTACCAACATTCCTGGAAACATAATAAACAATTTGATAAAAAAAAAAAAAAATAGCTTGGTATTATTTAAAATTTCACATCTTCATTGCACGGTGCACATATATGGACATCCATTTTTAGGAAAAAAAGGGGGAACAGAGGGGGCTCCCCAGCCTGAAAGAATGAGGGAGGAATGTGGCACGGTGGAGGGCGGGGCCGGGTTGTGACTCGACACCCCCGGTCCCATATTAGGATAATCAAGCCACCGAGAGGGATAAAGGCCGATCGCAGAGGGCGGTGTGGCAGAGAGAGATCCCGTCGTCCTGTGTGTTTGTCTTTTGAGTTTTTCATTAAAACTATTATTTGTATGTCAAGCCGGTTTCTCGCCTCTTCCTTGCCCGTGAGCGTGAACTGTTTTACAGTATCTAATGCAATTACAATCAATGGCGTATTATAGTGTCACTTAAGTGTCCAAATACTTATTTGGGTCACTGTATCTCTCGGCTCTGAACCTTACTGAGTTTCACCCATCACCAGAGATATTGTCTGTGCACCATGTAACATCACAGCAGTGTCTCCTGTGTAATGGCAGGAAGCCACAAGGCACAGCTAAGTACTTCTGCTAGCTGTTGTTTATTTATTCTATCACTTGAAAGCACAGAATACAACAGTCAGGCACGAAGCCCCACCTGAGTGTGTGTGTGGCCTTGTGCGTATGTGGATAGGCCAGTGTTGACTATCAGACAGGCCTCTGTAAACAGACGAGGAGGTGAGCTGGACACTGCTGCCTACATTCTCACCAGATCTTTAATTTGCAGTGAGCTTATGTGTGTGTGTGTGTGTGTGTGTGCTGGATTTATACATGGACATAAAAATAAGATTGACAAGATGCTTACATATCAGCTCAAGTATAAGCAATAGGTTGCCATATGATAGAGACATATGATGTTTTGAAATTGTTTTCAGAGAGGTATTATGGGAGGGAGGGATGGAGACAACAAATAGCGCTAAAGGACAGTGTTTATACTGACAATGCTAGTTTATTTGTCTATACTTCTTGTAATGCTTTTAAAAGATGAGTGTTGAACCCGTTGGTCAACATAAGAAACAGAGAGCCAGGTGGCAGGTGTTGATAATCCACACATTTAATGGCTGATTTGTAGCCGCAACCGCTCTTCATACATGAAAAGAGAGAGTAAAGTAAAAGGCACTCACTGAGCGTTTCAAATAAAATAAAGAAATAAAAGGGGGTGCATCAGTACAGCAGAGCAGATCTGTCGCCATCACTCTTCACCTGGTTGACCACAGGTTCTGGGCGCACACACACAAAGCATTGCAATACCCTGCATGTAATATGCAAATGAGAAGAGCTAGAGTCTTAAAGGCGCCAAATGTGAGTCATATTACCAACTGTTACAATCTGCATCTGTAAATACATGTTGAAATAGTGAGGACACAGTGCTTGTGTAAGAGGTTTGTTTATGACTGATGTTTTGCACAGGAAAAGCTCACCCACTATTCTTCTGAAGAGGATGAGAAATGCAAACCATAAACTGTTTACAACTCTATCACTATCTCTGACGCGCCAGGATAAATACAGGAAAAAGGAGTCACAGGGCATATCCTCATGAGGACACATTCTGCTTTTTTTTTTTCTTTCTCAGTGTTTCCCTCTGCCTTATAGTCTTTTATAGCCCTCAAACCAAGCATCATTTTAGGGAAGTGTGTACCTGCCTGAGAAAGAGGATATATATATTTTTATACTTTTACAACCAGAGAGAGCTACCATCATTGACATTTGGTCAAATTTGTCTCATAGAATTACCTAGTATAGCAAAATGATTTCCTTCCTGTGAATGACTAGTTTGAACCTCAGATGTGTATGGAAAGAGTTGTTGGTGGTTTGGACTATCATGAATGAGAAAGAGAATATTATTTCAAGGATGCATAGTTGGTGGAAACCAAAACAGCTCGGGTCTGTTGTAATTTGTATTTATTTTTTGGTTTATTTTCATTTTTAATTTCCGTTATTTTCCCCTCAATAGTCTTTTAGTAGACTCTTTAATGCATAAATACTTCAACACACTCAATTTGAAATTGGACAATATAGGCTTCAAATATTCTATAACATAGTACATTTAAATCATATTATTACTGGATTGATTTCATAAGCTCTGTGGTCCAAAACCAACAGAAAAAAAAACCCCTCTTCGACACCAGTTGTATTACAGCTGGTGCTTCTGTCGCTGTGAAACGTTTTTCACCCATTCTGACCTGCTCTTGAATCAAATACTCCTCCCTTTGGTTATTGAAAACAGACAACTGCAGGTATTTGCAGGGTACCTTTTTAAAGTAAATTTCTATCAGTAATTTATGGTTAAATCAACTCCCTAAAATGGCCCTTTTCTGACCCCCCACATCCGAAAAGCACTGGTAATCTCATTCAGTTTCCAAAAAGCCTTGGTCCGGCTCCAGGCAAAGAGCAGTTTTATAGCATCTCCTTGAATCTTAAGACACTTTCCTTTCTTTTTTTCATCCTCAGCATGCTAGCGGGGGAGTTTATTATTTAAAGTGTTCTCCTCCACATCAAGGATACTCCAGCTCTCCTATCTGCCCTATATCTGTTCCGCTTTGATATGGGAATGTAATTTTAGGAAATTGGGGGAGAAAAGGAAGCAGTATGCTGCACTTTATGCACCCCAAACCTCCCGTGCCAAACTTTGAGTGCTTGTGTGTCTCCAGCCGGTGTGGATGATGCTAGTGCCAATACTAAGGTCTCTTTCACACTGCACATTTAAAAAAAAGCCAATTTTTGAACAAAAAAAAACAAAAATTTTCAACTCTATTTATAAAAGTTAATTGAACTGTGTAGAAAAAGTTGAGATTACAAAAAAAAAGTCTATAAAGTAAACTTTTAGGCCATTATTGTTGCATTATATTCAACTCAGAAGGATTGAATTTCTAGCTTCCTACATGGGAAAGTGAAGTCGAATGCCACTTGAAGTTCATGTTGTGTCACATTTACTGTAATTATGAGATTCTATTCTGAGATGTTAACATCAACAGATCATAGAATTAATTTATTTGATAACAGTTATATTGACAAAATGGATCCATGTGTGGCTTTGTTGTTGATTACATCAAAATATTTAATCACTACATTATTTAATTAATTCACCACTGTATGAAACATTTAACAACAACAACAACAACAACAACAAAATACACTCTTGGTAACAGTGGCTGTAATAAAATGTTATATCAAACACGAATATGTGTAAATTTTCTGTTTACAACTTAGAAGACATGTATGATTTTTGACAAGTTGGAATATTGGGTACAGCTTTAAAACACTTCAGTCACTACTATTAACTAATATAGAAACACAATTAACTAATCAGTAAGCAATAGCAATCCGATGACTGTGGTAGTTCAGATCTACTAACTAACTATGGGTGAATAATAATAACTACTACTTAATTACTCATCACAAAAGTAACTCCTCAAAGTCCAATGTGTAAAATGTGAACAATTATACTTTTAGTGTCAAAATGTAATTGCATCATCAGAGATGCATATGTAGAGTATCATGACTAGTCAGCTTATCTTAAATAAAGGGATATTGTACTGTATGTGTCCAACTCTGGATTATTTGGCATATCTTTTTTAATCATTAATGATTAACTTGTGCATGTTGCATAGTACAGAATGAGTTCTTCTCAATAATTACTTAGAATAGAAAAGTAAAAATTGGTTAACCCTTAGTAACGAGTTAAGTGATACCACATCCATATGAAGGAATTACTAATGACCTGGAACGGTATTCTAAAGTGAAAATCATAGTAACTCACTATTAGTTAATGAGATCTCATTGCATCCTTCCATAGAAGTTAATGGTTATCTTGAACAGTATTATAAATTGAAAATCATGGTAACTAACTATTAATTAATGATATCTCATTGTGTCCTTCCTTATGAGTTAAGGGTTATCTCGAACAGTATAATAATAATAATATGTTTGTTTTATATAGTGCCTTTCTTGAACCCAATGAGAGCAAATACATGAAATACTGCAAATGGACAGATAACACATACATTCCAAACTAAATAAATAAATAATGCTTTTAAAGGATTGTGTTCGCAGTTGTAAACAAGTGCTAGTGGCCTTTCATAAATAAAAAAAACAGCGATTAGTATAAATACATTTCCACAAGTGACTTTAAAAGTGTAACATTACAACATAAAATAAAACAACCAATTAAGATAAATATAAATATCAAGTGTCTGCAAACAAGTATGCTGATCTCCAAAAGACTTAACCGTAAAGATTTTGAGTATTCATAAAATTATGTATTAAATGCTTACATGTGTTTATGTGTCCATCGAGATGCTCAGACAGAGTGGCGCAAGCAGAACCACACTCTTCATCTTCATCGGGTTTCAGCCCCACCCTCTAGCTCAGCTCCAGCATTGAATATCACAAAGCCTGAATGGATTAGAGGCTTGATGGATGTGTAATTTTACTGTTTAGAGCAATCTAAACTAATTAAACAGAATTAACTCATAAGGAAGAACGTAATGAGATCTTTTTTCTATTAATTAATAGTTAGTTACCATGATTTGCACTCTATTATGCTACTCAAGATAACCATTAACTCATAAGGAATGATGCAATGAGATCTCATTGATCTCACAATATCCCTTTATTTAAGGTAAGCTGACTAGTCATGATACTCTACCAGGCACTATAGACCAGTGATTTAGAGCCGTGTTAGGTTCATAACTGATTTCCGGTTACGATGCATATGGATCTTTGATGATGTAATTACATGTTGACAATATAAGTATAATTGTTCACATTTTACACATTGGACTTTGAGGAGTTAATTTTGTGATGAGTAAGTAATTAGTAGTTGAACTACCACAGTCATCAGATTGCTATTACTTACTGATTAGTTAATTGTGTTTCTATATTAGTTAATAGTAGTGACTGAAGTGTTAAAGTAGTACTACTTATTTGTCCTGCATTAATTTCTGCATAGTTACCTATTAAGTACTAAACAGTAATCAGTGTCATTTAGACATGATGTAAATGCCGCTTTTCCTGGCCAGCCCAGGAAATGGTGTCAGTCCTCAAGCCATGAGACCGAAATTGATCTGCGTTCCCAACATCAGGTCAATAGCCCTTAAATGTTGCCCTAAACCCCCCCTTACCCGAACCTGGACCGTTTGGCAAGTTTTGCCAAACTCCACCATTGACATTGAACCCGCCTCAATCACCAGTTGGCCTTGAAGGGTAATCAGCAGGCCAAAGGCTATTGGCCCCAAGAAAGCCCAGATGAGGAACAATGAAGCTTCGGAAGTGATAGTGGGAATACAACTGGCCTTGGCACAGATAGCACACATTCTTATGGCCTGATTGTGGAAACATGGCTATTGAGGTCATACAAAAATTGACATAGTTAAGCCCCATTCACACATGCTGCGACAGTTTTCCTTGATGTCACTAGTGGGCATTCCTACTGTTATCGCTCTAATGTTATTTGTGAACTGTATGTCTGGCCATATCCTTTGAAAATCTGATCACACATGAGAGATATTGCCGATAATACTATCATTATAATTTAAAAAGGAATTAGTTTTCTTGTCACTGAAATTTTAAATTATGTATGTGAAAAATGTGCTCCTCATTTGCATAAAGTTAAACTTTTCTCAGGTTTCTGAAGTCGCTGGACACACTAACATTTAGACGCCAATGGTCGCTGTCACTCATGTCGCCGTAAGTCGCCAGCTCTCACTGAAAATGATTGAGGTCTGCATGTCACTCCGTGTTTAAACTTCAATTATTAACATTAATGTAAATAAAATACTTCACAGCCACAGTTGCTACATTATAGGGCAATAAAGCCCATATGTTTGAAAAGAAAGATGTGTAAAACACAGTAAATCCTTTCTGTTGATAAAAGTAAACCTGTTGAACAAATGCTAGCGTTGTATATTATTTACCCTCCGCAATTTACTTTTGTGGAGATTTCATTGTTGGCAATTGAAGACCTGCAATGATAAAGTTAGCATTGCAGTTTTGTTTCTTTGTCCACCTTTTTCCTGAAAGTGGAACTGTTCCATGATTCATAACGGATGCCTGATTAGGTTTTTCCAGTCTCCAGCGTTTACACTTGCATGAACGTATGCTTTTAATATTATTTTTAGTGTATTTCAGTGGTTGGTCAGGAAAACTGTGAAAACTTTCACACTAACAGCGTATCTGTTACGTAACAGAGTTGTGGCCCTTTACAGAAATAAAGTCATTTCTGGGTTACTATTGAGAATTTTCTTTAATTAAGGCTGCAAGTTATATAATGGTTACCCTGATATTAAGAACTACTACAAATGTGATATATTTAAATCCATATGGTAATAAATCTACATGGAACAGAACACAAACCTCAAAGTGTAGCTATAAATTGCTTAAATCGCTTAGTTGTACTGTGTTAAGCAGGCTTAACAGTGTAATACTGAACTGGAGCCTATAAAACATGCCTCGGTCTGACATGATCTATAATTCTAACTTTGACCCTTGCAAAGATGGTGTTTATTATCCAAACATTCAGCAGAGAAGTCTGTTTAGATCCTCTTCCTCACAGCCACCCGCACCTCCACCGCTGCAGGCACACATGTCCAAACTTCCCTCGTTCTCCATCCAACACTAATAAACAATAGCATGTCGCTGTGGACCCTTGCTCTTCCTCCACAGAGCCGGGGCTATGCTGGGAAGGCTGGTTGGTTAGCTGGATGGTTAGCACGTGGTCAGCTAATTTGCAGCTTGCTGACAGTTTAAAGGAACATCGAAAGTTGTGAGGTTTTTATCCAGTGACGGAGTGTATCCGTGCCAGTTGTCCATTTATTTTGAGATACAGTATATGGATTTGATGCAGACATCCATCAATATGCTGTTTATGTGTGTGTAAAGAGCCCTTGAAATGACATGAAATCTACATTTATGTATATTCTAAATGGCACAATCTTCACTGAGCCCCTCTGACCACTGCGAGAACAACCCTTATGGTCATTTGTAACACACTCCCTTTAGACATTTTATTTCCATGTTTAAAATACTTTGTTAACATTTATTAAAGTAAAGTTTATTTCTTCGTTGACATGAAATGGAGATGAAAGAGTGGAATCCGAAAAAAGCTAATCGAAACACGGATCACTCGTAACTAAAGCAAACTTCACTCTACTCATCACACCACTTCTTTGACTAAATACAGGTGGTTTTCTATAGTTGTCTGGTTCCCTCTGATTTGGAGTGCAAATGGTCAGATCGTGAAGGAATTCAGTGCTTTACCTTTAGTACACAGTCTTATTTTCTGCAAAAACAGCAGCTTTAAAAGTATGCATTGTATTTTTATAAGATCCTTGTCTCTCACACTGTATGAACAAGGGCTTCATTCACGACCTTCTGCTTGTCAGTTGCATTCTTTAAAAGCAAATGACACACAAAGTGTGTTTGTGTTTATTAGTGCATTATGAAAATAAGTTTCCAGTAGCAATCTACTTCTCGCAAGAGCTGTGAAACGTTCAGGGTCAGCATGTTGAAATAGTATGGTTATAGTGCAAACTTGCGGTTTAGAGCAGCAAGGGGACAGTTGCCACGCAAAACCAAGGTCGGGAGAAGTTCATTCTGGTTGAGTACTATCTGTATACTTTATATTCATACTTCACTTAAACTGTTTATCACATATGCCATAATTTTACCAGAGCTTCAAATGATCAAATAATTTTTTTTTCATACAACTTTCTTTTGATAAATGATTAACCTACCAACCTATCATACTCCAAGCAATTTATAAATGTAAGTTGTTACATGTTATACTTTTAAAGAGGACTTCGTTAATTAGGCAAATAGGCTCCAAGTGTGGTAGGATTCTGATGGGAATATTCTTACACCCACATTTTCGTTCAATCAAATACTTTCTACAATGAGAATGCCCCTCTCTTTAACACGACAAAATTAGCATGTAGCAAATCTAGTTTACAGCTGTCATTTAAACTTAAAGCTATTGGCAATTTAAAAAAAGGAGGAGCCCTTCAAAATGTTCTGCCTCATCTTCCTGTTTTAGAGAACATTTGTCAACATCGAAAACAAAACTGGGCTCGTCATACCATTTCCCTTGCACCTTTAAGTTACTAGATTTTGTGTTTGTTAATATATTATGAAAAACAAATTTTTAATTTTTAAATTATTAATATTTCACCATAATGAAGTAAAAAATTTAAAAACATCACTTCCCATGTGTCATTTTAGGAACAATGTCTGAGAAAAATTATTGTGTTTGTTCCATTATGCAGCAGGATAGATGGATAATTGTGTTTCAATAAAAGAGTCATAGAGTTCCAGGGAATATGCGGCTATCTCTCTCTCGAGAGTATCTTGAAATCATAGTGCATTTAACAATTCAAATTCACTTTCATGGCTGAAATACAAAAGACAATTTTCCTCTTCTCCTATCAGAGAGGCTTCAAGGCCGAACAATGCTACTGTTCCGAGATCTGTTCCATATGTAGGCATATAACGTAGCTCAGTCTTTTCCAGGTCGGGTTTCACAAGGACCAATGTTAGCATACACAGTCAGCCAATATCTTTTCATATACTTGAATTCATTTGATGGCTGCGGAGAGAAGAGATTCAAAGGCACACGTTTATCTCCATTTGAGGTAATTTAATGCAGATGCAAGGCTCTCATTTGTTTAAGCATGCATTATGATGGTGATATAGAAGTTCATAACCATAACACAGATTATGAAGAGACTGTTGACCATGTGGAATACTTTTATGATGCTTTTGGGTGCTTTTTAAGCTTTTAAGTGAGTCACAATGTACTGCCATTTTATTGACTACTATAAATTTGTTGCGCATACTCTGATCAGCGTGGCTGCATAAGTGCACTTGAGAACAGTCAATGTGTGTTTATACCAAGTGTGTTCATACCAAGGTACCAAATTGCATATTGAAGTTTGATAAGTGAACCATCACAAAGCCCTGCTCTTCCGTGCTTAGGGGCTGTGTGCAGTATTTGCCGAAAAAAAATAAAATAAATACACGGACATGCACTTTGTAAATTCAAGTCTTTTAGCTTAGTATTTTTAATATACTATGATTTTGGACACCAATTCTAATCCCACATATTATTTAGGATGGATAGTATGCAAATTAATTGTGACCCCTTGGTGACTAATTTAAAGGTCATGTGGCTTAAAAATAGCACATTATTGGTTACTTTAAAGACTGTCCTTTCATTGTCAACAATGTATTATGTTGTAGTTTTTTCCTGAAAAGTGGGAAAGTGCACCATAACATAAGGAATACAGAATGATGGTAAACGTTGCAAAATTTACAAAAATGTGCAGCCTAGCAGCAGTCTAAAGCAAAGCCTTTTCTACCTTATATCAGCCTTAACATGTCAGAGATTTCCCTGATTAAATGGTAATTGGTTTTTATGTGTCAAGACTGTGAAGTTTATTCACATGACAAGTGGCAGCTGTGTGCACAGTGTAAACAAGCTAATGGGAAAATGTGCATTTAGGCAACATTCAAAACCAGTTAGGACAGGAAAGCTTCATTGTACTGCCTAATATCCCTTAATGGTATAGAAACAACCAGAAACAAACAATTATGGTAAGAATGAAATGGCTAAATGGCTGTGCGACAAGGACTTATTTGACACATTTTATATCATAAATATTATTATTTTTTAACCTACGTTACACTCTGATTATTATAAATATATATAAGTGTAATTACATAGTAGTGATAAGAATATTTCCCTATCTGAGCGGAATCCTTGGACCTCAGTGGACCATCAAGTAAAGCCTCAATTGTGAAACAGGTGAGTGAATGGAACACAGTGAAATCTGATCTACACAGATACATCAGTAGCTTCAGTGCTGCTCCAGTGAGAAGCAATCATTAAGAGAGTTAATGATAGAGCGAAATGCTGAGGACTCAATGAGCTTTAATAGGGAAAGAGGGCAGAGTTTCCTCTCACATGAGAAATCAAAGCAGCTGCTTTTACCTTAGATGATGAAGTCTTTTCTTGTTGGGCTGACAGTAATAAAGCTAATATGGATCCACAAAAAGTGGCCACACAAAAGTGACCAGCAGTAAAAAAAAAAACAAAAAAAAAAAACTAATGTTTTATTCCTCCAAAAAGAGGGAAAAATCACAAATGATATCTCTTTAATATTTCTCCTAGAAGACAATGTGATTAAACAGAACAGATTTAGTCTTTTGCTTAGATCTGATGCTTTTTTTTTCTCCTGAGGCAAAAGAATATTATAAACTTACACGTCAATAGAGTTTTAGAAGAGGTCTCAATAATGTTACAAATTGTGCTAAGATTTGCAAAGATGCTCCCAGTCAGCAGTGGTGAGTACCTACCGACAGTGGTCAGAGGAAGGACAAACCACAATCCAGTGGAATGTTGTTGGGCACCCAAGGCTCATCGATAACTTTTCTTTATATAACTTTTCTCATTCATATATATGATTTCCTTTAAGGCTTAGAATTTTTTTCCTTATTTAAAAAGCTTTACTCCTTCAGAAATAAATATCATTTTTGAAACAATGTATAAAATCAGTAGCCCTCACATAATAGGAAAAATCCAGTCATATCAGTAACCTTATAAAAGCTGTTTTATTCTAAATAGATGGGGCTTTCTCATGGGGTGGCCATATTAGAATCACATGACCAGCCGAATACTACTCACTTAATCTCAGGGCCCTGTTATTGGACAATTTCTTTCATGGATTAAATTATAAAAAATCATAAATGACGGTGAATAGTGAATTTCTACAATGGCATTGGTAACTGAAAACTATTGCGTTTGATTCATGTTGCATCCAAACCCCTAGGTGTCAGTGTATGCAAACTTGAAGCTTGAAAGCGCCAGCCCCCATTCTCTTTGATAATATGAAATAGAGCAGTATTGTGAACTTCAAAATATCCAATTTTGTGTCCCACAGAAGAAAGAAAGTCAAACTGATTTTGAATAGCATGCTTCTAAATGATGACAGAATTTTCAGTTTTAAATGAAATATTAGTTTAAATTGATTAAACTAAAGTTACATTTGTTTTTTAAGTCATTTCATATCATGCATTGAGATTATACATTCTTCATTACAACATGGACTGATTGAAATGTAGTCAGAAGATGCCCAATCCTAACCTGGCATGACATCTTTTTGTGTGACACAACGTCACACAATTATGTTTTTAACTGGGATCAAAAAAGCAGTAAATTAAATAAAACAGTAACATGCTGGCACAACACCCTGCTTCTCTGGCCTGAGTGAAGGATATTTTATACAAATTTCAGAAATCCACAAGCTGTCATCCAGCTTTCTGCTCTAATCATCATATAGATAAAAAAAAGCTTATACAAAAACATAAAGCTTAGCATGATAATTATTTTGTTCTTTGTTTTATTCTCTCCTCAAACACCCATAATACATCCCTGCTCAAGAGAGTGTGTGTTGGCAGCATTCGCACAAAAGCCCAGGGCATCTCACGTGCCCACCATCATACTCTCACTCAAAGACCCATTAGCGCCTACTCACTGAGCCAATATAACAGGAGCTGTAGTGGACAGTTTGACCCATTTAGCGTGCGAGTTGGAGATGTTAGAGGCTTTACACTGGGAATCATAAGAAGGGAGTGCGGATCTTCAATTTGATGAAGAATATCCATTAGCTTAGTGGAACAAAAACAAGGAGGATTGGACAATATGTATGTGTGAGATTGGGCATTCTGTCACACAACAAAATCTGAAGTGGATTATCCTCACAGTGAGTTCATCGGGATGCCCATAAGCAAGCAGATTTCACAACAACAGTCATTTCTAAGCACTCAATAGTGAGGTGCCTCGCTATCTACTGCTTACATGGGCAACTACCTCCATCTTAGTCCGAACTGAGGGTAAATGGTCATCCCAACAAATAGTAGCGGAGAGTGAGGACCACCCACTTGATAGCCAAGCACTCCTTCTCTATGGTGCTGTACTTCATCTCCCTTATAGAGAGCTTCCGACTAATGTATAGCACAGCCAGCCCCAGGAACTGTCTCACCTCCTTTTTGGTCTTGGGTCTCAGGCAGGTCGCAATTACTGCGACCAGAATGGCCCCCAGATTCTGCATGTGCCGCTGCCAATCATTACTATAAATAATGATATCATCTAAATAGGCAGCGGCATAAGCAGCATGTGGCCTGAGGACCCTGTCCATAAAACACTGAAATTGGTGTTAACCAAACGGTGTGGAGAAGGCAATTTTTTAAGGGGATCTGCCAATATCCCTTTGTTATATCCAATTTCGAGGCATTGGATAGACAACAAATTCTGACACAGTGTTAACTTTCCTATAATCCACACAGGACAGGACTGAGCCATTGTTCTTAGGTACCAGAACCACCGGGCTGGCCCAGTCACTGTGGGATTCTTCTATTACCCCCATATAAAGTATGGCCTTTACTTCTTCCTGGGATGACTACATTCCAATACCCCTGGGGTTGTCTCGATGTGGAGTTTTATGATGTAGTGTGGCCTGGGAGAGGCGAGAACATGTCAGAGAAATTATTTTGCAACCTGGCAACCTCTGTACATTTTGACGGCAAGAGGTAGTCTTCACAAGGAACCGGGGTGAACTGATTGGCTTTTAGATTCACCTCCCTTTCCAGAACTACCGTCACCATGGATATGGGGGCTGCCTCTCTCCATGGTTTAGTAGGTTGGTGTTTAATCTGACACGCCCCTATCCATACGCATAACCTTATAATCGACTTCACCAACAAACCATGTGACCTCAAGGGGCCCTTGCCACTTTGCAAGTAATTTTGAGCTCGATGTGGTCAGCAATACAAGTACTTTATCTCCTTGTGCAAACTCCCGTAGCCAAGTTAATTGCTCCTCTGTTATACAACCGTGACTGACATTGTTGCGCCTGTAGCAAATTCTCCTGTGATAGTCGCCCCAGTGTGTGGAGTTTTGCTCTCAGGTCAAGAACATATTGAATAAAATTTTTGCTCTGTGAAGGTCCCTCCCAATTGTCACATAGTACATGTGCAGTATGCAAATAGCAGGGGTTCGAGCCACTTAACCAAGTTCCAAGCATCTTTGTGCACAAACTTATGAATCATATTCTTTAAGGTTTTATTAAATTATTCATCCAAGCCATCCAGTTTTTGGTACACGCTTGTCCAAATCGATTTTATACTCAATAATTCATACAGCTGCATAGTGTACGTGACATAAATGCCGTGCCCTGATCAGTAGGATTTCTTACAGAAAAATATGGATGTGTATGTGCGATGCCCGACTGGAGACATTGACCATCAGTCACTTTCACTTGGTCAATAACATGCTTCAGGACTTCGTCTTGCAACTGCCCTAGTGGGAAATCCCCAACCGGGAATTCCCTAAGGGTGGGGGAGGATGACACCTCCCCTTCCAAGCGCCAGCCTGATGCGGAGCAGCCACAGACAGCCCAGGCCACATCTCCCCAACCAGCGTTCACACATCCCACACCGGTTTACTTTCTCACAGGACCCATCCACACACAACCCCTTCAATAATGATAACGAAAACCTGGCTAATTAGTTCCCAAAATTAGTGGATGGGTAAGGCGAGGACAAACTACAGCCTCGATATTGTGCTTTTGTCCCTGTAATATTACTGTGACGGTCACTAAAGGATAATCATGAATATTCCTGTTCACACACCTCACCTTAACCCGATTATTTGCCTCCAATGCCCCGTTTTTAACCAAGCATTGATGAATTGAAGCTTGATTACAACCTGAATCCACCAAGGATTTGTATGTACCCAGTTAATACTCAAGGGTATTTGGTACGTACCTGCTCACTTGGGGACGTGCTGTGGGGTGTCTGGGATCCAGATCAAGGCCCCACCTCCATTACCGGGCACTGCTCTTGAAAATGACCTGGCTCTCCGCAACTCCATCAGACCGGCCCAAGCCTTCTGCCAACACTTGTGGCAGTGGACTCCTTCACCTGGGAGGAAGAGAGGGGAGAGACAGTGTTTGTGGAAGCAAAGGACTGGGGAGCTGGTCTTGGGGGAATGTTCCCCCATTTCCAGGGAAACAGAACAGAATGGAAGGAAGGAGGGGGGTGGGGTTGGGGGAGAGAACAGGGGAGGAGACATTACAGAGGGGCGTGAGATGTGCCGGCCCTGGATACACTGCCAGATGGTCTTCCGCCAGCTGGATCTCTTCGTCTAGTGATGCTGGCCAGTGCCAATGGACCCACTCGGCCCTCCCCATCAGCACCTGGGAGATTAATTTTTCCAGCAGCAACATCTCAACCTCTCTCCCTAGATGAATTCTCAACCATGCCCTAGCCTCAACAGGGGGAAGACTGAAATCTTTAAACCAGGTGGCCAACATTATGTTTCAAAAACACATTTTGAATCAGGAATAATATCTCACAATAATGGTCTCATAAATTTTGCTTCTTTAGCACATCCAAACATTTATTTTTCAGGCTATTTCTAAACGCACGTGCATTTTCTAGAGTCAGGGTTCCCACAGTCATGGAAAACCTGGAAATATAAGGGAATTTTTAAATTGTGGGTATCACTTTATATTTGGTATCTTTAATTATTAAGTACATACATTTAAATACAGTTCATACAATGTACTTCTTGTGTAACTATATGTTGTACCAGTAGGTTAAGGGGTAGGGTTAGGGTTTATATTAGGGTTAGGGTAAGGGTTGGGGTAAGGTTAGGTTTAGGATTATGGGTTAAGGCTAACAGTGTAACAACAGATGTAATTAAATCCAGGTAATTTAAATGTAAGTACAATACAACTACACATGTAAAAAATAATTGACAATGGACTTTAGAATTATTGAAAATAATGCACATCCGAGGAGGAAATGCGGCCACAATGCGCAATGGCAGTTACATCTCAGTTGTGAATTATTTTTCAATTATTCAATGTGCTGAAGTAAATTATTCCGCATATACTATTGTTACCACACCTCAAGGCCTCTTTCAGTGTTTTTGTCCCTAAAAACTTTCTAGTGAGTGGGACAACTTTCTTCCACCACAGATTCAGCGTTTAGCATTGAGACAGCCCAGCTCACCTATGGTCATGAGCTTTGGGTCATGACCGAAAGGACAAGATCCCGGATACAGGCGGCCGAAATGAGCTTTCTCCGCAGGGTGGCTGGGCGATCCCTTAGAGATAGGGTGAGAAGCTCGGTCACTCGGGAGGAGCTCAGAGTAGAGCCGCTGCTCCTCCACATCGAGAGGGGTCAGTTGAGGTGGCTCGGGCATTTGTTTCGAATGCCTCCTGGACGCCTTCCCCGGGAGGTGTTCCGGGCACGTCCCACTGGGAGGAGGCCCCGGGGAAGACCTAGGACACGTTGGAGAGACTATGTCTCCCGGCTGGCCTGGGAACGCTTCGGTGTCCCCCCAGAAGAGCTGGAGGAAGTGTCTAGGGAGAGGGAAGTCTGGGCATCTCTGCTTAGACTGCTGCCCCCGCGACCCGGCCCCGGATAAGCGGAAGAAGATGGATGGATGGATGGACAGCCCAAACCTTCATTGCTAGTTGGTAAACGTCACTTTTGAACTATTTAGCATTGGAGTAACAAGGTAGTGTGTGTACATATTTGTGTTTTTGTGTATGCATGTATGTATGTGTGTGAGCGAGAGATACTGAGAGAGATCACGTGTGGAATTACCTGTGTCCTGCTCTCGTCAGCAATAACACTGCTTCAAATTGCCAAGATGTAAGTTATATATAGCTTTTCTGTTGCTAACCAACTGTCCACAGACTTGGCTCCAGAGTCTGTGTATATGTGTACTGTACGTGTGTCTGTGTGTGAGAGTTTGTGTGAGAGCTAAAGAGAGGGGGAAGGGGAGCATGAGGGTGCTTCCAGTATGAAAGGCTTGTTAAGGTGAAATACAACGGAACACTTTCACATTTTAAATCTTATTTCGGATAGTATAGAAACTGTTGTATTGATGAAGTTGCGGGGGTGCGGCTCTGTTTGTTACTTACTTAATTTTAATTTACCACTGTCTTTGTTTTATTTTGTTACTTTGCTGTGGTGGCCTGTGCAGCTCTTTGAAATAACTGAAACAATTTATTGAAGTGGTTATACGTTATGCAGTCAAGACCTGCACACACTTCATATCTGTGCATTAAAAATAATTGCACACCTTAGGACATCTGTCAACCAATCAGAATCAAGCATACAACAGACCTGTCGTATAAATGTACAACAATAGTACATTGTATCAAATGCTTTTGTGCATAGTAGTTAAAGACACTTGCTATAAAGCAGGTCCATATTGTGATTTCCAAGTCTGGAAAAGTCATGAAAATTGAAAAAAATCCAAAGTCATGGAAAAGTCATAGAAATGTCTATTTATTGTAGTGAAAAATAGTAAAAAATATCTCATCAGCTCGATAAAGTTAATAATGTGTAGAGAGAAACTTTCTCACAAGTCATAGTGATGTTCAATTTGTGAGCGTACCGTTCTTTTGAGTCAGTTTGTGTCAATGAATATGTCAAAATGGTTCACAAAGCTGTCTGAATGATTCTTTAGCAAATCAATATAAATCAAAGTGATTTTTGAAAATACATAGCCAGTAAAGCCTGGAAAGGTCATGGAAATGTCAAGGAATTTCATTGGTCAAAATTGGTGGCGGTAAACAAACTGGTGATTAGCTATTTTAACAGTCAGGGGCTGTTCATACTAAAAAAAAGCTAGGTGCAGCGCACCAAATGAAATATAATGCAGTGTTTCGCAAAGCATTTTAACGAACAGCCTTCGTGTCCAGAACATGCCTATGGTGCCTCCTTAGGCAGCTGATTACGTTTTTGAACAGAGTATATGTCACATACAGACACACAATCCATAAACTTGCCATAATCATGCACAGACTATATGAATTTGTTGTGCTTGCAATTGATCTCCAAAGAGACGTCTGGAGAATCGATTTATCTTGTTATCATGTTAGGAAGATAACCCAATCATGGCTGGCACATGATGGCGTACTGTACTGTTAGTTCCTCTGCTGATGCGACTTGTGTATGGCCTAACAAATTAGATTATAGATATTAGATAACATCTTATCTAGTGGGTCATATCTCATGTAATTCCAGAAAGGGTTCACAACCGTCACTGGCTAAACAAAATGTCAGAGTTTTAGACAGTGAAACGAATTGCAATATTTTTGCACTGCTTGTGAGGACACAATAGCTATTGGTTATGTAACTAAGCACAGGTTGGTGAAGGGTGTGTGATTGTGTTTGGAATGGATTTTCTTATATACAGGCATAAGTTGAAAGATGTTGGAAGGATGGATACTGTAGATGTCTCCAAGAAATGTCTGGGTCATATTCACCCCAGAATCAAAAGTAAAAAATATTTTTTGCATAAAGAAAAGTAAGCCCCTTTATACCTTCCCCTATTATCAGCCATGAGAGTAATGCGGAAAAAAATTATAAATGATTTCAATTGTAAAATACCTTTGGAATGTGCAACAAAGTAAAAATACATCATGGATTAGTCAGACAGAAAGATACATAGATCAGTCATTTTCTATTCTATTTATCTACTTATTTCTTGTTCATCTTATTTATTTCTGGTGTTTCTTCCTTCTCAGAAGGCTTTTCTGAAACTCACTGTTTGAGAGGTATTTGGGCTTGAGGTTTGACCCTTACACAGGATGATACAAACAGTCTTGTAATGGCAGATGTGTCTCTGATTTCACTGTCTGGAGTTAAAGGCACATTGTCGGACTGTTATTTACTGTAGTTTGGTTTCAAGGGTGCTGCATGACATTATCTCTTGTACAAAAAACGTCATGGTTACTGTTGTAACCTCTGTTCCCCGAGGGAGGGAACGAGATATTGTGTCGAATGAAGTGACACAAGGGGTCTTCCTGGGACGCCAAACGTACCTCTGAACTTGAGAAAAGGCCAATGTCAAGTTGGCAGACAGAATTTGCATGCCCGGGGATCCGCAGGTCCACCGATATGGGGACCGTACCACGGCAAATACATCACGGGGAGTTTGCCTGAAAAGGGAACTAAGCCCGTGGTGCCTGACCACAGTACAGTGCACCTGTGACTCGTAGTGGGTCTGGACATGAATTGCTCCACTGAATTCGCAGGCCAGAAGGCTAGGGAGGAGAACATCCAGGGAGCAACGCTTAGTGTCTAACCTGGGATAGAAGGTGCACTGAATCAACTTGGTGAAGGGCACTGTGTGCAAGCAGAACACTCAGTCGGTTGTGCCACGTTACTGAGTTCTACCGGCTCGGAACTGACAAAACACATGACGAGACCGACTCAACCCTGAGATTGCAGAATCTGGCAAAGGTATTGGGTGTTGCCCAGCCTGCTGCTCTGCAAATTGGCCAGTGCCCATGAGGATGCCACACTACTCTTCGAGTGTGCTCGAACCCGCAAGGGGGTGGGCACGGCCTGGGTCTGGTAGGCCAGAGAGATGGGTCAGTGAGTTAACCTCTGTTTGGAGACGGCGTTCCCTTTCCACCGTCCTCCAAAGCAGACAAAGAGCTGCTCAGAACATCTAGAACTCTGCGTGTGGTCCAAATATATATGCGAAGAACGTACCGGACACAGCAACAAGAAGACTGGGTCTGCCTCCTCCCCGAGTCCCTGAAGGGGGATCGTAGGAACCTTGGGCACGTAGCCTGGTTGCAGCCTCAGGATAATGTGAGAATGTGCCAGACCGAACTCCAGGCAGGTGTTGCTGACAGAGAATGCTTGCAGGTCCCCAACCCTCTTGATGGAGGCTAACACGATCAGGAGGGCCGTCTTCAGGGAGAGAGCCTTGAGGTCAACTGAATCAAGCGGCTCGAAGTTAGGTCTCTGAAGGCCCGAGAGGACCACTGAGAGATCCCAGGAGGGGAACAGACTAGGCCAGGGATGGTTCAGTCTCTGGGCGCCATTCAGGAACCTGATAATCAAGTCGTGCTTACCTAGGGACTTGCCATCTACTGTGTCGTGGTAGGCTATGATAGCAGCTACATATACCTTCAAGGTGGAGGGGGACAGCCTCCCCTCCAGCCTCTCCTGCAGGAATGAAAGCACTGACAGAACTGCACACCTCTGCGGGTCTTCGGCTCAGGAAGAACACCAATTCATGAACAAGTGCCACCTTAGGGCGTAAAGTTGCCTGGTGGAGGGAGCTCTGGCTTGGTTGATCGTGTCTATGACTGCAGGTGGTAGATCCACTAGATCTTCCACATCCCGTCCGGGGGCCAGACGTGGAGGTTCCAGAGGTCTGGGTGTGGGTGCCAGAGGGTGCCCCGTCCCTGAGAAAGGGGAATTTTCCAGGGCGGTGCTGTCGCGAAGAGCGTAAGATCCAAGAACCAGGTCCGGGTGGGTCAGTAAGGGGCCACTAGGATGACCTGTTCCTTGTCCTCCCTGATCTTGCACAGCACCAGTGCAAGAAGACTCACTGGGGGAAAAGCGTACTTACGTAGCCCCCGGGGCCAGCTGTGTGCCAGCGCATCTGTCCTGAGAGGAGCTCCTGTCAGGGAGTACCATAGCAGGCAGTGGGAGTTGCCCGGAGGCAAAGAGATCTATCTGTGCCAGGCCGAATTGGTCCCAGATCAGCTGGACCACCTGGGGGTGGAGCATCCACTCTCCGCTGGGTGAAACCTGCCATGACAGTGCGTCCACCATCGATTTGTGGTTGCCAGGGATGTGAGTGGTGTGCAGCGACCTGAGTCACGGCTGACTCCAAAGGAGGAGATGGCGGGCAAGTTGTGACATATGACAAGAGCGCACGCCACCTTGGCGATTTTTGTACGCTACCGTCATGGTGGTGTCTGAACGGATCAAGACGTGCTTGCCCCGGCAAGAGATACAGCCAGCAACTCTAGGCAGTTGATGTGCCAACGCATCCAGGGTCCTGTCCAGGGGCCAACGGCAGTGTGCCCATTGCACAACCATTTGGCTCTGAAGAAAAATTCTGACTGACACTCGCTGCCCTGCTTCCCTTTATACCCATATGTCCGGGGCGGGATGTAAATTCTGTCTGCCAACTTGACAACGGCCTTTTCTTAAGTTCAGAGGTGTGTTTGGCATCCCAGGAAGACCCCTTGTGTCACTTCATTTGACACAACCTGGAGTGAGTGACAGAAGTGGAACACTAACTCATCTCTTCCTGATGACTTATAAGCAGTGCCGGGTATGTTACTCAAAAAAATAATTCACTACAAATGACTAACTACTACTCTAAAATTTTAATTGTATTACTGACTTGAATGATTACTTCATCTGGAAAATAATCACATTACTAATTACTTTTAAGTGACTTTCTAACTTTCCGCTCAACTAATTCAAAATATTGTTTTATTTCCTCCTTGTTCATTGACTCATTAGGGGACACATGCCTTTCAGCTATTATAAAATGCAAAAAGATTTACATATTACACAATTCATGTTTTAAGTGTATTATACATATACATATAATATTAGTTTACAAATATGTGTAATCCAAGTAAAGTAATTAACTTTTTTCAGTGACTGTAATCTGATGAATAAAAATGTTAATGTACCGTAATGCACTACACTACTTTTTTGTATTGATTAAATTACAGTAATTATTATTTTTTTTTAATTATATTACACCAGCACTGATAGGAGAGGACAGAGTTGTCATTATGGGTTGTGCCTTGTTGTGAATGCGTGTGTGTTTGTGTCTGTATAGTAAATTAGAGGTCTGCAATCCTAGCCGGGCATGACGGGACCCAAGAAACCTGCGGATTTCGGGCCGAGTTTATCAAGTATGATTTGAGGTTTGGTTCGGGTTTGTAATTGATGAAAAAATTAATTGGCCTACAACTTTTGCGCACTCACTTACAGACATGTGTTTGTTAGGGGCTGTTCACCCTTTCACTGTTCATCAAATTCAACCTATTACAACAGTACCTGCTTAAGGAAGAAATTATAAATAGGAATGAGGGTTTTCATGTTCGAGTTGAGTTCAAGCTTAAATTTGATAGTACTGTCTGGGTCGGGTAGGGCTGGGTACCGGGTCAGGTATGGGTTTAATTTTAAGGCCCTTGAAGACCTATACAGTAAAAACAGAGTGAAGTTTCAGTAAACTAGTATCTTAGTTTCACTCAATCAATGACACTCTCGGACTGACTTCTCCATAAAGGCACACAAAGTGTAACAAAACTGTTGTGGAGGGAAAACAAAGGAACAAAGACTATAGATACTGACAGAGTAATTTGATTAATGGTCTTGTTGCTATAATGTAGGAACAAATATAATTTCTGTTTGGTAGTGATAATGAAGGAGGGCAATGAAGGTCAAAATTACAAGTGCACAATGCGAGTGCCTTAACTTTTAAGGAATAGCATAATTTATTTAATTTTTTTTGCAACATGAAGAATAATAGTATGATTCTGATACTGACTAAATGACGTGAAGTGACACGAATAAATTAAATAGATACAAATAGTCTATATTAAAATAAATAAATGCTCATTAATTATTGCACAGTTAATTAACAATATATATTGTATTTGCTTAAAATTATCATACAGTATGAATGAATGTATGTATTATAAAATTATGTATTGTATTCTTCTATTGTCATAGGGATCAAAATATAAAATACATATTAAATATACACAGCAAAAGGCAAAATACAGTGTCATATCTGTTAAAAAAAAAGAAAAACATATTTCCAATACATTTTCTCAATTTACCTGCAATTGACCAAAAGTGAAATTTGCAGTCTGATGGTAATAAAACATTTCTATTTCACTTTCTGCCTCTCTTTCTCTCTGACATTAAACCATGACCATATAATTACTCTGCAGCTTTAAAGATACTGATCAAAAGGTAAGTGTAAGACCTGAATGATAAGCAAAGAACATGAGGTGGCTCTTCACAGGCACAAAGACCCTTTTCTCTCAGAGGTGGAAAGGTGTTCCTCCAGCTGCCTGTCTGCGTTCCTGTGTCACATAGCACTGCCTGGAGGCTTCCTCTTCATCTGGGGGTGGAGGGCTCTTGCTAGGATCTTCTGGTAATGGATATGGTCTGAGACGAAAGAACCCTGGCCTGTCATTAGCCATCTAGTCCTCATTAAAGTGGCTTATTGTATGATATAGTGCTCATATTCAGCCCTTTCACACAGAGGAGCTTTTATTTATCGGCACTGATTGGAGACTAATCCTGCAACCTTTAAACCTGAGTGAAACAGGTTACAGGAGAAAGAGTCGGATGGTGAAAACAGGATGGGGAAACAAAAGTTTGGCCAGGAGAAGAGAAGGAGGGAGCTTCAGAAAAGAAAAATTAAGGAGTTGGTCACCCTAAAAAGTTAAATTCTGTCGTTAATCCAACTAGGGATGTGCCTGAAGTCGAACATCTTATTCAGAAATGCACAAAGAATGACTTCAAACAAATAGCAAATTCTACAGAATAATAGAAAATTATTCATAAGACTAATGATGATCCAACAAGCATAAGGATGCAGCAATATTTTAAATAACGAAAGTGTAAAATGTATGAATGTAAATGCACACAATATAATTTTAAGATCAGAACTGGACCTTTCAAGGACCAAAATGACAAAGATATGCATCATAAAAGGTTAATCTGATTCATGTATGACCAAAATGTCCACACCTGGGCATGAAGCTGTTGTTCCCTCTTCCAGGAAGTTACCATCCAACACTTTCTCCTGTAACCTTAGGGCTTCTCAAAGGATCCTAAAGGTTTGATGCAGGTGCTCCCAGACCTTGCATGTCAGCCTTTGTTTCTCATTTCTCAGTGCATCTTAGAAGAAGCCACACAGCCTCAAAGAGGAAGAGCATGGCCTGTTTCCTGAGGGCCTTAGCTCTTCAGATGGCCATCAGACATTCGGCATGTTATGGGTAGCCGATGAGATTTATAATCCCGCACAGCTCTTTCTGCTTTCAAAGGGCTTCTGGGGCTTCTTCTTAGCAGGCAAATTGCTTCAACATATGGAATGATTTATGTATTCACGGCACGAATGAAATAGTCTCAAAATGGCGGCAGATGATGAAACAGGATGTGAAGGGACTGAGTACTTTTAGGAGAATCCAGTGCTCCCATGTATATCTGCTTATGACATAATGGGATCTAATGATATAGACAGGTTCGAGAGCGATTCTTTTGGTCACAGGAAAGTTCTTATGTAGGGGATTGTAAGAATGTGTGTGTATTGTGTTTACTAAAGCAAACATCACTAATAAAATAACGAATGTTTGGGATTAGAGGTTTAAAAAACCTAATCCTACAATTGAAATTTTGGCACTTAATTTGTCCCGCACCATTTTTGCTCTGGGCATAAATCATATGGATTATTGGTGAGAGGTGAGCCATTCATTTCCAAGCAATTATACTTCCCATATAAAAAATCCCATAGATTTACATTAGCGGGGTGAGCAAGAGACAGAGACAGTGGGTGTGGAATCAGGCTTCGGAGACATATATTTGAAATAATAATATACATAATCCACATCCAGGTGGATGCACACTGGTGGTGGTTGAGGAGATTCTCCCTATACTATGTAAAGCGCTTTGAGTGCCTAGAAAATTGCTATATAAATATAAGTAATTATTATTATAAAATTTTCAAAAAGGGTGAATAAATTGTCCAAGGAAAATGGGTCCAAAATAAAGGGGAATCTGGCATCCTTGCAGTGAAACAGGGGCTTTGTATAGGTTGGGGAGTGCCCATGGAATGGTCTAGGACATGGGGGTGGGATCCAGCAGTTGCACACACTCCCCTTGGTTCAGGAACATGAGGGGCTTCTGGGCAACCTGTCTCCCCAGTGGCTGCAGCACGTGAGGAGAAGGGCAGCCCTGGCATCCTAGCCCATACAGCGCACATCTAACCCTTCCCTGCTCCTGGACCTCAGAGAGACACCTGTGTGTGCACACATGGAAATAGAAGCCGACTTCCAGAGAAGAGACGTGCTCTACATTTTAATGGCAGCTGTGATTCGGCTACATTTACATCAGGTGTGCCTTATCATCCGCTGCCCAAACAAGGCTTTTTAAATTCCACCTTTTCTCTCTCCTGCCCACTCCCATTGTGAGCCTGGCTGAAGGAAGGCCTTCAGAAGCGGGGTGATGATAATGAGAGAGAGGGTCCAGTCGTTACTCATCCCCTCTCTCCCCCAATGCTCTTGTCCTAACACAGAGTCCAGAACTGGAGGTTTACACTCTTTAGCCGTCCACATGGTAATGCTACTTTCTCATACAGGCCCTATGGTCATGTAGGGGATACCTACATGGCAGCCTCAACAAACGGCAGGGTAAATGCTCATGAAGTGCCACTTACCCTTTTGGTGTTTGGGAGGCCATCCCCATGTATTCTCGATCCTGCTCCAAGATTTCCATGCAACCAGTGAACGAGAGGGTGAGTGACGCCACTTGGTTCCCAACTGGGCCATCTCCGCTAACATCCATACCCACATTCTCCACCACTGTGGCGGGGTGAGCAAGAAACAGACACAGTGGTTGTGGTAACAGGCCTCATAGAGGCGATTATTTGAAATAATAATAAACATAAATTGTACATAAAGAGGGAATAAAGACTCCATGGGAAAAAAAGAGTACAAAATAAAGGGGAATCTGGCATCCACTCGGTGAGATGGGGGTTTGTGTAAGTCAAGAAGGAGCCATGGGATGGTCCAGGACATAGGCAGGGTACGGTGGTCACATGTGCTCAGGTTCTGAGGACAAGGGTCGTTGGCTTCTTTGATGGCCTGTCTTCCCAGGGGCTGTGGCACGTGCTGTCATCCCTGGCATTGCATCTAACTCATGCCGTGTGCACAAATGGAGAGAAGCCAAGCCATGAGGGACCCAAGCCATATTCAGGGACCAGAATATCATAAAGGCTTGGGAGTGGGCTGTTTTAACTTGTTGTAGTAAACAACCACCATGCAATGCAGTAACCACTTAGCAATGCCTTGGTAGCCACTCATAACAACATAGCATCATGGCAGTAAGTTTTGTGTGGGTAACTACCACTCACTCAGTCTATACACTCACTACCAAAAACTATAGTTTTACCATATTAATGTCTTGTCTTTGATGTCATTGTCTTTGATTACTTTACTTGAATGCACTTATTTAGTTGGACAAAACGTCCCCTCATGCAAGCAGAACTTGTTGTATAGATATATTTTTATATCAATAAAGTCCAGAACCATTTTAATGCTTTAATAACCAATATTGGGGTAAAACAAAAGGGTGCATATGGAATTTACTGGTTTAATTTACCATAAGGCTTTCCATATAGCCATAAGGATTACATCAAGGCTAGTCTATGTTAACAAGGTAATGTGTTATTTTGACATGGAGGGTCTATTTACATTTATTCATGTATATTAATCATTAATATATATTTCCACCTTAATAACATTAAAAATATTTTGTTCATTCATTTGGAGGAGAATCCTCAGTTCAGTTTGTTTTCTTTGCCACACCCCCTTCGGGCTGCGGTACCCACATTCTCAATAAAGAGCAGTTTCCTCTTTCTCTGAGTCACCCGGCCCACAAATGCCATTCTCAAGGCATCCTGGTGCCACACCTCAACAGTCCCGGCACACAGGATGTGGACCCCCCCGGCTCCAGACCAACGACTGTTGCCCCCTGTCCGGCTGGTTCTGACAAGTCTAGAGGACGCCTTCATGGGACCTCCTCCACAGTCACTAACCCGCCCCCTGCTGGGTGTGCAGAGCAAGGTATGTGCTTCGAGTCTTCCCTCAGCACCAGAGCCTTGGGGCGTGCTTTTGGCTCCTGACAGCGTATTGCCTGCTCCGCCCTGCTGCTCCACCCCACTGGGTACGTCAAAAACGATCGTCCCCTTAGTGCCCCTAGCACAGAGCTTGGCTGTGTGGCTTTCACTTCCCAACCCGTCACACTGGCTGGCCATGACCATCCGACTTGGTTATGCAAATCAGTTTGCCTGGCCTCCGCCCCCTTTTGGGATAGTCCGCTTACCGCGGTGTATAGCGAAGACGTCAACACCCTGCATGCGGAAATTGCGATCCTCTTACTCAAAGACGCGATAGAGCCTGTCCCTCCAGCCGAAATGATGAAGGATTTATACAGCCCTTACTTCATTGTACCCAAGAAAGGTGGCGGCTTACAACCGATCTTGGACTTATGAGTTTTCAACCGGGCCTTGCACAAACTCCTGTTCAAAATGCTCACGCAAAGATACATCTTAACTTGCGTCCAGTATCGAGATTGGCTCGCAGTGCTAGATGCGTACTTCCATGTCTCGATATTGCCTCGACATCTACCCTTTCTACGGTTCGTGTTCGATGGCCAGGCGTATCAGTACCCGTCACACAGTTTACCACAGTTTACCACAGTCACAGTTTACACAGTTAACCACTGCTTACCACCCACAGACAAACCTCACTGAACGAGTAAACAGGAATTTGAAGACCATGATTGCATCCTATGTGGAAGAGCGTCATCGCCAATGGGACAAGTGGTTGGCTGAATTTAGGTTCGCTATAAATTCAGCCTGGCATGAAAGCACTGGGTTTACTCCCGCCGAGGTTGCTTTGGGAAGGAAACTGAAAGGACCATTGGAAAGAGTTTTACAGCTACCTCCTAACCCTGGCAGCTCTATCCAACCCTCGGTGGAACATCAGAAAGACCTAATCAAAAGGGTGAAGGAAAATGTTACACGAGCACAAGCCAAACAGTAAAAATATTACGACCAACGACACCAGCAGATACAGTATCAGGTCGGAGACATAGTTTGGGTGCGAACACATCCTTTATCAAAGGCTGATGAAGGCTTTATGGCTAAACTTTCCCCAAAATGGAAGGGCCCTGCTAAAATTGTTAAGAGATTAGGCCCCGTAAATTACCAAGTTTCATTAATGTCCGATCCCTCCAACCTTGATACCTATCACGTTCAGAATCTTAAAATTTGCCATGGTGGGCAAATTTTCCATTGAGCGGGGGTATATGTAACGGCCTTTAGAGCAGTTACTATGGTTTCAAGTTGTAGTATCACTACCATGCACCAGGGGGCTCTCTAGACTACTCCTCCTCTGAATAAAAGGTAGGGAGAAGTAGAGTTGGAGCATGTTTGGTTGGAGAGAAGCATGGCCTCCTCTTGTGCTAACCTTATGCGTAGAGTCCGGGTTGAGAAACTGTTGTTTTAAGCTCATCCAAAAGGACTTCTCGTACGTCACTAAGCCAATGTGGTTCTGTGTATTATTCTACTGGGTTGGGACATCGTCTATTTTCTGCTGTACTGCTTCGTATAAGGATATACTGAGTTATGCCAATATCATCATTGGATAAATTGAATCAACTGATAACAGGGATGTTTGAGTGCTGCAAGGACATAGTTATTGCAACATACTTTAAACTGAAGCCTGAATGGATTGAAGCTTGGATTTGATGATCTAATGGACTGTTTACTCCTTTCTTGTTTAACAAACCATCTTCCTCATATGACCACCTATCTTCATATAGAAAACTTGTCTGTTTGATGACCATGTGTGAAATATTTATATAAACATTACTGCTACTACTTCTGTGTTTGGACTTATGGTTTGAGTGTTTCTGAGTCTGGTTAAATTCATTCTAGTTAAGAGAGTCCTCCCTTATAAATTTATGTATGATACGCCCTTCTGAGACTTCTCAGTTGGTCGGTCACGAAGTGAGTGTCCTCCCCTTTGGCATGTCCCTGTCATCTCGCGCCTTTACGAAGGTCGCAGAGGCAGCCCTTGCCCCGCTAAGGCAAGTGGGCATTCGCATACTCAACTACCTCGATGACTGGCTCATCCTGGCCCACTCCCGAGAGTTACTATGCATCCACAGGCACCTCAGACGCCTAGGGCTTCAGGTCAACTGGGAAAAGTGCAAGCTCTCCCTGGTTCAGAGCATCTCTTTTCTCAGCATGGAGTCTCAGTCTCATTGATAGCGCACCTCACCAACAAGCACTCGCAGTCAGTACTGGAATGCCCCACCTTGTTAAAGCCAGGCACGGTGGTTCCTCTAAAACATTTCCAGAGGCTCCTGGGGCATACGGCCTCCTCCGTGGCGATCGCACTGCTGGGGTTGATGCATATGAGATTGCTTCAGCACTGGCTCCAGACAGGAGTCCCTTTACAGCAGGTGTCCCGATGTGTTCTGTCACCACAGACGCCTCCAATCAGTCTGTCAAGCTGATTTAGTAACGGTTCAGCAAGGCACAGGTAGACCTGTTCGCCTCCTGACAGAACTTCCACTGCCCGCTCTGGTACTCCTGAACGGAGGCTCCCCTCCAGACAGATGCGCTGGCATCTGCGCTCAAACCTCTGGAACCTCCACATCTGGCCCCTGGACGGGACGTGGAAGATCTAAGTGGCCTACCACCTGCCGTCGTAGACACGATCAACCAAGCTCCCTCTACCAGGTAACTTTACACCCTGAAGAGGCGTTTGTTCACGAATTGGTGTTCTTCCCGGTCTGAAGACCCACAGAGTCACACAGTCGGGTCAGTGCTCTCATTCCTGCAGGAAAGGTTGGAGGGGAGTCCCCCTCCACCTTGAAGGTATATGTTGCCGCTATTGTGGCCCACCATGACGCAGTAGACAGCAAGTCTTTGGGTAAGCACGACTTGATTATCAGGTTTCTTAGAGGTTGCCCGAAGGTTGAACCCTCCCCAGCCAAGCCTGTTCCCCTCCTGGGATCTCTCAGTGGTCCTCTCGGGCCTACAGAGATCCCCCTTAGAGCCGCTAAGGCACCTCCCTAGCAGACAATTGCAGAGCAGCGGGTAGGGCAACACCCAATACCTTTACGAGATTTTACAATCTCAGGGTAGAGTCAGTTTCATCCCGTGTTCTCTCAGGTCCGAGCCGGTAGAAATCGGTAACGCAGTAACAACTGACCGGGTGTACCACTTGGATTTAGCGCCTTTTCCCTCCACTGAGGTAATCTTATGTGCTCTTATCCCAGGAGATCCCACTAACTCAGCTCCCTGGATGACTCCTCTCTAACCCTATGATTCGCAAATTCAGCAGAAGAATTCCCCGACCAGACCCTTGTGCAGTCTGACACGGCCTGTCGCTTTGGCACACAACTGCCTGCCTGCACCTGCATCAGCAGCGCTAATGTCGCTTCTTCGACACGACGTCGAAGTGAGCGACAGATGGGGAACATCTATGTTACTATTGTAACCTCCGTTCCCTGATTGAGGGAATGAGACGTTGTGTCCTCCAGGCCACGTTGCAGAACCAAGCCACTGTTACAGCCGAACCTCATTCTCGGCTCCTCAGGGCAAAATCCTGAATGGACAGACGCATTTCCCTGCCTTTATACCAGTATGTCTGGGGGTGGGACATGCAAATTCTGTCTGCCAATCTCTCATTGGCCTTTTCTCAAGCTCAGAGATGCGCAAGGCTCTCAAGAGAGACCCCTAGTGTCGCTTCTTCGACACAATGTCTCGTTCCTTCCATCAGGGAACGGAGGTTACAATAGTAACCTAGACCTTGGGTTCGAGTCCATAATAGTTGAGTCAAGTCAGAGTCTTTAAATAATCGAGTCAGAGTCGAGTCTGATTCCAAAGGGGCAGAGTCTGACTCATGATGGGTCCATGACAGGCCAAGTCCGAGTCGAGTCCAAATTAATCATGAATCTGAATTCAAATTGTAACCATAAACTCAACCTCAATATTTTAATCTTATTTTAACTTTCACAACTAAGAAATCTAAATTTTCAATTTAAATGTAACAAAAATACATCTATATTTTATGTTTAGCTTTCTGCTGAACAAACTTCAAATTGGTTTCAGAATGAAAGCATATGCTTTAGGTGTATAAAGACAAACCTGTCCTTCAACACACTACTTATTGCGTTCTGTTGACATTTCAATTATTTGTTGCTTTTTCCCATCCACTCAAACATAGACTAAAGAAAGTGAAAGCTCAATCAGCAGCATTTGTGGCATAATATTGATTATCACATAAATTATTAATTACATAAATTTTGACACGTCTTTTCTTAAAAAAAAAAAAGCAAAAATCTGTGTTACAGTAAGACGCTTACAATGGAAGTGAAGGTGGCCGATTTTTGGAGGGTTTAAAGGCAGAAATGTGTAGCTTGTAATTGTATAAATGCACTTGCATCAATTCTTCTGTTAAAACTCATGTATTATTTGAGCTGTAAAGTTATTTAAATAGTAATTTAGGATTTGTTGACATTACATCATTGTCAACTTAAGAAGTTGTCAAATTGACTATAACTTTACACAGTAAAAGTTAGTAAGAGATTTTATCACACTAAAATCATGCTAACACATATTGTTTATGTCTTGTTGCTTTTCTTTTGAAAACGTGAGTATTTTAACGTTAAAAATGTTAACAATTTAAGTGCCTCACTTTAAATGGTCTGCACTTATATAGCACCTTTTTAACCTTAGGGGTTTTCGATGCACTTTACACTGCATCTCATTCACCCATTCACACACAAATAACGGCAGAGCTGCCATGCAAGGTGCTAGCCTGCCATTGAAAGCAACTTGGGGTTCAGTGTCCTGCCCAAGGACACTTCGGCATGTGGAGTTGTGTGGGCCGGGAATCGAACCACCAGCTCTGCGATTAGTGGACAACCCGCTTTACCCTTACACATGCGCTTGGAAAAAAATTTACATTCGGAAAACATCCCGCTTACATTTTCCTGTGTTGCGCAAATACATGGATCGGCTTCTTTCAGCTCGTTATCGTGACGTCATTTTTGCATATTTTGGGCATTTGCACTGACAGACAGGATGACATAGAGCACATGACGTCATTGCCATGGTAACCAGACACATTTCAGCTGATTTGCTGAAGAATCGAATTAATGTATCATCAAATCAACATGCGACACACCTAAATTTATTTTCTTCTCTGCAAACGATACCAGAGACAATAGTGAGAAGGACAATTAGGAATTTAAGAAGAAAACAATCAGTGACCCACCAAAAACCAGGACTGTCCTGTGTAATAAAACGGGATGTCTGGTCACCCAATCTATATATAAATTATAAACAAAACATTTTCCTGCTCAAAATAACTTCATATTTCACTGTGCATTTTATAACTTCATATTTCACTGTGCATTTTATTGTGGAAAAAACTGTAAAAGAACGTATTTTAAGCAGCTCTTCAATGCTTTTAAAATGGAAAACAATAAATAGGTGTTGTTTTTCTTCTTTAGCAATAACACATTTTTTTTCTCAGACTATTTAAAAAGTTACAGTTAATTCATCAATGACCAGTTTAAGTTGACAACACTGCATGGACCACAATAGACTACAGAAGCCTACATGTGTGCATACATTATGCCTAAAAAGACACTTCTAAAGACATGGATCTTAATAGACAATTATTACGACTATTTTCTGAATTTTTATTTATATGTTGTTTTAGTAAACTGTGAGAGACATGATGTGGGTGACTTGACTTAATGAAGCTCTTAACCATGATGAAACCTTGATGCGATTGTGCGATTTTACCAGTTGTCAGTTCACGTGCAGTGCAAAACTGCCTTGTAGTTTCTAGTAAATTGGCTACATACCTGTCTTTCTGTGTTCGTCATGCCAGTCACCACGGTAATCAATCTTATACAGCAGTCTCCGTAGTAACATTCAAGCGTATTGATTGACTGAGTGTGTACACTCAACACGGTGAAACAAAATCTGGCTACGTATATGACATCAATGAATTAACCTGTTCTCACATGCTAAGTAAAAAGAAAAGCGAGCATAAAAAGCTTCATTAATAGTTCTATGTTAACTTGGTATTGTACTTGTAAGCGAATTGCAATCAAACACTGTTATTTTATAAAAGTTTAAAAAATAAATAAAAAATCTACATTTTAAAAAATTGAGGCCTTAAGTGTTTCTCTTGTAAAACTTGCTTCAAGCTTGTAAAGGAATTAATCAAGAGCCAGTAATTAAATAGAGAACAGAGTAAACAGTGCTTTAAGTTTTTTTTAGCAACAGTAGCAATTAAACATTAAATAATTATAATATAAAACATTAAAAAAAGGTACTTAAATGCAAAATGAAACTACTTAAATACTTGACACTCTGTTTACTGTTTGATAGACCTATATTAATACTGATTTGATGCAGTAAGAATGCCTGAATGCCTTTAAAAGACAGCATGCATCTTATATACAATTAGAATCACACAAATCTTGAAGAAACATTTTTGAAGAATTTGTCCCATCTGTTTATACATTAATGGCTGTGCTTGCTTTATTATCTCGTCAAGATTTAATCCTGTCTGTTTACACTGGTTAACTCATTAACAGCTGCGTTTACATTAATATCACCTAAAGAGGGGTATTTTGATTAAAAACAGTTCAGAGTCTCATGCAGAAGTGGTGCATTCATCACAAGACACAACGCATGGGCAGACACATGCATGTGAGCATTTGAAAGCAGACGGCTGTGATCAAAAAGCGCACGGATAGTTTTTTTTAGCATCGTGGCAATTAAAATATTGAACTGAACAGATTCTGTCACATTCCTAGCTAATCATGGCTGCACCCTGCAGTTAGTAAAGCACTGTGCTGGACAACGGTCTTTGTCTGATAGGGAATCTTATCCTCAGTCTTGCTCTCTCTCTCTCTCTCTGTCTGTCTCTTTTCCTCTCTCCTTCTCTTCCTAATTGAGCCATTTTATGGGCCAGCAATAATGACCATGTAACCAGAATTTTATGTGAACATTCACTGTTTATATAGCTACAGTACTGCATTACATTATGTTTCTGGAATGCAGTAGGTTTCATGCCACCCTCCAACACAGATTTGATTATGGATTTGATTATGTTACATGTACACAAAAATGTCCATGTGTGCAAATGGAAAACCAGGAGCTTGGGGTGGGCTACTAGGGCTTGAGTCCCGAACGTTTTTTGTGAAACCCCGGGTGTTTTTATCATTTTGGATGCCCAAAGTACCAGTATTCCAAGTATCAAGTCAACAGTGTTCTACATATTTTACAGTATCCTTGTGTGACCCCGCATCCACATCCCTCAAAAAAATATTTTTGCCTATTTTTAAGATGTATCCATTTCAATTTAATAACAAATTTCCATCTAATTGAATTGCCTTATCTATAATAAAATAAAATGTACAAATCTTAAAAAAAATTTCATTAATTACATTAGCTTCAAGACTAATTAATTCAATTTGATGGAAATTTGTTATTAAATTGTAATTGATACATCTTAAAAGTAGGCATAATTTTTTTTGGAGTGATGCGTGTATGTTGTATTTTATCTTTGCCATATGCAACGCATAATTTAATTTCACTTATACTGACTGATCTCAGTTCAGGACACTCTGGGCTGTAAGTAAAGGGTTAAAATTTCGACATACGGAGTCATGTGAATAAACAACATGGTGCCGACTACAGCAGACTTGTTCTTTGGGAGAAACGCCAACAAAACTACATCTGGAAAGCAACCTGATTCAGTCAGGATCACTTCCATCCAATGAATACTTCACTTCAGTACTTGAACGAATATTTTATTCACTTACAGATAATTGAAGCAATCTGTTGGCGTTGGCAGTATGGTTCTGATCTGGTCAAACTCTCCATCCATCCATGCAGTCATGTATGTACAGAGCAGGGAATGCAACAAATAAACTGACGCTATGCTTGTTTTACATTTTTACAACTTTTTTTTTACATTTGTGATTAATTGCTAAACGCCATGCTGCTAAACACAATGTGCAATATAGTGGACAATAGCACTATTTTCCCCTAAGAAATCCTATATTTACTGTTGCTTTCAGAGGGTTTATAGTGGAGTTAGGATGAAAATAAAGTGCATTTCGAACTGCTCTGAGGCCAGTGCAGGCAGACAGCACACTGAAGGTTAAGTCATTCACTAAATAGGGAGCACGGGAGCATCCTATATCTTTCCCATGCAGCTAAGTGAATTCATTCCTAACATCCGGCCAAATGTTCAGTTTCAGGCTGCATATTATGTTTGGACCACTCAGCATGTTTGGCAGACATCGGACAATAGTAATCAGAACATAGATTCAGAATGTATAATTAATAATTTTATTTTAACATGGTTGGCAGTGATTGGATGATGCTGACCATTACTTGTATCAGAATTAATTATGCAAAATTCAGATTGGTAAAATGCTTCAGCACTGGCTATCACTTGTTTGGAAGTTCAAAGAGAGAACATTGAGATTTGTTGGCAATGTAGAAAAAAACCTTGTAACATAAAAGTAAAATCAAGTCAAATAACTTTTATTTGTAAAGTTATTATTTGTGCTTCTCCATATGCACATTATTTTCTTTACAGAAAATTAGCCGTACTGCCTGTGATGTCTCAAAAAACATGAATAACCAACACTCCTGGAAACACAATAAACAACTAGTTTTCTATTATTTAGAATTTCAGAACTTAGTCCAGATGTCCACATATGAGGACATCAATTTTTAGGAAAACTATTTGCTCTTCTTTTTTTTTTTTTCTTTTTTTTTTTTGCATGTTTCTTAGGTGCTACTAGTTACAAACCAAAAAGGGGAATGAAAAATGCACTCAGCAGTCAGGCTTGGGTCACAGGAGGGTATATATAATAACAAATATTAAATTTGGTACCCCTGCCCTGTATATAAACCTTCTATTTTTTCATGATTTGTCAGTCCTTGTATTGTGATGTTTGAAGTGTTACGTTGTGCTAGTTCTGTTGCAGCGTTTGTTCCACTCCAGCGTTTGTTCCGCTCCAGTTTATGTTATTAAAGGATTTAAAGATTCTACTCCTGTGTCTCTTCCACTCCTTGGACACCAAATGTTACAACCCTGAAAGCAAAGATACGGGCTAGGACAAACACTTTTATTAAGATGTGATGCCATGAACTTGCAAACTTTGGCAAATCCAGCAACATTTTTTTTCCCCCATAAGTACCTATTCTAACTTTAACACATACAAATCTTGTGCACAATATCTTTTGAACTACAAAAAGCCGAAAGGGATACAAATAATAGTTTTAATCATGTTTTACAGTATAGTGTCATGCAACTTTTGCCTCTGAGATAATCTGAGACAAAAGCTAAAGGTGCTGTAAGACATTTCAGCCGTTCTGCTTCCACGAGACTGAGAAGTTGAATTAGCTATGCCCCCCTCTTTCCAAAACCCCAAACTCCAAAGATACTAAATGAGCTTTATTAAGACTGACATAATGCAGAAACAGTTGTTAAAAAACACAACAGCAAAATAGCGCCATCAACTGACAACATGATGAACAACATGGCATAAAATGGCAGTAAGCCTCAATATTTTGCTGCAACTACGATACTATGAGAATGCACAAAATGATTGACAGGTCAAAATTTTGAGAGACTGCGGCCCGCAGACACATTTTTGTTTGCTGTATACAGAGTCTAGATCTGTCACAGAGACCGATGAGATATCTCACAACACTTTTTTCAGCAATATCTTTCAGGGAGTAGGAACATTTTTGCATACCTTTCCATGAAAAAAAAAATATCACTTACAACACCTTTAATGGGATATATTGAGCAGGGTGGCCAATGGCCGAAATATACAATATTCATATATAATATACACTATAAATATATGCACTAAACAATCTGTTGACATCCAAGGAGATTTTATTGTAAACACATATTTAATCAAGATTCACTAAACAATTGAAAATAGAAATTTTTTATTGTCCATTGACCATCATCCGTAGATCAGTAGATTTTGGAACTGTCACTATGGGTAACTAACATTTCTGTTAATTCTGTAACAATCTCAGTATGTCTAAATATTACCTTTCTTCACATGACTTTCCTTTATTGGTCAATTAATCACTACCTATAACAAAATGATCAGTACATTCAATTGAATATAGAAAGCAAGGGCATTAATGTTTGCAGGACTGAATAATATCACTTAAAACATGGACTGAGAATCTTAGTAAAAAATCTTTAAAAAACTGATTTGCATATTTTGCAAGGTGATCTACAGTACATGGACTAGTTGTGTCTTTTTATAAAACATACAAATTTGTCTGTTAGCATCATGCATTCATTAAAAGCAGGACACAAAATCTTTGGCCTGAATCAATTTCTTTCGGTTAGCACACAATGGACCCTTTGAGAAAATTCATCTTTATTTACAGCCAGATATGATAACAAAAAACGGACTTGTAAACTATTCAGCTTAATGCAATACTTAAAACACTATGGACTGCCAGCCTTAATTCTAGGGGCTTCCATCAAAAATCTCTTGTAGTGTTGAACTGTTATGGAGTATCAATTGCAAAGAAGTTTCACATTATTTAACGACAAACCATTAGTATTGTGTATCCAAGTGTATGTCAAGGAAACCTTAACTCCTACCAGATACAGCCCATTCAAGCTCCCTCTGCCTGCAGGCCGTTTTCTGTGAGCATTTATTTGTGCTGATAGGTCGGCAGTTAGGGAAGATGATATCTAATCACCTGCTCCTGTAGTCACAGAGATGGTCTTTGTGTATTCATTCTGAGGAACTCAACCATACTCGTAAGGAGCCATAGGCAGGTGACAATAAGGAGGAGAGGGGTCTGCTATTGTTTAGGCCAGAGAATACACAAGTGAACAGTTGATATGACATGCCAAGCAGTGGCAGCAGTGTCCTACAGTGAGACATGCAATGCACTATCTAAAATAATTTGTATGTAGTTTTTGTCCTATTTTAATTTAATATTTGCACTTGAATTTGTTACACCACAGGGCTTGGTATAGTTTGTGCAGAAATGATAATTCTCTCATCATTTACTCACCCTCATACCGTCTCAAGCTCGCATGACTTTCTGAGTTGAACAGTGTTTACCTCCACCAAAATTGACACTTTCGAAAACGCTCTCAATAACGTAAGGAAACAGAAAACTGTTTTAACCGAAAAAGTATTAGTGTGGTTGTGTCCTCAGATGCAAAACACATTGTCAACATATCACTGTGTAGCACACGGATTGGTATTTTTCTGTTAGTTTATTATTTTTCTATTAGCTGGAAGAATGCTAGTTATTGAGGTTGCTTTCAGTGATAAAATACTGTTTTAATTAATTTTGTTCTTTCCTTTTTATTTTTTATGTTCAACATTTTATTAGCAAACATTTGATTAAAGGCACTATTGCCCTTTAACGTGACTGTATTCATGATATAGCAGTTTCAAGTGGCTTAATGCTTAAATATATTGCAATTTTGTAACCATTTTTTTTTTTCTGCATTTCATAAGCAAACTCGATAAATATTTAATTATTTCAGTTGCTCAGGTACCCTTTTTACAGAACATTACTGCTGAATTGTGTTGTTTGCCTGTAATACAGTTGAAACAATAAAAATAATGCAACCAATGTTTCCTCTTTTGAAAGGATAAAAGAAAGAAAAACAGGCAAACAACCCCAAACTGCTTTAATGATTTGTCCGCCCATAGCTCTGTGATCTCCGCTGTTTACACAAGGCAGTGGCATTTTGAGTGAGTTGCACTTGTGTCAAATTGCCAAGACAAAATAGAAAGTCAGGCGAGCATGTGTTTCTGATAAAGCGTGTACAGGACACGTCAAGGTAAAGGCCAGCTATTTTACATGCCTCAGCAATGTAACGTGGTCATGTTACTGTTTTGTAGGTCTGTGGACAGGGAGATAATTAAGCGAAGGGGAGAGGGATGGAGTTGAAAATGACTCTGTCAGTTCTGTTGGGTTTCTGTGAAAGTGAAAATATGGTTTAGTTTTCCACAACTATTGGACAGTCACGTCCTCCATATGTCCACATTAGATTTAGTCCGTCACAGTCCAGAAAACATACTCATCTGAGTAAAGACTCAAAGGGGATTTGCAGGGCTGTGTTACTTTTGATATGACTGAGAGGAGATTTGTGCGGTCAGACTGTCTCAGAGTGTTTACTTTTTGGCACTGAATGCAGATATGCCATATCCTGCATGTGTCCACCCATGTCTTAATTGGACACACACACAGAGTAACACTTAAATGGACCATCTCCCACAGGACAATATAACAGCATAAGGCATTGCATTATTCTGCTCAGACACTCCGATCTGCTGAACACAATTTACGAAATAAGCAATAGACATATAGGTGCCAGAACCCAAAACAAACACTTCTCACTGTCCTCTGTGGGTATACAGGGGACAGTTTACTTAAAAAAAAATTCAGAACAATGCGGTTTTAATTTGTCCAGTTTTTGCATCACAAAAGATATATTTGTATGATAGTGGCAAGATATTTATAATAATTTCTTTTGCATTATTGCAAAATGTGCTGAATGCTTCTCATTTATTTTCATTGGTCTTAAAATATCTAAATACAAGGACCTTTTCCCCCATTGTCAAATAGTTTTTTCTTGTTTTAAGCATAAACCTTGCAACATTTTGTTTGTTTTTTTATTTGTTTTGTTGTTATGATTTATACTATATTCACAAAAAAAATAAAAATAATAATAATAAAAAATGTTGTGAGTTGTCATTTGCCAATGATTTCACCTGCCTGGAGCAAGCATCCACTAGCTCTTTGATGGTATGTATATAAACGATTCTTTGAAAACTAATCTTAATATAACATGATTTTTTTTCTCAAATAAACATGTCTCCATTAAAGGACGTTTAGATATTTTTTACAGAAGTTTTTTTTTTTTTTTTTTTGCAATGTCCCTCAATGTCTTTTTAACCCTCTATTTTTTCGTATTTTTTTCTAAATAAACTTGTAAGGCTTGATTTCTGAACAATATGCCTAGATCATGGCATTATGAAACAGTAATCACAAATCAACATGCATTACCAGATTAAGGACAAGTGTGCTGTGACTGTCCTATGTCAGTACATTTATTGTCCACTGCTTCGGCTTATCTTGTATTATCTCTTATTTATCTTTTGCTTTATTTACATATTCTCTCTCTCTCCTCCTCCTCCTCCTCCTCCTCCATCTGTCTCTTATGTTTCTTGCCTTCTCTAAAGATTTCTGAGACATTGTTCATGAGCTAAAAAGAACGAAAGGCCACACAAGGATTATGTCTCCACTCTCAAAGCCGTGTTTATATAGTGGTGGGCTAAGAGACTGCAGATCTGAGAGTGGAGCCAGAGCAGTGAGATCAGGATGCTGTCTGCCACTTACTGAGACTAAATGATTTCCTCCAAACTGATGATTTCTACTGGGAAATCTAACCCCACTTGCAAAATTGCTTCCGGAAAAAAATTTGTATAGGATTTTTCCTGAATTAATAATTATTCCCTGAACCTAAAGAGATTTTTTTTTACATTTGGCTCAATTAAATGTTTCTATTGATTTTGAATTTGATAGTTTAAGCCTGAAAACAAATTTCATGAGCAAAAAAAATAATATTTAGAAAATATTTAATTAAGTGCAAAAGATATATGAACACTTCCCAATTTTTACCTGACCTTTAAAAACACATTTTTGTTGTAATCTAATGCATTCATGTATTTTTTTTATTATTATTATTTCCTCCCATCTTCTCACCAGTTTGGAATGCCCAATTCCCAATGCGCTCTAAGTACTTGTGGTGGCGTAGTGACTCGCCTCAATCCGGGTGGTGGAGGATGAATCTTAGTTTCCTCAGCATCTGAGATGTCATTCTGTGCATCTTATCACGTGGCTTGTACCACAGAGACGTAGCACGTGTGGAGGCCCACACTATTCTCCGCGGCATCCACGCACAACTCACCATGCTCCCCACCGAGAGCAAGAACCACACATTATTGCAACCACGAGGATGGTTACTCCTTGTGACTCTACCCTCCCTAGCAACCGGGCCAATTCGGTTGCTTAGGAGACCTGGCTGGAGTCACTCAGCACACCCTGGATTCCAATTTGCGACTTCAGGGGTGGCATTCAGCATCAATACTCGCTGAGCTACCCAGGCCCCTAATGCATTCATGTTGATTCAGTGATATTAAATAATACTTTTGAAAAAGTAACCAGTTAATTTAGTTGAACATACTAATATATATATATATATATATATATATATATATATACAAATTATGATATAATTGTTTTATTTTTTTTAAATGCTAAACTTTTACTGATTCTGGAATGGGTCTGTAAACTTATTAAAACAACTGCATAATTGCATGTTCATTGTGCAGGTTATTGATTAAACAGTTCTGAGATATTTGCATGCTTATGTGGGTGTTTGGTAATGTTTTATAATGAAAAAGTTAACATGACATTTTTCTGCCAAATATTAGTGCTGATACCTGACCTTAGACAGTGAACCGAAAACTCCCATCATTTTTTTCTGTCAAGTTTTTTGGGGAGTGTGTATTTTTATTCATCGCTTACTAGACGTGAGTGACTAAACATTTGTGAGGGTGGACAGACAAGCGAATGATAGATAGTGATTGTGTGTGTGTTTGTGTGTGTGCGTGTGAGTGCGTGCTACACAGCTGGGTCTGAGTAATACCTGGCAATGAGTAACTAGTCTCAAATGATTACATCTCTTTCACACTGAAATGGATTCATCATTCGCGTTGTCACCTCTGTGGTGTAGCGTTCCATTTTTTTAGATGTTCCCTCAGTCAATAACAACTATTTGTTACCACATGGCTGACTGAGTCTGTGAAGTAAGGGATGGTTTCATTTTGCATGTGTTCTTGTACACTGCCCTTGTACAATGATCCGAGACACATCCGTTAGCCTTTAATTAAAGCTAAGGGTAGAATACAACAGTGGTTCTCAACTGATGGGTAGTGACCAAAACAGGTCTGTACCGATAGGGTCAAAAAACTTCTGGTGATAATTTGAGGTAAATTGTTTTGTTTGCTGAAAATTTTCACTTTGACACTTTGTTGCAAATACAGACTGACACACTGTGAATTCGGTCAAAAGTTGAACTACTGAAATTCAAATCACTGCCCCCAGTGGTCGAAGCTGGAAGTGTTGTTGAACGTATGGGCAAGACTGAGCTCTAGTTTCTGGGTGAATTGTCCACAGATTTGCGCCAAAGCGAGTTGTAAAGCAAGTTGTAAATGATGTGATACCGTTAAGAGGAATGCATATTTTATTTAACTCTAGCCCCCTTACCCAAACCCTAACCCTAAACCTAATCATCAGTGGAGTAAAAATTTAATTCAAGAGTGAAAGTGCAACCTCCGAATCACTCTCACCATTGTTTGTGTGAATGCGATTGCTTCCTGGATCCCATGGGACCAAAACCTGTGTCTCGGAAATAGCTAACGCAACACATTATCAGAAGCAATACAGGGGAATATGTTCACGATGTAATTGATGCAAAAATGTCTAATGGGGCATGGTGCTTGGCAGTAATTCGGCTGAATGGGGGTTGATTTCATGCTACATGAACTTTCAAAGGCAACATGTTGATCTAAATAATAATAGTCCTCATCCTTGAAAACCACGAACACAACCATACAAGGTAAAGTATGACCCAGACCACATTAAATAAGTGTTGAGACCGGTATAAATATGGTTTATGCCGACCATGGGTCGTGCTTGGGATGGGTTACTAGGGCTCGAGCCCCAAAATTTTTGTTAAGCCCTGAATGTTTCTATCTTGGATGTCCAAAGTATGACATGATTCCACATTTTCTACAGTATCGTTAATACCAAATACTGATTCAATTTGGTACCCATTCCCTGTCTTACTGGTGGCTGTTTTCCAGCAATCATGTGCGTGCATGCAATAAGAGCACTCGAGATCACGGCACTGTGTGTGAACAGTCAAAATCTGGTTTTGGTGAGATATTTGAAACTGTGTTGACTTTGTCCATCAGGATGCAATAAGTACCAAATATTTAGACATTTACCCTGACAACAAAGAGACGAGCAACTTTTTTTTAGCCTACTGTAGGGGCTTTCAAAGTCTTACACAGTAAGCCCCCCCCCCCCCCCCCCAACACAAAATGTACAAGATCGCACCCCCCTTAACCTACCCACTCACTTTTGTTTTGTTGCAGATTAATATACATACAGTACAATGATGTTGTATACAGGCATGTACAATAACCAAGTAAATAATATATATGACAGCCTATGCTTAATGTCAAAAATATCTTTCTTCCACTAAAACAGCAGTACTGGCCACTTATTTGAAGTTTTATTAGATATTTTCCTCTAGTGTTATATTATCAAAATTCATCATATTTCTGGCATTGAAGCATCTCACCAATGATGATCAATAACCTTAAATTCAGTCTGACAGACTCATTTGTCAATACATCATAGACTGGTGTGTGATTAAGATTCAACTTTATTGTCATTGTGCAGAGCCAATGAAATGTAGTTTTTTCACATATCCCAACTAAGCTGGGGTCAGAGTGCAGGGTCAGCCATGAAACAGCACTCCTGGAGCAGATAGGGTCAAGGGCCTTGCTCAAGGGCCCAACAGTGGTGCTGGGGCTTGAACCCCCAACCTTTCGGTCAGTAAACCAGAGCCTTAACCACTGAGCTACCAATAGCCCTAGATTTGTCTTTTTCGAATGCACAGAACACGTTTTGAGCATGTACACGCACTCTCAGAGCAACAGCAGTTAGATTTCATAGAGCAGCATATATTTGAGAGCAAACATTCAGTTTTGTATGAGAACAAAGGAAATCTACATACAAATGGGGAGATTCGCACTGGCGCAACCAGTATATGGATGAGATTTTGCATGATATGCATTCGTTCATGACATTTAATAGTATTATAACACCATAAAGCTACAGCCTATTAAGTTGGACTACTGTCCTTTAAGCTACTAATTTTCATTCATCTTGACAATACATTTTTATTGTGTAAGTGTATCTTTTGATTTTACTTGGTGAATTAATCATCATTCTCTGAGCCTGTATGAAATCACTTTACGCTCATGGGATGTGTGTGTGCGAGTGTTTATGTGTGACATGTTCTGGCATCCCCCTGGGGAGTCGCGCCTCCCAGGTTGAAAACAGTGGGCCTACACTATTTATAGCCTGCTAACTTCTAAACTAACTTAGAAACAGACAAATATTGTATAAAATGTGCATTGAATTATGGAAAGCAGAAAGGGATAACAAGTCTGGTTTTAATCACGTTTTACAGTATAGTGTAATGCAACTTTAGTTTTTTTTACATATTTGAGGCTGAGACATAAGTTAATGGGTCCCTTTTTTTTAGTTTTATTAATATTTAAAGTTTTATTTTATATAAACAAAACCACACAGATTTAACATTTAAACTTTACTTATAAAGTGTATTACATTCCAATGTTTAATCAAAGTATGGCCCCATACGTATGAGAGGTCTGGGCTAAGCCCTGATTATCCACTGACCATAGAACCACCCCTGGAGCCAACCACAATGTGTTTTGTGCAGTGAATTATTAGCTGTTGATAATGTGAAGCCATCAAAATCAAAAGACATTTAAAAACCAAGCTCTCAAAATCTAAAAAAATCCATTAGCTTCTATCATGAATGAATGAACGTTATATTTATATAGCACTTTTCTGACAGTACACTCAAAGCACTTTACATACTGAACAGGGGTCATGCCTCACCCACCACCAGTGTGCAGCATCCACCTGGATGATGTGAATGCAGCCATAGTGCACCAGTATATTCATCACATACCAGCTGTTGGTGGAGTACACTGATGTAGCCAATTCAGGGATGGGGATTATTAGGAGGCTATGTTTGATAAGGGCCAATCTGAGGAATTTGGCTAGGACATCGGTGTTATACCCCTACTCTTTGCGAGAAGTGCAAAGGGATTTTTAATGATTTTTAATTTTACAGTATAGTGTCCCCGTCACTATACTGGGGTGTTAGGACCCACACAGACCAAAGGGTGAGCACCCCCTGCTGGCTTCACTAAAACCTCTTCATGGAATTTTTATGATCAACCAATAATAAATATACATTACAGTGTTTTATATTAAGGAAATATTTTACTTTTGTATTTTGTGGTGTTGCCATTTGATATCCAAAGTAAAATCTTGGTCCTGAAGCAAAACCAGTTGAGAACCACTATAGAACAGGTTCACGAGGTTCCCTATAGGTCAGTGCACAGGGGAGACAGCGACTGATTTTCACACACTCTTCCTCATATGTTGTAAATAATGACCTCTTGAGACACGCAGGCATGAGGTTAATGAAATGCTATGAGAAGGGGCTTCCCATGGGAGCAGGAGATTTCAAGGATGTTTTGGTATTACTCCATATTGTTTTCTTTGAACATCTTATTTACACATTGAATGTGAAGTCACAGACATGAGCAATTTGCTCTCACTCATTGGTCAGTTTCTCCTCCCACCAATTTTTCTTCTTCATGGTTAAACATCTGTATGAAATCACTTTACGCTCATGGGATGTGTGTGTGCGAGTGTTTGTGTGTGTCAATGATTGTATGTGAATTTGTGTCCATAATCATGTGCATATCCAACTATTTTTTAATAGAGTTGCTGTTTGGAGTCAGTTTGGCACCATATTCAATGGGTAAAGGAGAATGTTTATTGGAGTCTATGCTGACCCAGAGGAAAATGTATTGCTCAGAGGTTGCTCTTTCATATCCCAGGAGACTTAATGGAGTTATCAGGAATGCTTCCTTTAGATATTAACTTTGTCTCTGATATTCCTACTAAAATTCCTCTGGAGAAATAAGAACAGAAACAAAAAAGACTATTGTTGGCATAACAGTGTACAGCTATAAATGTAACCAGCATGGGATGCTAGTATGCTGGTGTCCCTACTACATTCTTAACTAGCATAGGAAGCCTCATCAGAAAGGCCATCCTGGTTGACCCAAACTTTTTTGCTGGTGAACAACATGGCTATGCTGGCCCATCAGCTAGACCATCAACAAGCCAGCACTAACCAACATAAACCAGCCTAGACCTGCTTGGTAATGTATACTGGTTTATACTGAATTTTCAGCAAGGTTGGAGAAACAACAGAAATATTTTCTTGCCTATGAGCAAAGAAATGTGAATGTGGGGTGTTTCATCTTTATTTCTCAATTCCTCCTAGACACATCCTGACAGCTCCTCTCCTCATTCTCTTCCTGGCGCTGGGCTGCCTATACATCTGGATCTGGGCATGTTCACAACGCCTCCTCTCTGGTTTTGTGCTTTCAGTTGATTATATTACCCGCTCTGAGTTCTTTCTCTTGTCTGAGGGGGAGGAAAACAGAAGTATGTGTGCCGGGGTCAAGTGGTGATTGCTGATGTTGTCTCCTCTAAACATATGTTTAGTCCTTGCTGAGCGTATGCAGTTCCCCCACAGTTTGGTAACTATTAAGGGACTTCCTAAGTCAGTTCCGGAGTCAGGTCTCGGAGGACAAGAAGTAGAGGGGGTTTAGAGTGAAGTTTGGGGGGGTTTAATGAGGGAATGGGGCGCAGGGTAGTTAGGGCAGGTTAGATACGGTGAATTGTTGAGCAGAGTGGGCTTGGGCAATTTTTCACTTTAACTAGTGAACTAGTCCAGAAAAGTAGTTGATGAGTCGTCTAGTTGATGTTTACTTTATGTAAATGACGCTCCATTCGCACAAAACCAACACGATGACATAGAAAATCGACATGTTGCTTCCCAAAAAAATAATGTATCCTGAAATCAACCCCATTCTGCTGATTTACTAACAAGTGACAACTCCAATTAGACATTTTTGAATCAATTAAAATGTGATCACTTTTCCATCTATTGCTACTGGTAGCACGTTAAGCAAGCAGCCTCTGAGACACGAGTTCTGGTCCCATGGAAACCAATAAGTAATCGCATTAACATAAACAATGGTGAGCATGATTCGGAGGTTGTATTTCTTACTCTAAAATTGCATTTTTACTCTACTGATGGTTAGGTTAGAGCTGGGGCATGGGTTAGGGCTTATAGTTATTAAAATATGCATTACTGTTAAATGTATTTGTGGCAGGGCGGAGGGTGGGGCCGGGTCCTGATTATACACACCCGGCCCCTTATCAGGCTAATTAAGCCTCTGAGTGGGATAAAGGCCAATGGCAGACAGTGGTGTGAGAGAGAGAGAGATCGTTGACGGACATGTCCGTCATGTGTGTGTGTGTTCGTCTTTTGTTTAAGTTTATAATTAAAATATTATTTACATTGCCAAGCCGGTTCTCGCCTCCTCCTTTCCATTGAACTGCTTTACACTATTACATAATTTACAACTAAAGTACAACTTGCTTTTGGCACCACTCTGTGGACATTTCACCCAGAAACTGAAGCTCTCGCATCCCTATTTGTTCAACAACACTTCCAGTGTTTCGGGAAACATAGACCGTTTTAAGCAGCATAACTTTTAACTTTTTTTTTATTGTTTGCTGTTTCTGGTCCCCAAACCAAGTAAATGCTTTGGTTTACGTTATTTTAAAGTATTATGCATAATTCTGAATATAGTTCTGTGCAAAAGTCTTACGATGAAGGCATATGCGATGCGTCACAAAAACATTTATCTTAAGATGGTCATTTATATTTTCAGCTTTAGTGTGTCAATAGGAAATATACATTTTAGACTCAAAAACATTTATTTTGCAAATAGAAAAGATGAACAGGGAGCCCTGCAACAGATGGCATGGACCCCACAGAGCCCTCCACTGAACATCGAGTCAGTCTGAGATTGCATAAAGAGACAGAAGCAATTGAGAAAACCGAAATAGATAGAAGAACAGTGGCAAATTCTACAAGAAGTTTGGAACATCTTATCTGCCAACTACCAAGAAAAACTTTTTTCTGACTTTGTATGACATTAACTGATAAATGAAAACTATGTAAGGCATTATTTTTGAAGACATCCTCACTATGCAAAATTTTTCCCAAGTGCCTAAAACTTTTGCACAGTACTGTATATCTGGCTGTTACAGGTAACATACATGCAGATACATTGGGACACAATTTGTATACCAAACAAGTACAACTGAACTCAAGTAATCCACAACTAGTTCTACCAGAAAGACTCGGGAGAATAAAGCTAGTGCAATTATCCATTTATTGACAGCTCAACAAGCAATATAATGATAAGTTCTTTGGCGTAGGCCCCGTCCGAAGCTCACAGTCCGGGGGACCGGACTCTGCTTTTCCTGCCTTGTGGTGGAGGCAGGGGCGCAGCCGACCCCAGTGAGGTATGAGAAGGGGCCATCCTGGTGGTGGTGGGGAGGATGGAAGGGAAGAAATCGTCTTGGTGGTGGGGAGGGTGGAGGTGAATGGAAGCGTCAGCATCTGCGAACTCAGACAAGTGTAAGTAACTATCTTTTATACTGCAAGAGTTAGAACGTGATTGGATAAAAGAGAAGGAATGAGTGACGTAACAATTGAGTCTTCCTGGCAGAACTTATGCTAGAGCTACCATTTCCCACAAACCCAAGTTGTTGACAACTGGCAGAACTAATTTAATAGTCAACTCATCAACAAGTCGGTGCAACCCATAGAGCAGAGAACTTTATTAGGAACATTATGGTCCTATTAAAGGGCCCGACGTGGTCTTCTGCTGTTGTATACCATTCAACTCAAGGTTTGACGGGCATTTTGAGATGCTGTTCTGCTCACTAAAATTGTGCAGAGGGGTTACTTGAGTTACCATAGCCTTTCTATCAGCTCGAAACAGTCTGGCAAATCTCAGTTGATCTCTGTCATCAACGAGGCATTTCCGCCTGCAGATCTGCCACTCACAGTATGTTTTTTTGTTTTTGGCATCATTCTAAGTAAACTCTAGAGACAGTTGTGTACGGAAAATACCAGGAGATCAGCAGTTACAGAAATACTCAGCATGTCTGGCAACAAAAATCATGCCACGGTCAATCACTGAGATCACATATTTTCCCCATTCTGATGGTTGATGTGAACATTAACTGAAGCTCCTGACCCATATCTGCATGAATTTATGCATTGCACTGCTGCCACATGATTGAATAAGTTGGTGTACAGGTATTCCTAGTAAAAAGTTCAGTGTAGATTTCTTGGTTGGTGCTACACTTCAGGTAGGGGTATTGTGGTCTGGGCTACTGCCTCGGCCTTGGGAAATCTCACGCAAGTAGGGCTTAGACAGGAAGTGTGTTATGATAGAGGCTCTGCCCATCCAAGGACGAGCTGTGAACTTCACATGCAATGTGTAGGGCCACTGGGCCCAGCGTTCAACCCTCAGGGCAGAGGAGTCTAAGAGGAAATGAAAGGATCATTTAACGTGGGACAGGCAAGGCTAGGGGAGGAGGGGAAAGAAGGGCAAAGTCACAGACACCCATCCGAGCCATGAACAAAGACAAACAAACAGCAAAAAAAATCATTAAATCAACGCCTGAGGCTGCACAGGCTTTTCCGCCAGGACCATTTCGCATAGCATTATTGTGTATCCGAGAGGAATCTCACAGGGGCTTTTGGTAAACAAACTGGAGCCAGCCCATCCTCATCTTGTTCTTGTTTGGAGTAAAAGGTTGCAGTCTGGAATCTCCAGGGCCTGATCCTTAAATGGCTGTAAAAGAGATGAGTGAATAAGTGGTGCTCATGATCAGTGTATGTGGTGTAGTGTTGTGCTATTTTCAAGGCTTAAAGTTGGATGAATCCCAATGACCTGGGGTATTGGGTATAAAACTGGATATTTCACATCATATCAACAGTCTATGGGCAGTACTGTAGTAACAAGCTAGTTGACCATTACACTCTCTTCTATGATAGAGCTGTGAAGGTTATTTTAGTAAATAAAAGAATCTCTGATGCTAGCATTGATGCCCTAACGCGAATCATGAAAGCGGCTTCATGATTGATGCAGGAAATTGGATAGCCACAATCTAATGGCAGGTTGTGGAGAATTTGAGTTTAAGAAAAGTAATGCCCATTGCAATGAAAATGCAACCTATGTGGGTACTAGTTCTTTCATTATATTGTTACATTTTGTTTTCTTTCCTAAGATGGATATAAATGCATTTTGAAAGGAAAAGAAGTAAATATAGTGTAAAATTTGAGCACTTTTTGCAATTAATTGTGATTAACTACAAAAAAAATATGCGATTAATTGCAATTAAAAACATTATTGTCTGACAGTACTAACTGTTATATAAAACAACTGTTTAGATTAACAGCAAGAATAATCTGGCTGGAGTATCTTTCTAGTGCAACTAAATTAGAAACAGGGTGTTAATGTACATTGCATTGGGTGCTTGAAGTTTTGACAAATTTGTTGGTTATGATAGGAGCCAGTTTAAATCTAATTTTGGTTTAATTTTACATTTGTTGCTGTTTTGAAAACTGTACTTTCAGGGATATTCTCTGACCCCTAGCCTCTGACGTTACTGGTTCAAGATCAGTGATTTTTAAGGTTAGGGTTAGATTTTTCCAGAACCAAACCACCTTTAGAGGAAACATGTTGAAATAGGACAGAAGGGCCCAAATTAAGTTGCCAAATGAAGGGTTAAAATCACCCAGAGTGTGATGTTTGTGCAAAGAGTTTTGGTTCATCCTGCAGACTGGGACATTTTCATCCCAGAATTAATGAATTTCAGAATGAATATTTATCTCTGTGATATAATCAACCCTGGAGGTAACAATGTTTTAAAAACGCATTATTTAATATTTAACACAATACAGTCTCTCCTCCAGGTCAACTGCTGCAAAAACATTATTTTTTTGACTGTACAATAAGTGTATGAAAAAGTGACATCTCAAATCCAGACATCTCCTCGGGGTGCTTTATCTGAGCCCCCCACCCCCCCCACACACAGAATATACATAGAGTTCAGTGCATGTCCTCATTTCTTTCTTTTCAACTCCTGTATGTAGAGATGCTCTCCATAGCTGTTGATATGAATGCCATGTGTGTGGAATACCTAGGTAAAGAGTGTCAAAGCATGGCACAGATGCTGTTCAGAGACAGATGCCAGTGCTGAGGTGCAATTTGCAGAGATTGAGAAACCTGAGTCTGTTTAATCATGCAAAGGCCTGTTTTTTGCTCTTTCATTGCTCAGGAGACATAATGGTGTTGTATTTAATTTATGTTTACACTTGCTCCTAAATAAAAAAGGAGAAATAAAAATATATACAAGTGAGACCATTGTTGACATACAGCAGGGACGGATCTAGGATCAATATATATTCGGGGCTTAACCCAGACCACTGTTGAAACATAAGGGGCCATCCTTTGATGAAATATAATAATATAATACACTTTATAACAAGTGTTGGAATGTTGCATCTGTGAGATGCCATCTATATAGTAAATCTTCAAATATTACTGAAACTAAAACTTAAAGGTCCCACTACCTTTTGTCTCTGCTTTAGATTCATTATGTACTTTTAAAACATTAACCATTATAAAAAAAAGTCACAGTTACTGTTGTAACCTCCGTTCCCTGTGGGAGGGAACGAGACATTGTGCCGAATGAGGTCTTCCTTGGGAGCCTTGTGTACCTCTGAACTAACCTCTGAAGAAAAGGCCAATAAGAAAAGACCCTGCAGAGGCCACATCCTGCCCAGACTAGGGACACCACGTGGGTTGTTAAGGCGCATGTGGGAATGGCACGGTGGTATATCCTGCCTGATGAGGGAGGAGCTCTACAAACACGGCGACCGGGGGCAGTGGGACTGCCCAAGAATCGGGTCCACCAACAGGGGAAAATACATTACAGGGAATTGCCTGAAGAGGGAATTAAGCCTGTGGAGCCCTACCCCAGTACAGAACACTTGTGGCTCGTAGTGAGTCTGGTCGCAAATTGCTCTGCTGAATTTGCAGGCCAGAAGGCTAGGGAGGAAAAACATCCAGGAAGCGACACATAGTGGCTAACCTGGGAGAGAAAGCGCACTAGATCAACTTGGTGAAGGGCGCTGGGTGCAAGCGGAACTCCCAGTCGGTTGTTCCGCATTACAGAGTTCTACCGGCTCGGACCTGACAAAACACAGGTACAACTCAACCGTGAGATTGTAAAATCTCGCAAAAGTATTGGGTGTTGCCCAGCCTGCTGCTCTGCAGATGTCTGCTAGGGAGGTGCAATTGGCCAGTGCCCACAAGGATGCCACACTTCTCGTCAAGTGTGCTCGAACCCGCAAGGGTAAGCAAGAAAGATGGTGTCAGCTACCCAGTGAGCTAACCTCTGTTTGGAGATGGCGTTCCCTTTCCGCCATCCACCAAAGCAGACAAAGAGCTGTTCAGAACATCTAAATCTATGCGTGCGGTCCAAATAGAAACGCAAAGCACGTACCAGACACCGCAACGAAAGGGCTGGGTCTGCCTCCTCCTAGGGCAGCGCTTTCAGGTTCACAACCTGATCCCTGAAGGGGGTCGTAGGAACCTTGGGCACGTAGCCCGGTCGCGGCCTCAGGATAACTTGAGTATGTGCCGGACCGAACTCCAGGCAGGTGTCGCTGACAAAGAAACTTTGCAGGTCCCCAACCCTCTTGATGGAAGCTAGAGCTATCAGGAGGGCCGTCTTCAGGTAGAGGGCCTTGAGCCCAACTGAGTCAAGCGGCGCGATGGGGGGTCTCTGAAGGCCCGAGAGGACCACTGAGAGATCCCAGGAGGGGAACAGACTTGGCCGGGGAGGGTTCAGTCTCCGGGCACCTCTAAGGAACATGATAATGGAACATCATGCTTACCCAAGGTCTTGCCGTCCACGGAGTCGTGATGGGCCGCGATAGCGGCTACATACACCTTCAAGGTGGAGGGGGACAGCCTCCCCTCCAGCCTCTCTTGCAGGAATGAAAGCACTAACCAAACTGCACATCTCTGCGGGTCTTCGGCTCGGGAAGAACACCAATTCACGAACAAGCGTCACTTCAGGGCGTAAAGTTGCCTGGTGAAGGGAGCTCTGGCTTGGTTGATCGTGTCTACGACTGCAGATGCTAGATCACTGAAAACTTCCACGTCCCATCCAGGGGCCAGACGTGGAGGTTCCAGAGGTCTGGGCACGGATGCCAGAGGGTCCAAGAAGTTCCTTCCTCAGGGGGATTTTCCAGGGAGGGGCTGTCGTGAGGAGCGTGAGATCCGAGAACCAAGTCCGGGTGGGCCAATAAGGAGCCACCATGGTGACATGTTCCTTGTCCTTCCTGATCTTGCACAGGTTGCACATCTTGCATCACCAGGTTCCTCAGAGGCGCCCGGAGGCTGAACCCTCCCAGGCCATGCATGTTCCCGTCATGGGATCTCTCCGTGGTCCTTGCAGGCCTCCAGAGACCCCCATTCGAGCCGCTAGAATCAGTCAATCTCAGAGCCCTCTCCTTGAAGACGGCCCTCCTGTTCATGCTCACTTCCATCTAGAGGGTTGGGGACCTGCAAGCATTCTCTGTCAGCGACATTTGCCTGGAGTTCAGTCCGGCAGACGCCCATGTCGTCCTAATACCTCAACCCAATGTGCCCAAGGTTCCTTCAAACCCCTTCAGGGACCAGGTAGTGAACCTGCAAGCACTGCTCCGGGAGGAGACAGACCCATCCTTATCGTTGCTGTGTCCGGTGTGTGCTTTGCGTACCTATGTGGACCGCACGCAGAGCATTAGATGTTCTGACCAGCACTTTGTCTGCTTTGGTGGACAGCGGAAAGGGAACGCTGTCTCCAAACAGAGGCTAGCCCACTGGGTCATTGACGCCACCGCTTTAGCCTATCAAACCCAGGCCATGCCCGCCCCCTTGCAGGTTCGAGCACACTCAAAGAGAAGTGTGGCATCCTCGTGGGCACTGGCCAACGGCACCTCCCTAGCAGACATCTGCAGAGTGGCGGGCTGGGCAACACCCAATACCTTTACAAGAATTAAAGTCTCAGTGTTGAGTTGGTTTTGTCCTGTGTTCTCTCAGGTCCGAGCACATAGAACTCGGGAATATGGACCGGGTGTTCCGCTTGAACATAGCACCCTTCCCGTCCACTGAGGCGATCACGTGCACTCTTTCTCCCAGTAGGGTCCACTAAACTCGCTCTCCTTGGATGTCCTTCCTTCCTAGCCATCTGGTCCGCGAATTCAGCTGAGGAATTCCCGACCAGACCCACTACGGGCACTAATGAATCTGTACTGGAATAGGTGCTCCACAGTGTTGTCCTTCATGGATTAATCCCCCTGTGTGTATTTTCCGTGGTATGGCCCCCCCAACAGATGGACCCGCGTCTTCCTTGGGCAGTCCCCTCGTCTCCTTTGGGCAGTCTTCTCTGCACCCCAGTGGCTGTGTTTGTAGCAACTCCTCCCTTGCAGAAGGTAGGATCTACCACTGCGCCACATCCATATGTGGCCTGAAAACCCATGTTACATATTCACCACATTTAATCACCCTCCAGCCTGGGCAGGATGTGGTCTCCGCATTGTCTTTTCAACCTGAAAGAATAGGAGTTGGAAAAAAACTTCCCCAATAGTGTTATAGCGTTAAATGGCCCCAGCCACTTTATCTCTATGCGAGAAATATAGAGAGAGAAAAGATGCGGCAAAAAGATCCCATGCTTGGCACGTCGCTTGCCCCGGCCCCCCAAAACCTGAATGAACAGATGCACGATTTCCCTCCTTTTATACCCGTATGTTTGGGGGAGGGACATGCAAATTTTGTCTGCCAATTTCTCATTGGACTTTTCTCAAGTTCATAGGTAACCTAGGCCTTCAAGAAAGACCCATAGTGTCGCTTCATTTGACACGTCTCGTTCCCTACATCAGGGAACGGAGGTTACAATAGTAACCTAGATGTTATTGTTACTGTAGAAACACATATATCATTGATTTACATATACTGTATTAGTTAATATTAAAATAAAATTGTTTAAAAATGTAAATATATTGTTTAGTATCAATTGGAACAGAACAGAAGCACAGTGTTAGAACTGAAGCACTGGTACTTCTAAGATCACTACAAGATGAGAAAACATTCTGGGCTTAAACATTTGTGGCTTAAGCCTTGGTAGCCCACCCCTAGTGCTGCCCATGACAAGTTCCAAGAGGTCCGGTCTCTACATTTCCTTCCCATCAAAGGTCCAGACAATAACTTACATGGTGTCAGTAGTCAGTATACTGTAGCTATGAAATGACATAAGGAATGCTTAATCAATTTGATGAAATAGTATTAGAAATGTACAAGTTGGCAGCAATAGTACTTTGTAAAAGAAAAAAGAAAAATTCATACAGTTTCATCAAAATTAGGCAAGGATTATGACATTGGGGCCCACAGAGACAAAGCCAAAGTAGTAAGTTTTGGGAATATTCTACCAAAATATTAAAATATTTCAATCAGTTAATCAACTGAGTGCACTTTGATATGAATATTAAAAGATAAAATCAACTGTTTGTTTTGATGCTGAATGACAGCAGTCCTGTATTTGTGTTTGAATATTTTTAGATACCTAAGGGGAATAGCAGGCCTAGTGACTAAAAAGATTCATTATGGGGGTTCAGGGGTATCCCCTAAGTGAAAATTTATAAGTCTGAATGGATCGTTTTTATAATAACCTTAAAGTGAAAATCTACCATCAACAAACGGCCTAATGAACGTGATTGGATATGACGCGGATGTCATCACAAGACTAATTTGCATAAGTGCACGCAATTGGATAGGACGCGGCCCCGGGCTGGTGTTTCTTCACTACTGTTTGAACTTTACCCTAACCAACCAGCAAGAGCTTTCCTCATAAATATGAATGATTCATCCCTGTCATCCTGCATTTCAGAAATCCTTAGCATTGAGCTGTTATGATTTTTCCTATAATTTTTTCTATGAGTATCTGAGCACAGTGTGAAGCAATGTTTTTCTCTTTTCCAAAACTCCAGAGGAGACATGTGAAATTACTTAGGGCAAGAATGAAAATCTAAGAAGCAAGAGAGTTGAACATAAGCTGCCATTTGCCCACCATATCATCCCATTGCTTTCTTGGAGCAATAATTTAGATATTAGAGAGATCTACTTTTGTGATTTTCTTTCCAATTAGTTTTTCCCCTTATACACACTCATACTGCTTTCAGAGCAGCTGTGCAACTGCAACTGGCACTGACTGAACCAGCTGTCCTGTACTCCCATCCAGGGAATAAAAGATAAGGACTATTAAATGATCTTAAATGAAGTGTACATGCATGCTACTCCTCATTTAGAAAAATCAATTTCTCTAATTTGTTACATCCATGTCCCTCATGGCTCCATCATTTCTGCTCATTAATCCCCATTATATCCATCAAAGAACACTTGACCGTTGTTTTATATTGAGATATACATAAAATCATGTACTCTTTTCTGTTCTCTAATAATAACTTAATGGGGACATATTATGCCCCTTTTTTTCCACAATGTAATAGTGTCTCAGGTGTCCCCAGATCTCTTTGCCAGCCATGGGTGATACCATTCGCCTTTTGACATCATAAGGGGCTGCAAACCTGAATGGGACGTTCGGGGACACTGTTTTTTTTTTTTAAAGGGGATGGTATTTTACCATATTTTCTGGTTGTCCACACACATTGGAGACATAATTATGTAAAAAAAAAAAAGGATTTTGCATAATATGCCCCATTAAAGACCCTCATTGGCTCTCCAAAGACATTTGAATTCTACCACACAGACAGCAGATGCCCCAACACAAGCAGGCCACAGCAGCCACATCATGTGGCTTAACTTTACGCAAGCGGAGGTGACAGAGTAGGCAGCTGGCCGCATGCCGTCAGCCACCCCTGGGGAACTGTGGGGAGGGCGTATGCTGTCGCAGATGTAGTCCACCTGATGTACCTCATCCCATCCACACATGCAGAGCACCAAGGTGTGGGAAACTGTCTAATTTGCCAGTACCTTTCATTGATGCTGATGAAATGGACTACAAAATGGCACATGTTGGTGCAAAAATTACACGCTTCAGCTTTAAATATTTAGATTCAACATCAAATCCCATTCCCAACCCATTTTCTGTATCTTCCGTAATCTAAAACAAGATATTCATTACGAGAAAATGTTACAATACAGGTTAATACAGTCAATTTTGATTTCATGTTGACTCCACAATATTTTTTTAAGAAATTAAATCTTACCCTTAATTTACTTTTAAACTGCAATGTAAACAGAGACATTGAATATAAAGTGGACTCCATGAGCTAAAATAAGATGGCCCATATAGTATCCGTGCATGTATGTATATAGTATTCAGTACGTTTGGTTATTGAAAGCTGTCAGGGCGTGATATGTGTTAACAGATCGCCAACGAATGTGGAATAAATGTGAGCCATGCGGATGAGTTGATTCTGAATAGCGCAAAGCATTTGGTTGGGCAGGCTGTCACCTGATTTTACGGCTGGGGTTGGGGATGCGCATGGGTCACCAGATGTCCTGTGTCTCTCTCAGATGTCACTCTGATTCTGATGTGTCAGTTTCTCTCTGTATTACAGCCATGCAGGCACACATAACAGAAGGCCCTGTCTAAATATTTATCTCGCTCCAGAGGTGATGTGGATTTAAAATGTGAGCATCACAGTAACAAAATGACAAGATTAGTTTAAACTAATACATAATGTTTCAAATCCTCTTAAGATAACAATGTGAATGAAATGGCAGAAGATAGACTGAGGCCACAAATAAGTGAATGCATACGCTTAAAATCTATGCAATAGGGATGTGCACAAAGAAAGGCACGAATAATGGATTCATCCGAATAATATAAAAAAAATATTAGTTTGACTGATTATCCAAGAAGCACAAGGATAAAACAACATTTTAAATAAATGAATGTTTAAATTTTCCTTATGAATGAAAATGTGCACGTTGAGATTTCAGATCGGAGCTCATCTATCCGTCTCTTAAAGTTGGCCACATTTATATTCACATCAGCGGTTAAGAGTATTATTAATAGTAGCCTAATATTACTATTATTATTATGAATTATTATTATTTACCTAAATAATGGTGTCCTATCGTAAAAAAAAAGCCTGACAGACTTACGGGACTTTCACCTGTTTGTAGGCTATATTGATTTTATTTTAATTTCTTTTAATGTTTGAATTTTTATTACTTATTCACTGCAAAATGTGTGTTTGACATTTCACATTTTGCTTGACAACTCCTGTGTAATAATGTTGTTATACAACAGACAAACAAAAATTCTGTTTCATGCAGAAATTAATATTTGAAATACCAGGAGAAACCACAACATATTCCACAGTAAATGTAGACTACAAATTCAGATTCATCTGGTAAGAAAAATTATATAATTTCTTTTAAATAATAATTGTATAATGCTAATAATAATAATAATAAGAATTATGATTATTATTAGGCTATTATTATGAAAAGACATACAAGGCATATTTTTTTAATAGAAACTGGGCATTTCAGTTAGTTTTGATGGTTTAATTTCTGGTTTAAGCCCCGCCCACACCCGGTGTTGATCATTTTGTCATATGAACAAATACAGATACAAATACAGATTATGGCTTGGCAGCACACCCCTATTATGCGAGCTTGATTTCATGCATTTTTGTCAATGCTTCTAGCTACAAAAGCTTGATTTTATGTATTGTTATGAAACATACCTATGCAAGTACTGAAACGCAGACCCGAATTCTTAAAAAGTGTACTGCACTTGCATTGTTCTGGCAGTAACACCTCACAGTACTTAGTGGTAAATGGTCTGCACTTATATAGCGCCTTTTTAACCTTAGCGGTATTCAAATCACTTTATACTGCATCTCAATCACACACACATTCACACACCAATGACGGCAGTGTTGGGAGCAACATGGGGTTCAGTGTCTTGTCCAAGGACACTTCGGCATGTGGAGTCATGTGTGCCGGGAATCGATTAGTGTCCACCAACGATTAGTGGACAACCCCCTCTACCACTTGAGCCACAGCCACCCCATTTGTATGGGGCGACTGAGTTACTTTGTAATTCCTGTTGTAATATTCTGATGCATATTCTGACTATAGTACCCCTTGTAGAAACACTGAGAATTTAACTTGTACTTTTATAAAGAGAATTTTATATATATTTATTTTACACAATCGCTGATTTGTTCATCAGATGTGCATTTTAATATTTAGTTTTAAAGCATTTCTCTGTGGATTGAGATTAAAGCTTCCAGTGAAGACAGCAGAGGCCCTGTGTATGGTCCTGCTAATGACAAGCATTCATTGAATATAAAAAGCTCCACAGTGTTAATGCGGAGTGCAAAATAAGGAGATGTGTGAAAGCTGCGCTTTAGGGACATTCACCAATCAAAGGGATATCTGCTTTTTACTCCCAAATGTGATAACATTATCAGCAATGCTACACAACACATGGTGCGGGCGAGAGCGCCCTAAGGTGTAAGAAAGGAAGAGGAGACGAGGATGATGAGCCAATATACTGGATGGACAATTTTCATGCACGGCATCAAGTTATTAACTTTTTTCCTTCTTTCTCTGATTGTAATTTTTACAGTTCTCTGCAACAATCATGCCACCACTTTGTGTTTGTTACCAACTAGTCCACAAATAACTTTTATTTGTTTTCTTATTAATTTATCTGTTCATCCAATATTGACAAACGATTTTATGCATTCATTATTATTATTATTATTGTTATTATTATTATTATTATTATTATTAGCCTTTTTTGTTAAAAATTTAATAAAATGAAACCTATACTGCTATTAAACGAGCATAAAGTGTAGCTATAGGTGTTTAAATTGTATCAGGTGTAATTTTGCTTTTGTCCAGCAGGTGTCTGCATAAATCTGTGTCCTTACGATGCTCTTAGCGCTGTACGATTACTCCAGATCACTTGTTAATCTATGAGCATATTCAAGTACTACTTAAGTTACAATGCTTTTGGGAAATGGGGCCCAGGTTAGTTGTAGCTAATCAAACTGTCAACATGTTTACAGCTAGCTACCTCAATAATAACACATCCGATTTTAATGGTACAGACATTTGAAGGTAACTCTTATTGATCCCCCTTTTTTTACCACTTCAGCAGCATGTGAAACCAGCGCCAAACTAGCAGGGGTTTCTGTTGATTTTCTGGTGTGAGCTTCATTTACACAGTTACTGGCCAGTTGGCGGGAGATTAAGTACACATTAGCATATGACGATGGGAGGTTATTAATCCCTTGACCGCCTGAACTTTCTGCTGAGACAATCACATCACAAACTCGCAAAACAACATCAAGCTAAGTTTAACACTCCCCACCCAAATCAAGTTATTCCGAGTCTGCTAGTGTGGTATGTATTGGACAAGCATTCGCATCTGCATTTGCATTCATTTTAGGGTTGTTCACATAATGAACATATCAACCTTTGAATCAGAATAAGCTTTACTGCCAAGTATGCTTACACACACAAGGAATTTGTCATGGTGACAGAAGTTTGAAGTGCACATAGAATGCAACCATATATACATACATGCAAACATATACATTTAAACATATATACATATTGTGACATAAAAATTAAATATAACAGATAAATAAAAAGAGAAATATACAATAGAGAAATAATGTTAAAAATACGTTAAAAAAGAACATTTAGGTAGAATATGTTAAAAAATCTAAATGAAATATAGATATGGGTAGGAATGAATGGATTGAATATTGCATATGGTTGTATTGACAATTGGAAAGTATTTGGGGGCAGTTTTAATAGTTCATGAGGTGGATGGCCTGAGGGAAGTAACTGTTCCTGTGTCTGGCTGTTCTGGTGCTCAGTGCTCTGTAGCGCCAGCCAGAGGGCAACAGTACAAAAAGGATCTGTGCTGGGTGAATGGGGTAAAGAGTGATTTTACCAGCCCTTTTTGTCACTCTGGATGTATACTGTTCTTGCAGGGTGGGTAGGGGAGAGCCAATAATCCTTTCAGCAGTCTGAACTATCCTTTGAAGTCTTCTGATGTCTGACTTGGTAGCTGAACCTTCCAGACAGTTATTGAAGTGCAGAGGACAGACTCAATAACTGCTGAGTAGAACTGTATCATCAGCACCTGTGGCAGGTTGAACTTCCTCAGCTGGCGAAGGAAGTACAACCTCTGCAGGGCCTTTTCAAAATTGAGTCTATGTGGGTCTCCCACTTCAGGTCCCGTGAGATAGTAGTGCCCAGGAACCTGAATGACCCCACTTCAACCACAGTGCTGTTCAGAATGGTGAGCAGGGTTAATGCTGTGGTGTTCCTCCTAAAGTCTACTCTAATCTCCACTGTTTTAAGCATGTTCAGCTCCAGGTGGTTTTGACTGCACCAGACAGCAAGCTGTTCAACCTCCCTTCTGTATGCTCACTCATCGAACATCTTGGATGAGGCCGATGACTTTAGTGTCATCTGCGATCTTCAGAGCTTAACAGAGGGATCATTGGCAGTGCAGTCATTTGTGTAAAGTCTTGACATCTTGGGTATCAGGCTTTAATCAGTGAAGTCCCCTCTTGTTCCTGAGAAGTTGATTTGAAGGTGTTATGACCCCATGGCAACTGATTTATGATTCCTCCCACCCCTTGTATAGATGAATGGCACTGTGGGGTTAACTGGGTCTGTGCTGGGGTGGAACTGCTATACAGTAAACACTACATTTGGTGTATGATTTGAGATGAAAGGCCCAATCACTACTAAGACCCGGTACACATGGATGTTTAGATTAGTAATAGGGTGGGCTGTTTCTGTGCTATGGTTGCAGAGGAAGTAGGCTTGTCCTTTGGGTACAGTAAAAAAGGTTTCCAAATAAAACATACCCCCTGACCAAGTGAGGGAATTCTCATGACATTGGGGGGATGGCAAAGTCTGAGTCGCTAATGCATCAGCATCTAGCAAGCCCATGCCATCAACGCGGTGACTTCAACATACCTGTACATGAATCTTCCCAGTTGCACATATTTGTTAGTGTTACTGTACACATACACATTGTAAATACACACTTCCACACCTACACATCAGATTGGACCACAAATAGTCCATCCTATCACGGCCTGATCTGTTTGACATTTTTATGTTTTTTTCAACTCTCCCTCTATCTTTACACATTTTATAAATGACCACTTCCTCTGTCTGAGTGTCACTCAACACGGTATATATGCTCAGTGCAGGCTGAAACATTATATTAACAGATAGCACTGGTTAACACACCCAGCTATGAGTAATATCTTTCACAAGATACCATCAACTTTTCTCACAGTGAACATCCGGCTCTTTCTCTCATAAAAAAAGTGACACAATACATCAGAGGTTCTCAACGGGGGCTGTGCTGCCCCCAGTGAGTGTTCAAAGGTTGTCAGGGGGTGCTGAGAGCAAATTAGTAGAGAGGGGGTTGTTAGGTTACAAATGGGGGGCGTTTATCAGTCAAGTTAATCAAATCTATTCAAGTTCCTGTTTGCATTCAAATGTTTATCTATTCTCCATTATATGGATTGGTATGCATTTGTACTGCAGTTCATCTGATTCTGAAGTCTAGTGACACATCTGAAGTATCTGGTTTAGCAGCGTCAAATAGACAACCTCAGTTAGTGCACCTATATGGCTCTGTAGGTGTAAACAGCTACATGGATCCAAGCAGTGCGAGGGCAAAGCAGGTGCCTTTTTACTCATAGACCGGTCTCGAGCTCTTAAACACACGCCTTTGATCATTGCATTTCTGCGAGAAACAGTGAGAAGTGAGATGCAGAAACACTTTGAATTCTGGACAGAATTCTACATTCTAAAACAACTGTACTGTAGGCAAAATAGATTCGTAATACATATTATCATATCACTACTTAGCTCTATTAAATTTGTCATAGGCTAAATTAGAGGAGTGAGTGAATTTTTGTAACAACTTTTAAATGTTTATACTTTGTATTTATTGTTAACGTGTTTAGTCTAGGCCTACTCTTTGTAATGACAAAAATGCCATAATTTGTTTTATAGAAATCATGTTACATCTGAACATGGTAGTGAAGAAGATACATGCTTCCATGTGCTTACTATGGTCTTGTTACAAATACCACTGTTAAAACTATAAAAATAAACAAATAAATAAATAAATACATTTACATTTTCCATCCATCCATCCATCGTCAACCGCTTATCCTGTACAGGGTCGCGGCATTTACATTTTCATTAGGGCAAATGTAAAATACACTTTTTTTTTTTAGATTAAATAAAAAAAGAAAATAGGCTAAAATATTTTTGTTTGAGTGTAAGAAAATATATCTGAACCACTGCACTACACGATACTACTCTCTCTAGAAGTTAACACTACTCTCTTTCTTTGAACTGAAAACAAAGTTTTGGGATTTTCATGCACAGAATTACAGGTATAGTCTAGTTCAACCATGAAAAATTCTGTCATTATTTACTCACCATAAAGCCATCCCAAACCAATATGAATTTCTTTCTTCTTTGGAACAAATGAGGAGAAATTGTGAAGAATGTACTGACCACTTTTTTACAAGGGGACCAACAAAATGACAGAAAAGCTCTATAACAATAAAATACATAAAATATAAAATCAAGTATTCAATATGACTTTGTGTGATTTTATTGCAATTCTTTTGAAGCAATAGCCTTATGAGAGGAACAAGATCCGTCATGGATCTTGTGACGTCATAAACAATCACCAATTATCGTCAATCCTGTCAAATCTGACACAACAATTCTAACCGTGCTATATTTGATTTGAAAGCTACAGTAGAGGGGAATATTTTAGGAGTAAATTTATATGTTACAAATTTACAGATTAATTCATGCAGATTTTTGCTTTTGGACGGACTACTCATGCTTTTTGGAACTACCGTTATCAGCAAAAATCGGCACCGGGCCGAAAAAAAGTTTTTTTTTAATTTGTATTCCTCCTGTTCCTCTTTAGCCTTCATCTGGTAAATATACACTCACTGAGAACTTTATTGGGAACACTATGATCCTAATAAATTGCCCTTTGTGGTCTTCTGCTGTTATTGCCCATCTGCCTCAATGTTTGACATGTTGTGCATTCTGATATGCTGTTCTACTCACTACAATTGTACAGAGCATTTATCTGATTTACCGCAGCCTTTCTGTCAGCTCAAACCAGTCTGGCCATTCTCTGTTGACCTCTCTCATCAACAAGGTGTTTCCATCCACAGAAAGGTGTACTCAGTATTTTTTTCCTCATTAAAAAAGTTTAACAGCTATAGACATATAATATATTTAACATATTTAATTTTGCAATATACGTACTTTAGGAAATTTTGACCACTCACATTAAAATGAAGACTCCAGTCATATCAGTAACCTTATTGTGGAGCGGGACGTGGTCATGTATCTGTCACTGGGGAGAGAGGAAGCAGTAAGGACCATCACCTGGTGATTGTTAACAATAAACACCTGTGTCTCATTTAAGTGACAATGGAGACAGGCTTTAAAAGGCCACCGAAGCGACAGATGGGGAGAGAGAGTCAGGGACAAAGAGACCTGAAGTTGTGAAGCTAAAGTGGATAGTCTGTCGTGAAGCTAAAGTGGATAGTCTGTCATGAAGCTAAAGTGAATATTCTGTCGTGAAGCTAAAGTGTATATTCTGTTGTGAAGATGAAAGCCGTGCTCTCTTGTTAAGCTGAAAAGCCAAAGACTGAGTTTGTTATTCAGAAAAATCATTAAAACCTGATTTATCTGGACTGTCACCCCACTTCCCACTCCCTTCCTTATTCCAGGAACATTCTACAAAGATGTTCTACATGGAGAGGGTCCCCTCATAGGGGTAGCTGTGTTAGGATTACACGACCAGTTGAATACTACTCACATAATCTCAGTAAACATCCTGTTATTTGACACTTTCAAGTGTCAAATTTATGATATTATTGCTGTTTATAGTTCGCATTTATGATATTATTGCTGTTTATAGTTCGCTTATGTAAGGGAACGCCACAGATCTTCTGTCTGAGAACACGTCTTTGTTGCTTACGCTGAAAACTGACAGATAATACAAGAACAATAATCTAAGAGCATTAAAGATATGTCAGTCTTTTTCAAAATATGTGCTGCCTTTAAAATATCTGTGGACTTGCATAAATTGATTAAAGTAATCATGGCTGACTGTGAATAGTCAATTTCTACAATGGCATCTGTAAATGAAAACTATTGATTTTAAACAATGCAGCATCCAAGCCACCAGGTGTCAGTGTAAGTCGGAGATGACACAGAGACAAAAGTTACTGAGTGCACCTTTAAATAGGAACAGGACATTTTCTTGACAGATTGAGTGAGATTCACCCAGCTAAAATAGTACTGAAGCCAGCGCAGATGTAAGAAATGCATTTATGAGAGAACAAGTATAAGTTTCTGTTTTAATTAAATGGAAAGTGGCTTTGTTTATGGTGGTGGTCTAGTTAAGCACTCATAGAATACATTCAAGTTATACATTTTATTAGTACTTGTGTTCCTTCAGAATTTTCCGCACAACCTTGGCGTTGTTGGCGTATATACAGTTCAGCTTCTTGGAGTGTCATTAAGCTATCTATAACCCTACTGCCTTAATGTACATTGAGCATTGTGACACTGAGAACATAGTCTTCATTAGAATACCACCCTAATCAAGTAATGCATTTAAAAAATAAAAATAAAACATCAAGCTAAACGAATCACCCTAATCATGCACGGGTCTCAGATGCAAAAACTATGCATGAGAGGTCAAGTAACTCCACAGCAGACAAAAACAACTTTCTATCTTTATGTCTGGTCTCTGTCTGTCTTCTCATCTCATTTAATGAAGCATCTCAACTCTTGCACCGTGTGTTAACCTGAATTTGACATATCTCACATAGTCCCACAGCCTCTTCCGCACTGTTCTCGTTACCGCAGATCTCTGGTAGGATGTAGTGTGTAATTGGATACAGATGTTACCATGGCGGCTCTTGCTAGACTGTTGTTTTAGCCTAGGCAAAGCACTTTCCTACATACCAGCCTGACCTCCCTTTGAAACGCTCCCAAAATTACATGCCTTTGTAGCGTTTTATGGGATCTTCTGATGTGCAGTGACCAAAACAGAAAGGTGAAGTCATTTTTTGTGTGTGTGGGGGTGGGGGTTTACACCAGGTGTAACCGTAGGTCCCGTCCTCCTCCTTTTCTAATAGCTGAAGAGTTAATACAGCTAATGCTGATATTATTGCTGTTTATAGTTCGCTTATGTAAGGGAACGCCACAGATCTTCTGTCTGAGAACACGTCTTTGTTGCTTACGCTGAAAACTGACAGATAATACAAGAACAATAATCTAAGAGCATTAAAGATATGTCAGTCTTTTTCAAAATATGTGCTGCCTTTAAAATATCTGTGGACTTGCATAAATGTTTCCCAATTAATTTACTTAGTAGTTTTGTCTTGTAATAAGCCATTCTGCCATAACTAGAGCTGCCAAAATTAATGCGTTAAAGCATGCGATTAATGTAAAATATTTAATGTTAATATATGTTAATTTTTCTATTTTTTTTGAGTGGTCATCAGTGAAGAAAGGAGATTTTCTGGCCATGTTACACAGCCAAACACAGACCCCTTGACATACACAAACCAGCCTGGACCAGCATGGAAGTTAGTGCTGGTCTAAGCTGGTCTTTTCAGCAGGAAAGCTTTCCATGTCCTTTTACTCTCTGATAATGTACCCATAATGTTGAGGTGGTTGCCAACGATAAGCAAATCTGCTTTTCTGTGGAATAAGCTAAATCTGTATTTGTTTCAGTGTATTTTTTTCCTTTTTCTTTAAGAATGTCTCATTTACACATAGACAATGATTGGAAGATGAAAGCAGACAAATGGATTTTAAAAGTGATGAAAATGAGAAGAGAGATGAGAATGTCGATGATTGAGGGGGATTGTTCTGTGCCCACGGTCATGGGCTGTTTCCCGGTTGTGTGAGTTCGGGGGGTCAGCGTTTGTAACAGAGGCTTGTTGTGAGAGCACGAGGAGCAGCGTGAAAGCAGGAACACTGGCCATTTATCAGCACACCAGCCAGACACCGTAAGAGTAGTCACTACTGAAACAGTGTGTAATTCTATGGGGAGAACAGGATGTGTTGCGGATCCAGTACTTCTATGATGCTGCTTTGTCTAAAAGCGAGAGCTCCATATGCTGAGGTTACCTCATCTCTTTCACCCATGTTCTCTTAAATGTCACAGGTGTGGAAAGCTCTTAGAGTACACTTACATCTCAAGGCATCACAGATTTGGCAGATTTGGTCCTTTCATATTTAGATTTTGGTCACTTTTCTGGTGAAAAATTGCTAAAACAACAATGACTTTTAATCACTTTCACACAAATCATGAGTAAAAGGCCAGAATATCAGTTTAGAGACACTTAATTTTTGCCCTGTTCCTCACACAATTTTATCTAATGACATCTAAACACTATATCTCATACTATAGTGCATGACTTGTCAGGCGATACATTTTAATTTGCATTGCATATCCAAATACATTTATAAGCTTCAAATACAATTGAGTTGCATGGTAGCTCAACAGATGAGCATTGCACTGGCAATGCAAAGGACCGGGTGCTGAAGAGCATGCAAGTTGACCCTTGAGCCAAATGTGTTATACAAGAACCACAAAATGTCACATTTGCTTTTGATGATGCTATCGGTTAGGTTTAGGTTTAAGATTTAAGGTAGGGTGGTAGGTTTTGTAAAACCTTCACTGTTCCCACTAGTCATAGTCTCTGATGCTCATTGTTAGCATTCTGCATATACTGTAGTAGTGGTTCTTAACTTGGCTTTGTATTATTTACTTTGGACATCAATTAGTGATCCTACCTTTAAGCTGTGAAGGTGTTTTTAAAGATCTCCTGTTTAAGTGGCATGCCCAAAATTAAAGGCTTATAACTCAATTGTTTGGTATAATTTTAAAGAAATCTTTTCAAATTTTCTAATGATTATGATAAATTATGAGACTCAAATTGAGAGTTAAATTTTGTGTTGATATGACAAATCATAATGTCCAAAAATGTCTCCAAGTATCCATAAGCTTCTCCAAACAAATAAAACATAATAATTGTACATAAGAACTAAATACACATACAAATTCAGTGATGACTAAAGGTTTGCTTTCTCTCCAAAGCATGCAAACATGAGTAACGAGATTTACTTTACATTTATTTCCACTCTTTGTCACTTGAGCCATCATTATATCTGTGTTATAAACTTGGCACCATCTCCTGGTGGCCATATGTAATTAGAGTGAATGATCCTCTCTGCCCATATTTGGATGACTATCACCTCTGGCTGCAGCGAACTGACTCCTAATATGACCTGTTTAGCTTTCCATGACTCTGGATGATGTACAACATAATTGTCAATTAAGTCAGCTGATCGTTGCACATTGTGCTTTGTGCGGTTTATCTAATGATCTATGTATTCGATTATGTTGTGTGTGGTCTCGTTTTAACTAGAATAACCTCCTCTAAGTCAGTGGTTCTCAAACCAGTCTCGGCCCACCAACACTGCACATTTTGCATCTCACCCTTTTCTGACACATCCATTTTAAGTCTTGGAGTCTCGACTAACAAGCTGATGAGTTGAATTAAGTGTTTTTAATCATACACACTATACATACACACTACCTGCTCCGCTGCGAAGCCTCGCCAGGTACGTCAAAAAAGATCAGAGAGCTTGGACGCGTGGCTCTCACTTCCCAACTTGTTGCACTGGTTGGCCAGGACCATCCGACTCGGCTAAGTGATTCAGTTCGCCAGGCCCCTGCCCCCTTTCAGCGACCTCCGCTTTACCTCGGTGCACGGCGAAGACGACAACACCCTGCATTTGGAGATTGTGACCCTTTTACTCAAAGACACAATAGAGCCTGTCCCTCCTGCCAAGATGAAGGGTTTCTACAGCCCATACTTCATTGTACCCAAGAAAGGCGGTGGCTTACGACCAATCTTGGACTTCGAGTTTTCAACCAGGCCTTGCACAAACTCCCGTTCAAAATGCTCACGCAAAGACACATTCTAAATTGCGTCCGGCATCAAGATTGGTTTGCAGCGGTAGACCTGAAGGACGCGTACTTCCACGTCTCTATCTTGCCTTGACACCGACCCTTCCTACGGTTTGCGTTTGATGGCCAGATGTATCAGTACAAGGTCCTCCCCTTCAGCAGATCTCATGCTCCTCGCGACAGCCCCTCCCTGGCAAATTCCCCTGAGGAAGGACCTTCTTTCTCAGGGACGGGGCACCCTCTGGCACCCATGCCCAGACCTCTGGAACCTCCATGTCTGGCCCCTGGACAGGATGCAGAAGATCTAAGTAACCTACCACCTGCTGTCATAGACACGATCAACCAAGCCAGAACTCCCTCTACCAGGCAACTTTACACCCTAAAATGGCGCTTGTTCACGAATTAGTGTTCTTCCCGATCTAAAGAGGTGCGCAGTCGGGTTAGTGCTCTCATTTCTGCAGGAGAGGCTGGAGGGGAGGCTGTCCCCCTCCACCTTGAAGGTTTATGTAGCTGCCATATCGGCTCACCACGACGCAGTGGATGGTAAGTCCCTAGGGAAGCACGATCTGATTATCAGGTTCCTTAGAGGCACCCGGAGGTTGAGCTTCAAGCTGCTAGAATCAGTCGAGCTCAAAGCTCTCTCCTTGAAGATAGACCTCTTGATCGCACTCGCTTCCATTAAGAGGGTTGGGGTTCTGCAAGCATTCTCTGTCAGTGACACCGCCTGTATTTTGGTCTGGTAGACACCCATGTCATCCTAAGACCGTGACAGGGCTATGTGCCCAAGGTTCCTACGACCCCGTTCAGGGACCAAGTAGTGAACCTGCAAGCGCTACCCTGGGAGGAGGCAGACCCAGCCTTTTTGTTGCTGTAACTTGGTGTTAACTAGTGGGGACATGATGGCACCAGGTTGTTTACCGGCTTGCAGTCATGGCCAACGTGACTTATCCTTCTTATCTATGTTAACTCTAGTTTCTATCTTTATCATTGGCTTTATTTCTTACACGGTTTGCTATGATCTAGTCTATGATCGCTTGGCTCTTTTACATTTTTGAACGGAGATAACTGACTGTTTGATACGCGATCCCAGTGTCAACTGGTGGTTCCCTTTCATTGCTGCACCAGTCACGCTGACGCAAGTCTGCCACCTGCCTGGGTGTTTGTGCTTTTGAAGGAAACGCCGAAAGAAGCGTCGAAAGCAGGCTGGACGATTAGTGAGGTCGAAGAAGTCATGAAGGATGACTTTCTTCTCCTCTGTGGCCTCAGTGCAGGATGGTGTTGAAGTGCTGCCTACTCTGAGGGGTTTATACTTGGTGACTGTATTTACAATTTCATCTGGATCTGGGTGGCGACCATCACGGGCCGTGGTTTCGAGGTGGCGGCATGAAGACCAAGGTGCTAACTTAAACAATCTACATTCCCTGGGTAGCAGTAGGTCAGAAAATACATATGGTACTTCTCATCTTTCATCTGACTATATCTCAGTGATAATGGCTTTGATCAATGCAAGATCTCTCTCTAACAAATCCTTTATTCTGAATGATCTTTTTCTCTCTCAGAAATGTAATTTTTTATTTGTTACGGAGACTTGGCTCAGCAATGGCGACATGGCTCCTCTTTTACCTCCTGACTGTAGTTATTTTAGCTCACCTAGGGCAGTCGGTAGGGGTGGGGGCCTTGCAGTTATTTTTAAAAACAAGTTCAAATGCAAGCTTCTGTCCACTGAGGCGTTTTTTTTTACGTTTGAAGCTCAGATGATTATGCTGAACACAGATTTAAATCTGTGTTATGTGCCCTCATCTACAGACCACCGTCATATCACAAAGATTTTATAAATAAGTTCTCTAATATTTTATCTGCTATTATTCCTTGCTCAGATAACATTTTAATTTTGGGGATTTTAATATTCAAGTGTGTTGTCCTTAGAGACCACTGGTCAAAGAGTTTGTTAATTTATTAGATTCTTTTTGTTTATTTCAGAGTGTTGCTGGCCCTACACATATATGTGGTCATACCCTTGATTTGGATTTATCTCTTAGTTTTTCTATCTGCAATGTGCAAATTGCTGACACTGTGTTCTCAGACCACAAGACTGTTATGTTTAACCCTAAGTTTTTATGCAGTAATCAAGCTAACGATGGCCCTGTTGCTGTCGCATCTCGTTTTATCACTCCCTCTACTGGTAGTAGTTTTTCAGCTGCTTTTAATGTCTCCATTTTCTGGCATGGGGCCTGAGGAGTTGGTCTCCCAGTTCAACTTGTCATGTTCTGGCATCTTAAACACTGTGGCTCCGTTAAAACTTAGGAAGAAAAAAGTCAAGGCTCAGCCCTGGTTGAATAGTAATACCCGTGCTCTTAGTCAGGAGTGCAGGAAGGCTGAGCGAATGTGGCTCAAAAATAAACTACAAGTGTCCTATGAAATTTTGAGAGACTGTTTGATTAAATTTCAAAGAGCAGTTAAATTAGCCAGATCAAGCTATTTTTCTAATATCATTTCAAAGAACTGTCATAATGCTAAAGTTCTTTTTTCTACCATTACATCATTTCTTCATCCAGTTGCCCTTACTCCCATCTCCCCTTCGGTGGACACATGTGAGCAGTTTTTAACATTTTTTACTGTTATAATTGCTGGTATATGCTCACGGATCTTACCAGCTACCAATTATCCTGTTACCTATACAGTTCCACAAAATCTGTTGACCTGTTTTGTACCTGTTTCCCTATCTCAACTCAAACATATAATTGCACATATGAAGCCAACTGGTTCTACATGTAATGTTATTCCATCCACTTTGTTTAAGGAGGTGGTGGAATCAATTGATCCAAGCGTGTTATCGATTGTCAACAGTAGCCTGACCAGTGGTATTGTTCCCAGCTGCTTCAAGCATGCTGTTATTCAGCCTCTTCTTAAGAAAGCAAACCTTGATTCATCTAATATGAACAGCTTGCGACCTATATCAAAATGATCCTTTATGTCAAAAATATTAGAGAAGACGGTGCTTGCACAATTAAATGATTTTTGGTTTCAGAGCTGGTCATAGTACAGAGTCAATTGAGAGTTTTAAATGATATTTTATTAGGTGTGGATTCTGGTAGTCCTGTTGTTCTTCTGCTGCTGGATCTTAGTGCCGCTTTCGATACGGTCGATCATGACATTCTTATCGATCGCCTAAGAGACCAGGTTGGTATTCAGGAGAATAGGTCTCTTCATATCTGAAGGGTAGAACATTTTCAGTCTGTTTAGAGAACTGTTCTTCATCAGTTGTTCCTTTAACATGTGGGGTCCCTCAGGGCTCCATTTTGGGACCCATTTTATTCTCCCTCTACATGCTTCCGTTAGGAAAGATCTTTGATAAAGATAGCATACACTACCATCTGTATGCTGATGACTCTCAACATTACTTTCCTATTAAACATGGGAAGCACCCTTCTTTTGAGCCTCTGTATAATTGCATGGCCGATGTGAAGTGTTGGCTGGCAAACAACTTTCTTCAATTAAATGAGGATAAGTCAGAGTTTATTGTTTTTGGTCAAAGGGGATGTGAGGTAAATTTAGATAGCAATTTGTCACTGCTTCCAGGGAAAAAACTTCCCTATGTAAATAACCTGGGTGTTATTTTTGACTCTGAGCTAAAGTTTGACCGACAAATAAATGCTGTTGTTAAAAATTGTTTTTTCCATCTTAGATCTATAGTTGAAGTCCATCCTTTCTTTTGATGATTTGGAGAAGGTGTGCATGCCTTCGTGTCTTCTCGATTGGACTATTGTAATGCTTTGTATCTGAGTGTGAGTCAGGCCTCTCTCTCTGGCCTGTAGCTGGTCCAGAATTCAGCTGCTAGGCTTTTAACTGGAACAAGGAAAAGAGAGGATATTACCCCAGTATTGATTTCACTACACTGGTTACCGATCCAATACAAAATCAAGTACAACATTTTGCTGTATGTATTTAAGGCTCTTCATGGTCTTGCACCTGAGTACATCTCTGCTTTAATGAGCTTGCGTCAACCTTCAAGGTCTCTCCACTCTGGTGATCAGCTGTGTCTGTCAGTTCCTCGATCTCGCCTAAAAACTCAAGGTGATAGAGCTTTTGCGGTGGCAGCCCCTAGACTTTGGAATGAGTTTCATTGGTCATAAAATCATCTCCGTCTCTATTCTCTTTCCAGGGGGCCTTAAAAACGTATTTATTTTCCCTAGCTTTTAATTAATTGCATTATAAATTGTACTAGGTCAATTTTATCTTATTCTTGTTTTTATTGGTTTTAAATGCTTGTTACATTCTTAAGCTGTATGTATGGGATTTTATTTATTTTTTGTAACTCCATGTACAGCACTTTGGTGCCCAGTGTGGTTTTTGAAAGTGCTTTATAAATAAAATTGAGTTGAGTTGAGTGTCCGGTACGTGCTTTGCGTACCTATGTGGACTACATGCAGAGCTTTAGATTTTCTGAGCAGCTTTTTGTCTGCTTTGGTGGACAGCAGAAAGGGAACCCTGTCGCCAAACAGAGGCTTTCCCAATGGGTTGTTGATTCCATTGCATTACCCAGGCCGTGCCCGCCCCCTTGCGGGTTCGAGCACACTCGACAAGAAGTGTGGCATCCTCGTGGGCACTGGCCAACGGCACCTCTCTAGCAAACATATGCAGAGCAGCGGGCTGGGCAACACCAATACTTTATGAGATTTTACAATCTCAGGGTTGAGTCAGTCTTGCAACTGACCGGGTGTACTGCTTGCACCTAGCGCCTGTCCCCTCCACTGATGCAAACATGTGCACTTTTATCCCAGGAGATCCCACTAACTCGGCTCCCTGGATGACTCCCTAGCCCTCTGGTCCGCGAATTTGGCGGAGGAATTCTCCAACCAGATCAACTACAGGTACTAAAATTACTCTGTACTGAAATAGGTGCTCCACAGGATGAGCCCTTGTGTGGATTATTCCCCCTGTGTGTATTTTCCACGGTACAGTCCCCCTAAGGGTGGACCCGTGTCTCCCTTGGGCAGTCCCCGCTGCCCCCGGTCGCCGTGTTTGTAGCAACTCCTCCCTCGTAGTAGGTAGGATCTACCACCGTGCCATTCCCACAGAAAAGGCACGGCTGGTGCGGCCTGCTCCCATGCTTGGGACGTCACTTTGTTCCCCCCTTCAGGGGTATGGTACGTGCAGTCTGACTCAGCCTGTCACCTTGGCACACAACAGCCAGCACGCACCTGCATCAGCAGCGCAGGTACACTGTTCAGCGCATGGCGTAATTGAATAGGGACCTCTAGTGTCGCTTCATTCGACACAACGTCGAAGTGAGCGACAGAGGGGAAACATCTAGGTTACCGTTGTAACATTACAACATTGTGTCCCCCCGGCCATGACGCTGAACCGAGCCACTGTTATTGCCGAAACCTTATTCTCGGCTCCGCAGTGCAAAACCTGAATAGACAGATGCATGATTCCCTCCTTTTATGTCTGGTGGAGGGACATGCAAATTCTGTCTGCCAATTTCTCATTGGCCATTTCTCAAGTTCAGAGGTAACCAAGGCCTTCAAAGAAGTCCACTAGTGTCGCTTCATTTGACACAACGTCTCGTTCCCTCCATCAGTGAACAGAGGTTACAACAGTAACCTAGATGTTTCGTTTCTTATATACTGGCCAAGAATTATTAATTTTATTTTTATCTCTATTTATTCTACCATCTACAGTGTAATTTTGCTTCTCTCCATTCTCTGTTTGCTCTCACTTCTGTAGCAAGTCATGGGCTATGTGAAGTGACAGCTCTCATCCTCGGGCAGGGTGAGGGAACAGACCTCCTAAACCATTAGAACATATGCTTTCATCTCTCTCTCTCTTTTACACTCTCTTTCTCCCCTCTCTCATACACCTTAAACCAAAAAGCATTTGCACTATTTCCTGTTAAATGCTACAGGCACAAACGACATAGCACTGTACATTTTGGTTTATAATCAGAAAGCTCAACAGTGCACTTATTCTTGAATTGGACAGACCAGCGTATAGACCTGTCTGATCTGCGTGTTAGTCTGGGATGAGGTAGGTTACAGAATAACTGACAGCTGTAAATAGAGCAACAAACAAAAGCTAGAGAAAGCATTACAGTGCTTATGTCCCAGAGGAAAAGTTAAGAAAAAAGTTAAGACTAAGACATTTGTTTTCTTACTACAAGTGTAAAGTTCAGATAATTTGGTCTCAGAATAATTTTGTCAAATCTGAGCACAGTGTGAGAAAATGAGATCTGAAAAGTCTAGAAGAGAAACATTTGAGATAACTAGGGTATTTTCATAGGGGAAATATCTGAGATGAGATTTAAGTAAAGGTCTCCATTTGTTCTTCATTTAATCTTATTACTGCCCAGGAGAAGTGATTGAGATATTTATAAAAAAAATGTTTCCCAATTTGGCATACCCAATTCCCAATGTGCTTTTAAATCCTTGTGTTGGTGTAGTGATTCGCCTCAATCACAAGCTGTCTCCACGTCTGAGACCGTCAACCCGCACAACTTATTACGTGGCTTGTTGGGCGCATTGCCATGGAGACATAGCGCGTGTCAGGCTTCACACCATCCACCGTGGCATCCACGCTCAACTCACCATGTGCCCCACAGAGAATGAACCACATTATAGCGACCAAGAGGAGGTTACCCCATGTGACTCTACCCTCCCTAGCAACTGGGGCAATTTGGTCTCCAGGGGTGGTAGTCAGCGTCTTTACAACTGAGCTACCCAGATATTTAAGATATCTCATTTGTGATTGTACATGAATACTAAATTTTATGAATGACCATTGTTTACAGGTGCTAGAGGCTTTATATTGGAAAACAGCAGGGACGGACGCAAAAATGCATTCAGTGCGAACGTCCACTACTAAACTTAAACTGAAAAATGCTTTAATACAATGGCCAGGAAGAAGAAAAAAAGGGAGCGGAAATGCTTGAAATGAAAATCACATTAAGCATTTTAACAAAACCTGTACTACTGTACCTTTATTTTATTTACAGGACGTTTGTCAACATATGTTTTGCTTATTAATTTTACTGATACTGCTTCAATGTGAGAGTGTCTCCTAGTCTCCTCACTACCATTAATTCCTTCAGTCATTGACGGCAGTTGTCAGGGGCAGGAAAGGGTATAGAATTCAAGTGATAATGCACAAATTACAACAAAGTATCTGCAGTTTTTAAAGGGAAACTAAACGACAGTAGATTATGAACTTCTGAAGCAGCAAAACAAGTGGGTATACCAAGGGTATACGCAAATATTGATCCTTAGATGTTGTTAAACACAAACAGCCCTGGGAAAAAGTTAGCATTCGGTGTATATGTGCGTATGGCCCTGACTACACCACTGCCCTGTTGAGGCTCTATGAGCCCAAAGAAAACTAAAGCTGAACTCAGTCCAAAAAAGTATTTTTTTAAAGCTGTGTTTTAAAAACTTTTTCGATGTTCAAAATTTCTCCTATCCCAGATTAATACTCGGCTACAATAAATATGTCAATTATGATTCAAAAATTGGAAAGCTGTTTGAAAAAAAGTCTTATTTTTGCAATTCTATTCAATGGAACAGAAATACACACTCTACTTCGTTTCATATTTTAATCTTTTTTTATTTTGCATTGCAGTAAATATATCTAAGCATGCTTTAGATGTTAGGTTTGGGGTTAGAATAACATTAGGGTTATCTGTAACAATACAAATTTACTTAAAAAAAATGCATACTATATTTATGCTTGTTTTCTCAAGAAAATGAATTACAAAACAGATTTTTTTTTCTTCTTCTTAATTTAAACATAAATCTAACAAACGTTTATGAAGTTTAAGCTTAAAACAAGAACAAAATGTCAGTGGTTTATTGGAGGCTCTCTGAAAAAGTCTAATTATTACCTTACAAGTGAATCTTGTTTTAATTATTATAATTGTATTTTTTACATTTATACTGGAAATCAAGAAAACAATTTGACAAGTAATACTACTACTACTAATAAATATTATAATAATTCTTGATTATTGAGCTTTCAGAGTGAGATTTGGTTTAATGAACTTGGGAGTACCTGGCACACCTGGTCAGTAATTTACAGCATTCACTGTAATGCATATATAACAATTTAATTTATGGAACAGCGCAATTAAAACAAATAAAGAACATTTTCAAAAGGAGAGGCGTATTTTCCTCTTCATGTTTTAAAACATTTCTAAATTAGATGGCTTGGTCACGCACAGCTGCAGTGTTTTGGTTCAGTGGCTCAGTTAAACAATCTTAAACTTTGGAATCCAGTTGAAGTGGGGAGTATATATCACCATGTTACAACACAAAGAGGTGACTAGCCTGTTTCACCTCATAAATACTGTTACGCTCAAAGATTTGTCTGTTGAGAGAACTCTACAATTACAGAAGCAATAAACAATGTAAACTCTTGTATAGATGATAAAATGAGTTCTAATATGTATATATTTTTAGGAATATCAAAGCAAAACCATTCACACCTTAAGGGGAGAGTTTTCCAAGCAATCTCTCCCTTTCTCTTTCTGTTCCCTGTGGGGGTGTTGTTTATAGAGCATTATAATTTATAACTGTATGGAGTGGATTTATTTTCATCGCTGAGGCTCGCCAGCAGGGCGCCAGGCTGCAATCAGAGGAATCAGTGCACTATGAGCCCTACTGAATGGAAAGTATTATCATAGGCCACAAATGGACACTGTTTCCCCTCAAACATTTCCCCGGATGCTTCCCCAAGCGTGCTTCTCTTTCATTCATCTTTTCTGTTAGCAACCCCCTCCCCTCCTCCCTCCACTTTAAGACCTCGTGAAGATCTTCTTCGTTCTTCTCTCAGCCAAAAAGAAGTTCAAAACAGCTGAGCAACAGCATACTGTTTGGAAACATTCAGACACCGGCCAAACTGCTGGGGGAGGCGTTTACAGGAGCATGTAAATATGAGGATGCACAAGACAACATGAACAATTGTACAGATGTAGGTAAGTTTGCACCAGCTCGCCAGTAACTCTGCATGCCGGTACGTTCATGTTGACTAATCTTACTGAAGAACATAAACAGAATTATCTGTCCGCCTCAAAATAGGTGGAGCTTTAGGAAATGGATTTTGCAGGATTTTGTCTGAGGGTACGCACAGAAATCTGCCTAGAGCTCTGCAAAGGCCTCTGTGTGGCCGGACCCTACCCAGCCCGAACGATACTGTCAAATTTTAAGCCAAAACCTGACCCAAAACAGCTTACTATCTAATTTCTTCTCCTAGTATCGTGTCCTAGTATAGCTGTATTTTATGTAAGCATATAGGCAACATTCTTAACAGTACTGGAACAGTAAACATACATAGTTTTAACAAGGCACGGCAGTCCCTCACTAGAGCAGAAGGGGGAAAAAGCATTGCCTTACCATTTATTCACTTCACTTGGTGCAGAACAATCTGGAATAATGTGAAACGGTGCAACAGACCCATCTACGCAGCCTGGACTTGTTTAGAATGTTGAATCTTTGTGACAACTGCGCTAAAAACAATCTAGACGCAGCGCAACAAATGACATTTTGATGTCAAATGTGAAGTTCTTTTTAACTTTAACTTGTGTTTAAACAGTGCCGATCCCGCACGAGACGCTGAAGAAAAAGTGAGACACTGTGAAAATGTCAAATGGGAAAACAGAACAGATGTGTGCAAAAACACATTCGGTGTGAAGTGTCCCTAACTCGTCCATTCATGCGTGTCTGTGAGTAAGAGCGTGAAACAAGATCAATAGGCCTGTTCATTTTTTCATTCATTACAAACCTGAACCCGACCCAAAACTAGTCAGGTTCTCGGGTCCCATTTGGTTGCAGACCTCTAAATCAGCCTAATAACCCTTATATCTAGGGGAGTCTGGGGGACGCTCCCCCAAAGCGGCCAATTCTGGTGACTTTGAGATAAGCATTTCATTATTTTCTCAAGTATGATTAGCATTCATGTATTTATTGGCTAAAGCATTTCTTCCAGTAACAGTTCAGACAAACACGTTCAGTTTAAACAGCCCCTTGTTCACATGACACAGCACTAGCTGAAGTTTCTCAAAGTTCAAAAAGACTTTTGTTTCAGTTGACTGTAGGTAATTTACACTGTATCCAGTAATGTTTGTTTTCTGTATTCATAAATATCCCAACACTGTTTTACTGTGTGAAAAACTACTCCAAAAGATTCAGTGAAAGAGCGCTCTGAACTAATTGTACTGAATCACGAATTGTTTCAGACCGTTTTGAAAGCCCATTTGGCCAATTCACTGAAAAGAACTGACTCAAAATAATTATTCATTCTCAAATTGGGCATTGCTAGTTCTTTTAAACAGCCAACAGAAATACGGGACACATTTCATGATTGGTGAAATATTCTGAGAGTAAATATAACTTACGCACAGTGTGTATGGCCGTACAGCTGCAGGTGCCACTGCTTTAGGTCACACACACCGATGCACGCCATTGGTAGGTGTGACCTAGAGCTCCACCTATTTTGAGGCAGATAGTTAATTCCATTTACGTGGCAATGTAATGGAATTGACCAATGGCAATAAGAAGTCGTTTAGCAGACAGTGCAAAGTTTTACTCGAAGTTTGTGTTGGCGAGCTGTTATCAACCTCCACAACAAACTTCAAAATTATGTCATACCAATTTGTTCTTCATATTTGTATATGTAATGGGGCCTTTAAGCCCAAAGTATACTTCGGTTTTGACATGAACACTTAGCGTATACGAACAGTCGAATTCTAAGCCTTTCAAAGTTTACTCCATTTGACTGTGCATGCATGCACAGGGGGTTGGCGCATATGCACTTCAACTGCTATGAGATTCTGGACTATTTCTCTTCAGGAGTTTAGACCCATTAAGATGTCTTTATAACCTTCAGACCATTAGTGAAGTCTAGGGCATATGCCATATGCTCACCTATCTTTCTTAGGATTTTGCGGAAGCCCACCTAATATAAGTGATGATACGTATTGCTGCCAGAACAATGAGAAAAAAGATGAAGAAATGTTTCCGTCTTCTAACACGATGCTGCAGGACCGTTGAGTGAATTGTGATTTTATTTTCATTTCAAGTGTACAGAGATTCTTTCTAAATGTGCATGGAGTTGTGGTTGGCGGGAGCACAACTGATGGCACAGACAGTTCGACTAAACTGATCCACCAATTGGAATGTCCATTTCAGACGTGATTTGATATTTGCTAACAAATCATATTTTCTGTTTCAGTAAGGGGCGGGAAATTTCCAGCATCTAATGCTGATGCACAAGCATCCCTGGAGTAACCATAATTTGTGCTGTAAATGTATTTCCTTGCTAAACATAAATATATATTATTTGATGCTCTTCGCAGATGGCGGTCAACTGTGTCCCGTAATTATATCAATATGTTTTTTAATTTTTTTTTTGCCTTTTACTGCTGTAGGTGGTGCCATTCTCTCGTGATATCAGATCATTTAAATTTATATTTTTAAGTATGAAAATAATTTCACTATACTAAAAAAACAAAACATTAAAGTACACAAATATAACAAATAACCATGAATTCTTATGTAGGCTATATATGGTAATAAAAGATAGCGTGTTAACATGAACATTACTACACTCATATTAGCTATACAATACTTAACAGTTTATTGCATATTATGCATGTATATGTTTATTAATTAGAGCAATTATAAAGTATTTCAATTATAAACAATTTGATGAAAGGAACATTTAATGACACATATTAATTTAAATAAATATTTAACATCAAATTACCATGGTTCTTAGTAGTGTACTGTACACCATGCCAGCAAGAATCTGATTTACATTTTGTAAACAGGGGCCTGTTGCATAAGCATAGCCAGTAACTTAAGACTTCGTCTAACAATTAGTCTGACTAGCTAAAGACACCATAGAAAGCCAGTTGCATAAAACAAACTCACAGTTGTTGGTAAGACAGTGTAATTCCTATTGGATTGTGGGAAAAATAAGACACTGAACAGATTAAAAAAAAATTCATTCGCTGAAAATGTTTGCTTGTTAGAGGATCACAATGCTTCAAAATGTATACATTTACCCCCCCCCCCCCCCCCCCCCCCCAACATAAATAAAAAACACAAAAAACATATTGTTACCATCGTAGAAGTTAAAGTCTTCTAGAAAATCCCCTTTCTGCCCTCAACAGAAGCACCCACTGGCTCAGCTTACAGTTATTTTCCATGGTAACATAGAATGTAAACAAAAGTTAGCCAAGGGGTCTGCTGTCTTACATTTCGGTCTTAAATTAGACCGATCTACATTTATATGCAACTGACTGAAAAAGACAAAAATATTAGATAACAAACTAGTAAGACTAATTTAAAAACGTTTTATGCAACCGGCCCCTGATATACATTTAGTCATGCTTTTTTTATTGCCTTGTTTTTATGGAAAATAATATTTCTCACACATTTTACATATGTAATGTAAAAAATGTAAGTATGTGAGTCCATCATAAATTCACAGTATGCCCATCTCTTGACACTAATATTCCACTGCTTCAGACTCAAGCCATACAAATGCAGGTCTCTCCTGACCACCTCAAATACATGCTCTTGTTTGTTGTATTGTTTTTTCTACCTTCGTCTCCTGTTGTTTACTGGCGATTACATCTTCTTGCACTTCTTTGTGTTGCTACATTGTGGACCCCCAAATTAGTGGAAATAATTTCAGTCGCATGCACATATTAAGCATTCAGGATGCACGCAGTTAGAAAAATCTAGCTGCACACATTCAGGGTTGGAGCACTCTACTGATGATGAAGTTTACGTCATGTGTCCTGTACAAGGACGCCTAGTGAACACATCTAACCGAAGTATACTTTGGGCTTTAGATCAGGCCTCACCACAACTCTCTCTTTCTCATTCTACTAACACTCAAGTGAATGTGATCAGCTATGCCATTACATGGTTATAGACATACAGACAGACAGACAGACCGATGAGTGAGACGCTGTGAAAATCTTTACAACCAGTCATACAAATCACTGTTACGTTTAAATGTGGTTATAAATGTAACTCAGTAACCTTATGCTCCTTATTCAATTAACAGGATGGTAGTCACCCTGTATGCAATTTTATGTTGTGTTTTGCTACACTTACAACAGCAGTGAGACTTAAGGGCTTTGAATATTTAGACCACTGTTGCCATCTGTGTAAACAGCTGAATGGAATAGAGTTTAACTGCGCATGATGTACCATAACAACAGTGAGAATGAAAGCTCGGCTGAATGGAAGTGAAAAGAATCCATGCATCTCAAATCACAACCCTCACTCTGTGAATATAAGCCTGTGTGTTGTTGTGCTTTGTGACATAGTTTTACTACATGTACGATGTGAGCTAAATATGTTTTTTTTAAGGAATCCCTCACTTTTTAAGATTTGTTTAAAAACCAAGTTCGAATCCACTGCGTGCTGAATGACTCCAGTCAGGCTTCCTAAACAATCAATTGGCCCGGTTGCTAGGGTGGGCAGAGTCATGTTGGGTTAACCTCCTTGTGGTCACTATAATGTGTTTCTCGCTCTTGATGGGGCACGTGGTGATTTGTGCGTGAATGCTGCGGAGAATAGTGTGAAGCCTCCACAAGTGCTAGGTCTCCCCTCAACAAGGCACGTGATAAGATGTGCTGATTGACGGTCTCGGACGCGGAGGCAACTGAGATTCATCCTCCGCCACCCTGATTGAGGCAAGTCACTACGCCACCACGATGATCTAGAGCGCATTGGCAATTGGGCATTCCAAATTGGGGAGAAAATAGGAGAAAAATAAGATTTGTTTAAAACTAGTTTACTTATAGCTTTCTCTGTGATTAACCTATCAAAAACAATTACAATTTATATTAAATCACAAGCATGTTAATAGTGTAAAAAAAACACATTTATAATACTTCACTACTCAGATGCCTTGGTTTGTATGTAAAGTATGTCAACAATGTATGTACAGGTAAACAATACTGGAATCATTGCATTTTTATAATGTTGCCTTTTTAGGACCTTTGCCACATACAGTGTTTGCCTAAAAGTTCTGAAGCAGAGAGTGTGGTGAGAGCATTCTATCCTTTATTCTCCCTTTTAACTTCCCCTCCCCTCCATCTATCTTTTTGCCCTTAGCACTGTTTTCACCCCAAATAATGGGGGAGTTTCTGTCCATAAATCTTGATTTGTTCCGTCACTGCCTGATTGGCCAGACCTGTATTTTGTCATGGCTTAACAGCAGCCTTGCCATGCTTCAAGATGCCCCCCTTTGGCAGTACGGCCCATCCTCACAACCCCAAGCCAGAGTAATGATATTTAAACACTGAAGGCCATTAGCAAGACCTATAACTCAGGTCCCAGTTCTCCACCACTTAGGGTAGATTGGGATGTAGACAATCTACACCATCTTTGTTCTCTTTTTGCCCTGTGGTCTCATCAGTAGGATGAAAGGAGGAAGGATAAAGCAGTTAGGGAGACCCCCTTTTGGCAAATTTGTAACTAAGTTAAGAGAGCAAAACATACTATTGACTCACTGCCCTTCCTATACAGCTCACAAAACATTATGGGGTAAGAGGTGTGTCTGAGTTTAAGCATTGCTGTTGGACTTTTTATTTGCTAACTGGAAACGGTTTAAGGATTTGTGAAACTACATATTTTTTTTTAAAATCGATTAGTTGGTGGGTTCTCTGAACAATAAGTCAGCCCTGTATATTTACACTGGTTCAGGGTCATGTCCCTCTGACACTGATCAGACATTTCTTAAGGAGTCTCTCTTGCATTCTACAACAGCTGGACAGAGTGGAACAGAATGCATTAAAAAGGAATTATAACGACGTAAAAAGCTAAAAACTATTTTTAAGAGTCATCTTAAAAATGCAACACTCACTGCATTCACAACTGTGCAGTACATCTGCATGAGTATATAGACGGCCAAATAAAAATAATTTGAAGTCCGACAGTAATTGTGTTGAAATGTATTGTTGATGGTGGTGGATTTGTAGCAAAAAAAAAACATATGTTTATACCTTGGGTCTGTTGAATGCTTTATTCTGATTGGTTGCCAGATGTTCTAAGGTGTGCAATTATTTTCCAGTAAATGCACGGCTATGAAGTAGTTCCAGGTCTTGACCGCATAACGGTTCTATATCACTTCCCCAAATAATTTCAGTTATCTCAAAGAGCCGTACAGGCTACCACAGCAAAATAACCATATAAAAAACATTTACCAAATATATTCCAATAGAATTTATGTAAGAATAAATATGTGCATTAAAAAAGTATTTATGTAATGGTTTTTAGCATTAATTATCTACTAGCCAATGGTGGATGACTACTTGACCGCTCAACCATTTTGACTCTTGCACATAGAATAAAATGGTTGCATTGCAATAATTATAAATATTGTTGTATTGTAATAATATTTTGATTAGATTAAGTATAATAGGATTCAATAAAGCAGACATAAACTGTCACAATGCAATCCATCGCAATTCAAAAGCACACAGAGTGATCAATACATTATAGACATGAGATTAGAGTGTAGGAGGAGCAATTGATGTAGATCAGTGATTGAGAGGCAAGAGGGAGATTTGCTCCATTTAGAGTAAGTGTAGTCATCCGTTATAGACCTGACCCAATGTTTTCTTAAGTCTTTAACCCGAAACTCTTTGATGAAGACCTTATACTGACAGTAAGATGGCCCCTGCTTAGATGAAATGCCAGCTGCATGTCAAGGGTCATTTGAAAGTGATTGTGACCCTCTTGTGGACCCAAGAGTGCCACACCACCTCTGTTGCTGTAATTAATGCATTGAGTTTCCATGGACTTTGATGAACCACTTTCCTCTTTCTGTTTTTGTGCTGGGGAAACCAGTAATGGTTGCGGGTTGGAACTAGAATACTTTATGGACTGTGAAAAATAACGCTCACACACCCTCAACAAAGGAACGGCTTCAGAAAGCCACAAGTACCATAATTGATTTTCCTGAAAGGTTTTTTTTTTTTTTTTTGTGGTTGTAAATATGTAAATGTAAACGTGTGTGTGTGTGTGTGTGTGTGTGTATAATATATATACTGTCTTTTTTTTGTTTGTTTAGAAATGCTTGATTTATTTTAGTGAAAATTTATGTTTTTAGATTCTGTTCATCATTTGTTTTAAGTTTTAAGTTTTTTTTTTTTTTTTTAAAGTTTTGTCATCTTTTTGATTTTTATTCATTTAAATGTTCCTGTTGTTTGACAAATGCATTTTTAAAAGGTATATTTTTGCTATATAAATATAAGGTCATGAAAACGTTTTGAAAATAGTGTTTAAAGTAGTTTTAGATGGAGTTTAGCATGTCACACCATGGGACAGTTTAAAATGAGTGGCCATTTTATAGCTTTACAGCTAACAATTAGCATTTGACCTTCAAGTCCCTTGATGTAGTTTGTATTATCTACAGAAATTCAAAACCATTTAAGAATAACTTTTTTAAACTCAAAACAATTGTTAGAAGTATCACAATAAGAGCATTAACAATGAACAATAAACAACGAACAATATTTTTAAACAGCATTTACTAAACTTGTTTAATGTTAATGGCTATAAACACAATTGGTCATTGTAAGTTCATGTTAATTCATATTGCACTACCTAATGTTTACATATACAACTTTTAATTTTAAAAATGTATTAGTAAATGTTGAATATATCATTAACCAAGATTATTATTATTATTATTATTTAAGTATCGTTCATTGTTATTCATGTTAACAAATGTAGTTAACTAATATGTAACAAAGTAAACATTATCATAAAGTTGTTCCATGATTTCTTTAAAATAGCATGGGAGGCAAAACTCTCTTCAAAACTGTCCTGGACTGCTTGGCTTACTGTAGGTCCCGTGTCAATTCAATAAGTGTTCTTGAGGCAAATAAACTATTGTACCACAATCTTCTATTAATCATATTCAGCAAGTGTCATCTTTTATGATAATATGATTAATCCATTGTTTTTGTATTTATTTTAACAAAATAATTATTTTAAGCTGTTTAAAACTGGGGACGCATTAGGTAAGGCGGTATTTCCATATTCCACTCAAAACTGCATTATGAAATTGAGGCATATATGTACATCTCATGCAATCTAACAAAACTAACCATGCTTATCTAACATGCAATCTAACTATTCTTGAGGGTTTCAGCTAAATCAAATCTTCAAAAGTTCCATAATGTATTGTACAATCACTGTTAACTAGTAAAAGAATGATTAGGTCAAGTTTTGTCAGACATATTTGTGTGCTTTGTGTCAACAGCAAGCATGTGTCAGCTAATCAAACATGAAATATCTCTTAGATCTCATGTCCCTAGTCCTAGAGATTTAGATGGAAAAATCTTGATGCCATGGCCCTTAATATCGAAGCAGATGTATTGGAATATAATCCAGTAATCTGCAGCCTGCAGAGGAAGAGGGAAAATCACTTTTAAAACATAAATGCAACTAATGACCTCTTTTCCCATGGACAGCTTAAGACGGCACAGTCCACAATCCAGAGCACTGGAGCATTTGAAATACTGTATATTGATGGATTGTATAGTTACTGTAGAGTCCAGGATATCAAATGTTAGGGAAAAGGAAACAAGGCATAGAAAAATAAAGGCATAGAGGCATAGAAAGAAAGAAAGAAAGAAAGAAAGAAAGAAAGAAAGAAAGAAAGAAAGAAAGAGAAAGAAAGGACAAATAAATGAAGGGTACACTGCAAGACTGGACAAATTCCTTTTACTTGAAAATTTAATGGAAAAAGTAACTTTTTCTGTGGTTAAAAAGCTGGGTTGACTCTACTTAACTTAGTTGGGTTATCTTTGCTTTGTCTCTAGTTACACTGAGAAGGCATGCACATATTGCAGACCACAATATATGCTGGGATCTGGCAAATCAGCAATATTGTTCAATATTAAATAGTTTGTTTAGACAAGCTAGTTGGGACATTTAGGGTGATATTGTTTGTCTAACATATGTTTAGATTCAAAGTAATTTTCATTTCACAGTATTGAAGATTTTGCGATAAATGATGCAGCGTTAACTGACACTGATTTGATTCAACATAGGTCTTTGAGTTGATTTAGCAAATACGCTTGTTAAAGGTGCTGTAAGCGATTTTAGCCGTTGTAGAATTTCCATAAAATGAGCCATTGGATTAGCCACACCCCCTGGTTCCAAATACCCACTCTCCAAAGAGACCAAATGAGCTTTAATGAGACTGATGTCAAGCAGAAATGGTTGTCAAAAACAACAGTAGCAAAATAGCAACCTCAATGGACAACTGTTATGAGTAAAAAAGCATAAAAATGGCATTAAGCCTCAATAATTCGCTGCAACTACAATACTATGAGAATGTGTAAAACGATTGACAGATAGAGATTAAAACCATCCACGTAATTCAACATAATGAACATAATATATAAGGATTGTTGTTTATAGTTAAGGGCTTATAAAGGGGTTCATTAATGAGTAATAATATCATGTACAAATGCATTATAAATCATTAATATGCTTTTATATCAACATGAACAAAAAGGGCAACTTTCATCCAATACCTTCCAAAAAAGTAAAATATTTTAACTTTCATGTTATAAATGCATAATAAATACACTTATTTATCCATACCCCCAGTAATAATGTACAGATTTTGCTCTTATGGAAAGAAATTGGTTCTTTTATTCACCAAAGCGGCATTCAACTGATCACAATGTATATTCAGGACATTAATAATGTGAAAAATTACGATTACAATTTGAAAAAAAAAATACTAATTCAAAGAGTTCTCATAAAAAATCCTCCATGGGCAACAATGACAGCTTTGCAGATCGTTGCCATTCCAGCTGTCAGTTTGTCCAGATTCTCAGGTGATATTTCACCCCACACTTCCTGTAGCACTTGCCATAGATGTGGCTGTCTTGTCAAGCACTTCTCACACACTTTACAGTCGAGCTGATCCCACAAAACCTCAATGTGGTTAAGATCCATAATACTCTTTTTCCAATTATCTGTTTCTTTGCCCACTCTAACCTTTTCTTTTTGTTTTTCTGTTTCAAAAGTTGCTTTATCTTTGCAATTCTTCCCATAAGGCACCCCTGAGTCTTCTCTTTACTGTTGTACATGAAACTGGTGTTGAGCGGGTAGAATTCAATGAAGCTGTCAGCTGAGGACATGTGAGGTGTCTATTTCTCAAACTAGAGACTCTGATGTACTTATCCTCTTGTTTAGTTGTACATCTAAACTTCCACATCTCATTCTGTCCAGTTCTCCTTTGTCTTTGAAGACTATAGTGTATACCTTTGAATGAAATCTTCAGTTTTTTTTGGCTATTTCAAGCATTGTATAACTCCTCAAAACAATGATTGACTGATGAGTTTCTAGAGAAAGACCTCAAGACATGCCAGTCTATTGCATACTGTGGCAACTCAAAAACAAACACAAAGACAATGTTAAGCTTCATTTAATGAACCAAATAGCTTTCAACTGTGTTTGATATAACAGCAAGTGATTTTCTAGAACCAAATTAGCAATTTATTATGATTACTCAAGGATAAGGTGTTGGAGTGATGGCTGCTGGAAATGGGGCCTGTCTAGATTTGATCAAAAATTTATTTTTTAAAATAGTGATGGTGTTGTTTTTTACATCAGTAATGACTTTACTTTATGATCAGCTGAATGCCACTTTGGTCAATTAAAGTAACAATTTCCTTCCGACACAACAAAATCTGCACATTATTCCAAACTTTTGGCTGCCAGTGTGTGCCTTCCAGCTGTGAAGATGCTCTGAGTTTCCAAGGACCTCAGAATTTGATGATAATAAGAGCCACGCATAAATCACATTAGCTAGGTTAGCTAAAATGAGTTAATATTAAAATGAGTTAAAATGAGGTATCCTTAGTGCTCAAAGAAATCTGTGGTCCTCATCATTTGGCAGGAGCAGGAATAGCTGCCAATACTGACACAATTTGTGCATTATTGATGGTATGGCATAGAAATCCCCTGGTTTGCAAATGCGAACTGTACTATATTAGCCAGGACGTCCTGTATGTTGTTCCATATTGAAGCTGAAAAAATTACCCCTCTCCCTACTTAAACCTTCATCCTTTAAGAAAAAAAAGTTTTGAATTCAACAATACACAAATCAACTGAAAAAATAAATACCCCTTTAAAACCTGCGATGACTTTCTCTCCTTTTTCTCCTCTCATGATTTGAATCCTTGATCATTATTAACAAATCCAAATTGTACACATAAATCCCAAATTAATTGAAAACGTGTTTTACATTATTAGGAAAGAAAGTTCAATGAAGAATTTGTCTGATTTCGCTAAATTATTGTTGAGAACAGTTTAAATGTGAGGGTGAGGGAGACATTCTGGCAAACACTGTTACAGTAATTAGAAAAAGTCATTGAAATGACACACTAAATGCTTAAATCTGTTTTGATATATTCTTTAAAAGTAGATTTTGGATTCAACATTTTTTCCCCCTTTAAAATCCTGAAACATAAACATAGAAATCAGGCATAAACTGGTAGCTGATGATTTTGTCTTTGGATCATGAGCAAGCAGAAGAAAGACTTTTAATTATGACAATAATAACGATGATGATGATGATAACGTATGATCTACCTATTGAATACAGTACCTGTTGCCTACACACACTAACTGCAATACATGAAATAGTTACACTTTGCAGTGTTTTGTATCTGAAGTATATCAGATTTAACTGAATGTTAACCAAGACATAATTCAGTGTATGTGTTCTGATATTTGCTTAATGAGAAATTAAATTTTTCTGTAGCAGACAGAGAACTCACCTGATTAAAAAAAAACTGAGCTCTGCATTAACAGCTCATTTTCAGTCTTCTTGGTAGGGTGCAGTTTAGATTTTTCTTTTCCTTAGATATAATAATAGCTACAACAGTACTCAATATATTACTCAAACATGTTGTTTTAATTCAAGGCATAATTTAAAGTTTTACAGAACATATTGATTTTATCTTTACTTACATATGTGCTCTTGTTGTAATCCAGAAGTAATTAAAAATAATCATATTAAATTATTTTCAATATTGCTTTAATTGGATTATGTTACTGATTACATTTATTGTATAGTTATACATTATAAAGTAACCCTCCCTACCCTGTACACTACATATTGAAGTACATAGGCTAATTTAATGTTAAATAAGTGTTAAATTCTGTTATAATGTAATATTACTTTAATGAATGATGGATTGGTAACAAACTTAAATGAAAAGAATACAATGAATAACAAACTTCAAGCCCTACTGCAGGTGTTATTAAGATTAATGTGGTTAATAACTTTATGGGGAGGAGGATGCTGTGTTTTGGTGGGGGCTGTGCTGCGATTGGCCGGGCACATGCGATCCAGTCCACAGATCAAAAGAGTCCACTTGATGAACGACTGGACAGAGAGTGGCAGAAGAGGGAGAGATCTGCTGCTCCTCACTTTGAATCATTGATCAAGGTCATTCTCAGTTCATTAATTCTGTCTGGAGAGGGCCTGCCCTCACTTTGTCATGCTACACACACACACACACACACACACAAATAATTGCTTTCCTAGTTTTGTGAGACATTGACTACGTTTACATGGGCAGTTTAATCAAAATACTACATCTCTCACTCTCATCTTGTGTTGTCTCACAACATTATCCTTTGTGCTTATGGTGATGTCTGAAGGCAGAAGATGACGCTATTTGCTCCAGGATTGTTCTAACTATACAAGCTCTGCTTTGCTTCGCTTTCATCCTTATAAACTTAGCATAAAGCATAATAATAACGTTTAGACAGAGGAGAGATGTGGTGAATAAATAGAGGATTAAGAAAATATCTGGTTTGTCAATATTTTTTAGCAGTCGCTGGTAATTTTATAGGTTTGTTGTCTGTATGCCAGGTGTTGTCACTGGACCTGCTATTTGCTTAAGGGTGCATATTTAATAAATATCATGCTTTCTGGAATCCACATGAGATCAGTAAAAGAAGCTGTTTATAACACTCAATGTTAATTAAAAGTAAGATAAATGCAGCAGATGCAGTTTGTAATGTTTACACACTGCATTCATGGGGCTAATGCTAGCGTGCTAACCTTGGCCATAGTATCGCCTGTTAAACACTTTTGTTGTATTTTATGGTGGAATGTGTGAAAATAGTCCAGGTAAGATCATGAAAAAGTTTTTATATATATATATATATATATATATATATATATATATATATATATATATATATATATATATATATATATTAATAATTAATAATTTAAATTCTACCCTCCACCTCACACAATACTATTGTATGCCGCAAGGGAGCACATCGGATGCAGCGCATCACCCTTTGGACTACTTTTGTTCTGAATTTGGCCATTTTTCAGAACATATTTTTGTGATTTAATTGTGGGATTAGCAGCTGTAAAATATATAGAAATGAATATATTGTACCTCAAATTATTGCTACATGTGATTGGGACTACTTATTACATGTTTTTATATTGTTGTAATGTGGTTATATTTAGTGGTTGGGGTTAAGGGATCTAAAATATAAAATAAAATATCAAACAGTAAAAATATACAAATATATTTATCAACGATTAGTGTATTCAAATATAGTTGTAATGGATTCATCAATATTTAAAATTTCTAAAGCTGTAAATACGTAAAATTCAATTTTTACGTTTACATTTTATATGCTTTCAAATGTCTATATTGTATTTTTAAGTGACTATCCAAACGTCCAAACATGTACATTTAATTGTTACAAATATTAATGTACAAATAACTACGTATATTAATGAGATTAGGCTGGAAATACTTTTTAACCTGAAACAGCATCTAAAAATGTGACGTTCCTGCGCAAGACACAGGTATAAACAGAGAGATGCAATGATCCACGGCCCCTACTGTAAGTAGTCAGCAACTCCACACAGCCACAAAAAATACTAGGGTAAACTGCACAAGATAAGTGACTCACAAGTGCTAAAGAGTTTAATTATATCACAAAATGTCATCTTATGAATACATATGCTGCCTTAGAATTGGGCCAAAACGAGGTACCTGAAAAGGCAGCATTAAATATTGCTACCTAACTTTTGAACGGCCTTCACACCAGGAGTGTGCATGATGTTAAAATGCTGTTTTGACAGGCAGCTCTAAAGATTTTGAAACAAAGGGATCTTGCCACTGTTGTTTCCATTTACCAGTCGCAGCTCAGTTCAAACAGAGAAAAGGTCTTTGAATGTGTTGTAATTTAAAACTAAATTTACAACTTCTTTGATAGTCGATAGGAAGGCATTCGTGTGCTAGTATATTTAAAATCACATATGCATGGTTTGAAGAAAGGCTGGGAACCACAGTTCTGTTGTACTCATAGCCAGAGCCACATTGTACATGTAGTGCAGGCACAGAACTGGGTAACCCAGCCTTGAATATAAAGACGAGCACCAGGCTCCTTCTGTAATGAGCTACAAGGCCCATGCATCACCGTTTGCTTCTGCCAAAACGGAAAACTAGACACAAGATGTTTGCCGCCGGCCCCTTAACTTGCCTTTTACCCCCTGTTCAGCTTCTCTATATGCAGAGAGCTTCAAATGAAAAACATAGACTGTTACTATGCATGCTGGTAGCCTGGGGGCGAGAGCGCACTGAGTGAAATGTCAAGAAGAAACAACTTAATGTGCATTAGAGACTGGAAGCTGATCTAGATGCCCTATGCAGCAGGCGCCACAGTAGGGGGTGTTTAGTGGTCATGAAAAGCACACACACACACACACACACACACACACACACACACACACACACACACAAGAACTTACACACAGCTCATTTAATTTGTTACGAAACAGGGGCTAAAATTGTTGCATTTCCTTCTTGGTTAGGTTCGCTGTCACAAGGCTACATTTCAAAATGTACCAAAACAGTGTTAATAAAAGTCACATGTGAGCAAACTGTCCCCTTCTTGATTAGAATGTTTTTGTGCTTTTCCGGAATTTAGCTCATACTGTACATCAATAAATCAGTTCAAATTATACAGGCCTACCTGTAAAAAAAATTGCCAACCAGTAAAAATTATAGAGTATTGTTTATGTCATGGTTGTGCAAAACATTGCTGCATGATGCAGAATGCACATTCCAGTCAGATGTTGCACTGCATATTAAAATCCGGCACTAGGATGGATATGCGTTGTAAAATGTAAATTATGATTATTTTTATCCATCATTAGTTGCTTTAACATTATTTCTGCATTGAAAAGTGCCTGTTCTCACGGTCATAGAGCTCTCTCTCTCTCTCTCTCTCTCTCTCTCTCTCATGCACACAAAAACACACACACACACATACAAACAGCAGAAAGAGGGCTTTGTGTCTTGACCTGTGTCTGTTATACTGCTATCCAAAAGAGAGAAGGGATCGTATTAAAATTACCTTAGGAATTATTGAACAACTCCTATTTTAAACAAGCAATTTTATTCAATATTGTCGCCAAAAGCTATATCCACCTTTTGATTATTAATTAAAGTGATGTGCTGACCTACAGATTTCTTCTCCACATGTCCATCAGGTATGCTCATGGTTTTTATAGGGATATTATTTGGTTCATTGGTCTACTGGGTTGAATTGCATTCTCACCACAAGCGAGCCGCTCCAAAGTATTTTTTGCAATCGGACCAGGACTACCTCGTCCAGGTGTTCTCAGTAGGGCTGGGTTTTGATACAGTTTCCCGATTCAGTTCCAATTCACAAGCTCTTGATTTGATTCCGATTTCAATTCAATAATGATTCATATGGGTATATTCCAGGTATAATGTCCCTTTTGCTTACATATTAAAGAAATGATCTCCCACCTAATTCTCTTAATTATACAGGGGACTTTCTAAATAGGGATACGAAAATATTTACTTTACTGAATTATATTTTATTTGTTTTTCATCATTTTGTTCACATTTTGGCTTTTAAACGTGCACTCAGTAACTTTTGTCTCTGTGTCATACTGGACTTACACTGACACCTAGAGGCTTGGATGTAGCATTATTTAAAATCAATTGTTTTCAGATTTCAGATGCCATTGTAGAAATGTAGTATTTACAGTCAGCCATGATTACTTTAATCATGAGTGAAATTGTCAAATAACAGGACGGTTACTGAGATTAAGCGAGTAGTATTCGGCTTGTCATGTGATTTTAACATGGCTGCCCCCATGTGCGGACCCTCTCCTTGTAGAATAAAAAAGCTTTTATAAGGTTACGGATATGACAGGAATCTTCATTTAAATGTGAGTAGCAATGAATATATATATATATTGCAAAATTATAATTCATGTCTTTAGGTGTTAAACTTTTTAATGAGGAAAAAATTACTGAGTGCACCTTTAAAAATGAACAAATTTATGTATTCAATCAATAAATAAGATATAATTTTTTTGTTCCATGTTTATTGTTTAATTGCATAAATGTTACTTTTAAGAAGTGTTTACATTGATTTGTTGATCACGAACAAGAAAACTGGTATTTCTGTAAAGAGCGTCTGTAGATAAGTTAAGTGAAAAAAGATTCAAATGGCTTTACCTCATCCTTATTAGAATGAAATGTTTCTTTTTGTAGTTTTTGATCAACAACTGATTGTAGAGAACAGAAAGGACAACGAAAGAGACATTATTCATTGAAAAATTGGTGTTGTCTTTTGACACACACAGAATAAATTTACTCTCAACACAGAGTGAAAGGATCTCACTGCTGTATACTCCACTACTATACTACACAAGCACTGATGAGTGAAATCTAAACATTTACCAGCCGGTTGCCAATAAACATTTTAGTCACATAGCACAAAATTTGGTTGCACATGTGAATGATTTCCTCTCATTGTGAAGAAGATTGTGCATAGAGTAAAAGATTGATCTTGGGAATTAAGAATCGATATCGAGATTGTTTAAATGAAGATTGTGATGCACTGAAAAATCTATATTTTTACCCACCCTTAGGTCTCAGACTGAATGTTTTGGTGCAGATTTGAGTGTGACTGCCATAATTATACTGTATATTCCTAAACAAACCAAACTAAGGGAGAAAATGCACAAAGTTCCAAAACAAATGCTCCAAACGAGCCAGGTGTGAAAACTCTCTTAAGCCCTAGATATTCTTCCATTTTTACTCAGCGTCTGCATACAGTTGAATGCGAGCATGTCAAAGTATACTCCATATGAGCATGTCAAAGCATACTCCATATGAGCATGTCAATGTATACTCCATATGAGCATGTCAGAGTATACTCCATATGAGCATGTCAATGTATACTCCATATGAGCATGTCAGAGTATACGCCATATGAGCATGTCAAAGTATACTCCATATGAGCATGTCAATGTATACTCCATATGAGCATGTAAAAGTATACTCCATATGAGCATGTCAACGTATACTCCATATGAGCATGTCAACGTATACTCCATATGAGCATGTCAAAGTATACTCCATATGAGCATGTCAATGTATACTCCATATGAGCATGTCAACATATACTCCATATGAGCATGTCAACGTATACTCCATATGAGCATGTCAAAGTATACTCAATATGAGCATGTCAATGTATACTCCATATGAGCATGTCAATGTATACTCCATATGAGCATGTCAACGTATACTCCATATGAGCATGTCAACGTATACTCCATATGAGCATGTCAAAGTATACTCCATATGAGCATGTCAAAGTATACTCCATATGAGCATGTCAATGTATACTCCATATGAGCATGTCAACGTATACTCCATATGAGCATGTCAACGTATACTCCATATGAGCATGTCAAAGTATACTCCATATGAGCATGTCAATGTATACTCCATATGAGCATGTCAACGTATACTCCATATGAGCATGTCAAAGTATACTCCATATGAGCATGTCAAAGTATACTCCATATGAGCATGTCAAAGCATACTCCATATGAGCATGTCAATGTATACTCCATATGAGCATGTCAGAGTATACTCCATATGAGCATGTCAATGTATACTCCATATGAGCATGTCAGAGTATACTCCATATGAGCATGTAAAAGTATACTCCATATGAGCATGTCAACGTATACTCCATATGAGCATGTCAACGTATACTCCATATGAGCATGTCAAAGTATACTCCATATGAGCATGTCAATGTATACTCCATATGAGCATGTCAACGTATACTCCATATGAGCATGTCAACGTATACTCCATATGAGCATGTCAAAGTATACTCAATATGAGCATGTCAATGTATACTCCATATGAGCATGTCAATGTATACTCCATATGAGCATGTCAGAGTATACGCCATATGAGCATGTCAAAGTATACTCCATATGAGCATGTCAATGTATACTCCATATGAGCATGTAAAAGTATACTCCATATGAGCATGTCAACGTATACTCCATATGAGCATGTCAAAGTATACTCCATATGAGCATGTCAAAGTATACTCCATATGAGCATGTCAAAGTATACTCCATATGAGCATGTCAAAGTATACTCCATATGAGCATGTCAATGTATACTCCATATGAGCATGTCAATGTATACTCCATATGAGTATGTCAAAGTATACTCCATATGAGCATGCCACCTCGAACAGAGGTAACATATAAAGCAAGCATTCTGCACATCAGACTGTTTAAAACATGAGCATAAAGATTGACTGTTGTTGCTGATAGAACTATAAGATAATTTACAAAAAGCATCTCTAATATCGACATTACCATTTCATTGCTCAATGGACATGTTTGGGATTAGTTACAATACTCAACCACTGCAAAAACATGTTGTAAATAGCTAGGGGATATTCAGGGCTTTGCCCAGACCTCTGTGGATATATCGGGCTGTACTTTGATGAAATATCGTAACATAATACACTTTATGATAAATGTTTAAATGATAGAGCTTTGGGCTGTAATTTGTGTTGTAAATCTTTCAATATTACTGAAACTATAAATGAAAGGTTGCACTTACTTTTGTCTCAAATATACTCAAAGATCAGACGTTGTTTGCTTTTAACACTATGTATTAGAAAAAGTGATTTAGGGTTGGATAATATCGGATGACTTGGTCATATTTTAGTCTCTCTTTTTATATAAAAAACTTTCAGTGCTTCAACCACGAAAGCCCACCCCTAGCACTGCCCATGGTAAATAGAAACTTTTGACAAGACAGGAGTAGACTTAAATGGAATGATCTAATCAATTAATTTAGATTATTTATGCAGCCTTATTTAACACTTATTGTACATAAAGAATTACTAAGCAGTTGAAAAAAATAATTCCTTTGGTTATATTTTATGATGCCTAGGGCACCAAGTTAGACTGTTCCGTCAGTGGTGCCCCCTCAAAAGTATCAAAAAAGGTGCATGGCAACTAAGAGTACACTCAAGGAAGACCCAGTTTGTAATCCCAAACACAGTCACAACTCAAACGAACAAAACGCACACCATTCCTCTCCTCTTGAGTATCCACTCTCTCCTGCCAAAACCTGGGACCATGAAGATTAATTAAAGATGATCCCCTGTTAGTGTACACATGCCATTTAATCATGTATGAGAGGATTCCTGACCCAGTAATTATACAGATCAGACAATTGTACAAATAAAGAGTTTTTTTTATATATAATTAATGCTACACTACAGCTGTCAAACATAAGCAACAATGGAGATTAGGGACACTCTCTCAAGGATTGGCGACAGTCAATATAAACAGCCTCACAGTTCTCATGGAGTCACTCTTGTGTCTGTTTTAATAGAAAATGTTCACTTCATCCTGTGTACAGTAAGTGTACAAAAACTGTTTTAATGAAAATCCAAAAATTCTAAAATGTTCATATGAAGCTCAGGTTTAGGGGGAGTGTTAGGGGATAGAAAATACAGTTAAAGTTAAGTCCCCACCTGTGTGTGTGTGTGTGTGGTGCTGTGTTTTCCTCTCCAACAGGGTATCCTGGCACTGCATGGTTTTGAACATGCGATGGCTCTCATGAATAATTTAATTGAATGCAAACTTGGCTAAACTCACAAGAGAGCATTGAGCCAATTGAATTCAGTTTGCTAATGTGTAATATGGGAAGACTTGGTTATATTTTAGTCTCTTTTTTTATCTAACCTCTATCTGAAAATTTACCCTCCCACCATTGTTATTGCCCCACCCAACAACTAATTACAATTGCCAGACCCACATCATGCATAATAATAACATCATGCAAAATGCCAATGCCAACAGTCTATTGTAGCATTACATCATTATGCACCAAAATTGTCTCACATACAAGCTTTCTATGAGCATTAATCCTTATTAAATATCTAGTAGCCAGACTGATAAAACTATAGAGTAACAAAGGTATTCTGTATTGCTGTCAATCTCTATGAACATTAATGATTTAAATACCTTTCACCACATGTACAATTGATTTCATGAATTCACACATTTCTGAAGAAGACTGATATTCCGTTAGCAGTTACCTCTAATGTATCTGGCTAACAATGTTGTCTCATATAAATCTGGAAACACACTAAAACATGAGGGTGTGTGATTTTTAGGTGGTTATTATGCAAATGAGGCTACATCCTCATCAGCACTTCATGAAAGCTGTCAGAGTAAATTAGGGATAAACACATCTCCAGCCCCAGCTGTCACCTCTTAGTGAGGTGTCTGCCAGACTGGAGTGTCTTTGGGAAATAGACAGAAGCTGTCCCGGCAAGGCCTTGTAGAGCATAGCTTAACCTCAGCACTGCACTGTCGATTAATTTTGCATATCTTTATGGAGACAATGGTGGGCAACTGAAAGGGGGGTTGGGGCTGGATCTACTTTCTTCTTGGCTATCAATCCATCCATCCAAAAAAAATAGTTTTTGGCAGGACACCACGAAGGAAGCTGCTGCTTTACAACAAAAACATTGCTGCTCGCCTGAAGTTTGAGCACCTTGACACTCCACAACGCTACTGGGAAAATGTTTTGTGGACTGATAAAACTAAGGTTTAATTGTTTGGGAAGAACACGCAGCACCCTGTAAAAATTGCACTGCATACCATCATGAAAACATCATCCCAACGGTGAAGTACGGTGGAGGGAGCATCTTGATTTGGGGCTGCTTTGTTGCTTACACTGTTTAGAATGTATTTTTCCCTCTGAACGAAGAATGAATAAGAACTGTGTTTGCATATATGACTTTTATGAAGATGAGATCACATTTTATGACCATTTAGTGCAGAAAACCAGCTAATTCACATCATTTATTTGCCACTGTATCTTGAAATTATAATTTGTATTACAGTAAATAGCAGGACATCTTTATTTAAACAAGTTTTCAAACAAATAAATCTATTAATTAATTTGTTTTGTGAGTCCCGATTCCCCATTCCAGCTTGTAGATGCATGTGTTTTTAAATGTGTGTTAGAATGTTTGTGTATATGCACTGTATATACACAAATCTCACTGAAGGGTTAAAGTGATCCATGACTATCTCTCAGCTTTAGAGCGTCTTAATCTGCGGGCTTGATTATGTTCTTTCAGACTGCACTCGACTGATCCAGACCCCTTCACTCCTCCGCTCAGGCGCATTAGTGGCACTCTGCCCAGGTAAATCTTCAAGGAAATCACACAGGAGACAGAATGGTGACAATCGGTCAGAGGGATGAGGTGGACTGTGTGCCGGACACATTATGTGAGAGCTTATTTCACCCCCTAAGCCATATACTGTGGCCAGATTCACTGCTCTCCGCCCACAGATTACTGTCATGAGGATATTAAAAATATTTGCCAAGAATCCTTCATCTCCTGATGCAAAGAAACATTCCACTGAGCTGGGATTTTGCCCTTGTTCAAGCCAGGTTGCTGTTGCACTAAAAAATCCTCCTGCCTCTAATCGCAAACCTTGTCATAGCCACCAGACATTTCTTGACTTCCCATCTCAAATTATTTTGTTCTTTGGTAAAATAATTGTATTCCCTCATTATGTTTCCAATGAACTTACTGTAAAGATGACCAGTGTTACTGCCTACACCACTTTAAAGGGGTAATATTCTTTAAAAACTTTAAAGGAGTTTTACAGAATTTTAACTTATAGAATGTAAACAAAGTTCCTCTCAATTCTAGAAAGACCATCTACAGTATTTAAACCAAGCTGCAAAAATGACTAATTTCTACAACTTTTTGATGTCACGCTGGTGAGCGCATTCCCATGACCACCCTAAAATGCAACAATGCCAATTAAAAAAAATGTTCATAAACATCAGAAGCAGAGGATGCTATTATTGTATAAATATTGTTTCTCATTGTACATGTAAAAAGGGCATTTACATTTTCTTAAAGGCATAGCACAAAAAATGTTTGACCAAAATTATATGACATCTTTAAGACTGTATTTACCTTTGATGTTTCCAGAGGCCAATCCATGACCCTTTTGACTCCTACCATTTAAAACCCTCATTTAGTATATGATCTAGAACACAATAGGAAATATCTCAAGTCACTTAAAAGAAAGGATGGTGTATTTGATCCAGTGAAGACAACTGCAATGTTAGTAAGAACTGAGGGAACTAACAGGGATGTTTGGTAATCATGGTCCTCTGGGCTCACAGCAGATTTAGCTTCCTCCACCATATTCCTAATTATAACCATAAATAAACAAACTTCTGAATTTATTTTTAGATCAGTCAACAGCACAAACATGCTGTCCTTTTAGTTGCCCACTCTTAAATTGGAAATTATATGTGGTCAGAGTTGAGCAGGTGGGCAGTACGTCTGATGTGGGTTGGCGTGTTAGCGTTAATGTCATTCATTCATATTTCACACACAGTCTAACAAGAAACACACCTGTATTGACTCCTTAGAGCTGTGTTTGGTATAACTCAAACTATAACTTTTTCATCATCTTAATTGTTTACAACACTAAGATAATGTCTGCTGCACCAGTTAAAAACCCACAAAGTGCTCAATCAGCCACAGGCCAGTTTGGGGCATCAACAATGGTGGCACATTAGGAAAAAGTGCCCTGTTTAATGCCTGACAGGCTGCTCAGATTTTAAGGCTGGTAAGGTTAGGGTTAATGTCTGTAATGTAGGTAAGGCTATATTGGCAAGGTCAGAGATAAATGGGTAAGGTTAGGTCCAGATATACTCCATGCGAAATCGAAGAATGAACAGGTGTGATATAATTTAGAAAAAAATCTGGCCAAGAAGACTGTGTGTTTGTGTTTGTTTCGTTAGGCAAACTTTTAGGAAAAATTCTTCCCTGCTGCGAAACACTTTCTTATTGTCATTGGTCCACGTCATCATTAGGTGTGACCTAGAGCTACACCTGAGACAAATTCCTTGTATGTGTAAGCATACTTGGCAATAAAGCTGATTCTTCTTATACAGCCAGGACTGATGTTCTTGCTCCTGTAGCAAATTCTTCTGTATATAGTTGCCCCAATGTGTGGAGATTTGCTCTCAGGTCAAGAACGTATTGAATTTCAATTTTGCTCTGTGAAGGTCCCTCCTTTCATTTTTCCTTCATGATGTCTAAGATGCCACGGGCTTATGCCTATATAACAATTAAAATGGTGAAAACCCAGTGGAGGCTTGCAGACCCTCTCGCACTGCAAATAACAGAGGTTTGGGCTCTGGGATTCAAATCATATTTTTTAAGGTCTTATTTAATTGTTCAACCAAGCCGTCCGTTTGTGGGTGGTACATGAATTGATTTAATATCCAATAATTCGTACAGCTCGTGTAGTGTACGTGACATGAAAGTAGTGCTCTGATCAGTGAGGATTTCTTTTGGAATCCTCACTTGTGAGATTATTCAGAAGAGTGCACTGGATCAATGTCCCCACCTCCATCACCAGGCACTGTTCGTGGATGTATCCTGGCTCCCAGCAACTCCAACAGTCTGGCCCAAAACTCATGCCCACACCAGTGGTGGTTAGATTCCCCAGCTTCGGGTGATTTTCCACTATTTCCATTGGAATGGGATAGGTTGGAAAGAAGGAGGGGAGGTGGTGGGAGAGTGACCAGAGGGATAGAGAGAGAGAGAGAGTGGGGCAGACCAGCCCCAAGGTACGCCACTAAATGGACCTCCGCCAACTGCACTGCTTCATCCAGCGATGCCGTTCGGTGGCACTTGACACACTCCGCAGTTCCTTTCGGTAGTTGGGAGACGAATTGTTCCAGTACTAAAAGATCAATGACACTCCTGACTTTTCTAGGCTCCTCAGCCAGCACCCAAAGCCAGCAAGCATCATGGAGCTGTTGAGCGAAGGAAAACAGCAGCCAATGCTGGAGATGCTCTTCGGGACTGCGGTTGACCCGCTGCAGGATGGCTTTCTTCAGCTCAGGCTACCTCAGGAAGTTGTTGACCGGGAGTTGTTGGGCAAGGAGTTGGGCCTCCCCAGTCTGCAGCAGTAGGAGGTGGACTGCCCATTGTGCCTGCTGCCATTCCAGAGCTTGGGCCTTGTGCTCAAAGAGCTCCAGAAAGGCCTCCGGGTCAACCTGCACCCCCATTTTTGCCAGCATCACATGGGGGTTCACTGCTGTCGGAGTCGTGGCATGCGCCACGTGGCAAGCTCCACAATGCCTGTCGGTCCTCTTCTTGGCCACGAAGGAGTGCCTTGAAGCACTGTTGCTTCTCCGCACGAAGATCCATGAGGGCCTGGTTTTGAGCCTGGTGGATGCTGGTGAGGTATCGGAACACTTTCTCCAGTGGTGAAGATGACTACATTGCAGTGTACCCTTTCTCCTTATCTTGGGTTTCGGCACCAGTGTAACAAGTTCGTAATTTGAATCAAAAGGAGGAAGTGGAAGACAGGGATTCCCACACAGGAATGTCCTTTTATTGAACTCAAAAATTGTTCGCTTCACAGTGCAACAGTAAAGCTTCACAAGCACACAAACTCAAGGTATAGCAACCACGAGGAGGTTAACCCAACTTGACTCTACACACCCTAGCAACCAGGCCAATTGGTTGCTTAGGACTGGAGTCACTCAGCACACCCTGGATTCAAACTTGTGACTCCAGGTGTGGTAGTCAGCGTCTTTACTTGCTGAGCTACCCAGGCTCCTGATTGGACCGTCTTTTACCTTCCCTGCCTCTCACTGTGAACATGAAAATGGTAATTAGTCACAATTAATCTCAGGTGGGTGTCCTTACCACTTTCTCTCTCCCCAGATGGGTGCTCAACCATGCCCTCATCTCCACATAAACATTTTACAGTGTATACAGTGAATACAAAATCTTGCATGTCAAGGACAGACGATGATTCGTGTAGATTTGTCAAGAGGTGGTCTGTGTTCAGAAGCTCCCGGCAATCAGGGAATTGAAAACACTCACATGCACACATATGATCAAAGAGTGCTGTAACATTAATGAGCATGTTAGGAATGTACAAAACTATTTCAGGAACCGAAATATGTATTCAAATGCTGGAGGGATTCTGTCATAAGCAAATCCATGCTTGTGTATTTTTGAATTCACAAGCATGCCAAAAACAATAGCAAGCTCCTTTGAGAAAAAGAACATGAGATACTTAGTTTTCCAGGAATTCTTGCATGGTCTGTGAAGTATTCTGTGTTACTCTGAATTATAAAATGTCCAGTTCTACGTTTAAGCCCAAGCATGTAATTGCATTACCGTGCAGTTTTGGGTATGACACACTAACTGGAAGTGTGCATGTGTTTGTGTAATTTTTCATACAAGCTTGTGAATTGACAGGTAGCCTTGGGCAGTGTTGTTGGCAGACAGAGCCAAAGTAATGCATGTAGGCCTGGCCCCAGGGTCTGTGGGACCCTATGCAAATCATAAAAATAGTCACGGTGAATGTCGGGGAGTGCAGAGAAGGGTTTGATCCGTAGGCGGGGACTGTTGATTGCACTCATTCCCTCCCGCAGCTCAGCTTGTGTGTAGACTGTTTCACTGCATTACTATAGTAGTATTGTAGTAACCATTTTTTTGGCAGAAACCATAGTTTAATGCAATTAGCCATGGTGTTACTACAGTAATAAGGTGGTAATATTTAGGGGTTACTTTAATTCAAATACAAAATACCATGGTGAAACTGTGGTTACTGTCTTAAAACCAAAGTAATTTTTTTTTCTAAAGGAAAGTTAGGTTTAGGGTTGTACGGTGTCTGTGGGACAATACAATAACACAATAAACACACTGCAGAGATGCCCATATATTGTATGTTGGTATTTATACATGCAAATAGCATCTACCATTATTTGCACCAGGTTTGAGGTGCAAATAATATCTTCCATTATTTTCACTCTGGTGTAAACAGCATACACCATTATTTGCACCAGGGTGCAGATAGCATCTGCCTTTTTTTCCCACACACATACACATATTACTTGCGACCCTGACACATAGTGATGTCAACCGACCAGCACAACTTAATAAAACTGTTGTATTGCAGCTCCTCAGCAGTTTGCTTATAGATTAATTGGGTTAAAATTAAATGAAAAGTTCAGTCTACATCACAGCATGGTGGGTCAGAGTTTAACTGTGACAAAAAACTTTTGCAGGGTGTATTTCTTCATACACTGTAAAAAAGGCCTAAATGAGAAATGCTGTAATATCAGAGCAGACATCAAGCCTTACATTTTGGAGCAGATCACTAAATCTGTTAACAAAGAAGCATCGAGACAGAAACTGTTAGGTGCGGTACCAAAACACAAGCTCTTGACTGTTAGTTCCTCCCAGTCACAAGAGGAGAGTGAGAAAAATAATGACATGCTCCACAGAAGAGTAGAGGGAGAAGTTAGGGCAAATCGAACTGCTTTAATGGAACCAACTGCTCACGTTTCTGCTCTCACCAAGAACCTTGAAAAAATTATTGAGCCAGGTGTCAATGTTGGAAATAAAACCATTCCGCCATTAACAAATTTTAATGTTCCAGATAAACCTGATAACAAATGCAGATGTGATGACTGTGTCCAGCTCGGAAATCAGGTCTGCTGCCATTGCTTCCGTTGCAGCCAGTCAGGACACAGAGCAGTTGGCTGCCTCAAGAAGGGAACAAAGTCAAAGTCAAAAAATGCCGAGGGTCACTGGTGAGGGATGAACATTTATCACTCTAAGCAGTCCGTACCATGCTAAAGTAAACTGCGCGCCTACTCAAAAACCCGCAAAGTCAACTCTGACAAAGAGTAAACAACACAAAAGACGAGCATGTGTATATTTTAGTTTACTTTCTGTAAACATGTTTAGCGACAATTTATTATGAATATACTATCTATCTATCTATCTATATATATATATATATATATATATATATATATATATATATATATATATATACACACATTTATATTACGTGAGTATGGTGAGAAAAAAATCCTGCTGTGTGTTTTGTGACTGCTTCTGGCTCATTTGACCGAAGTAAGAGTGGGGAAAAAAGCTTTCCGTTGTGGATCTTTACACCTGTGATTTCAGGAATTTTCAATGGTGCAGTACAAGCCTGTTTGTCTGGCCACTGAGAGTCTCTCACCTAGCTGCTAAATAATAGATGTGATACTGATAAATATTACAGCAACTCAAACCTCTGCATGCATTTCGCTGCATTTTCATCCCCCTACACAAGAATGTGGTGAATGCAAGATTAATTTTTCATTAGTTCGAGGTATTGACTTTGAGTGAGATGTTTTGTGGCGCATGGCTCATGGGCCATGACTGGTGTTGAAGTCAAAGTAGTTTTGTGTTCATAAATAATTTGTTAGCCAGGCATGTCAACAACTATATTGAGTGCTTGACTCCCAATTCTTTATTTCTTTTTAAACTAATGAATCATCTTGGGATCAGATGTTTAATGCCATCATTGTCTCGTAGATATTTAAAATACAGCGAGAAATGAACCATTCTACTGAAATACCCAAGCCTACAGCAAGGAGGTCTGTAATACCTGGAGAAAGCCATCTCTGTTAACATTGCTATTCATCTCAATGGCATTTGCTCAGCTGGCGCAAATCATGCTAATCAAAATGTACCTTCTTTGCTAATGGCACTCATTTCTGGACACAAAGTTTTTGAGCCAATCACTTTACAAGTTCACTGTTTCATATAGCACTGGAGTGCACTAAGGTAAACGGTCTGTCCATTCTGTCCATAACGGAGGAGCTTGAGCACAAATCCCCCACCCCTGGACTATCTGACTACAGCAAGAAATAGAAAGACAATTTTAAAATAACAATTGATTTAGGTGTTATGAACTATAGAAATGAGGCATGCTTTGCGTGGGACTGGCCCTCAAAAAAATCTGCTATTACACAACTACTTACAAAGCTACTTTTTGAGTTACTGTCAATGGCGATGGTGTTCATGTAAAAACTTTGTTTGAAACTATGGAAACAGCGCAAATTTTAACATGAACACGCAAGCTTCTGTGAATGAGGTTCTCTCATAGTAAGGACATCAAGATTTTCACAAAAAAAATACTTTCCAGTTGTTTTTCACCATATTCTTTTATATGGCTTCAGAAGACTTGGAATATAATGCAAGTCACATAGACTTAATTTTTTTCTGTCACCTTTGGGTCCTTTTTAAGCTATAAATAGATTCACTATCAACTGCATTTTATTAAAATGACTGACTGGGATATTCATTAAGTTTTACTGCTGTTTTCTGCATGAGAATGAAAGTCAAAAAGTAAACTTTGACAGATTATTTCTTTCTTTCTTTCTTTCTTTCTTTTGAACCATTCCTTTAAATAGCTAATGGGCTTTAGTTACTTGACAGTAACTGTTAACCATGCTACTTGTACTTGATAGTCAGAGAAAGGTAGACTAATTCCAAATGGCATTTCTGTGCCCCCAAGGGACACTTTTTCGAATGATTATTCCAAACAAAAGTGAGCAACTTAATCTCTTCACAAAGAGTTATTACCTGATATTGTAACCCTTTGAAACCCATTTTTATAAGCTTTCATGTTTTTACATGTATTTACAATGTGCTACATGAAGAGACAGTACACAAGTTTAAATTTGTACACTTGTATTAAAGACACAAAGAGGCTATATTTCACACAAAAGTTTTATTTATTACAATCATAATGGCTATAAACATTTATTTAGCTACTATGTTATCAAGGTATCATTCAAAATAAAGTTGTAGTGCTGTAGATGCGTTCTTGGAGGGTGTACCATATAAGAAAGTAAGGTCCTTCTCCCGTCAGAGTACCCAATTCAATGATTCAACACATAGGAGTACACAAGCATGTATACAGTACAGTATATGACCTCAAAGCTAACAGACATCCAATTTTGATTTCATGTGGTCTTTAATATGCTTTGTATATGTACAATAATTTATTCAAAAGGCTTGGTGCAAAACAACACTAGGTCCATTATATACAGCATGAGGACTGTAACATTTAACTCATCAGTAGCCTTGCATATGCTCTTAGCTTACTGAAACATAACACAACAATAATAATGAGCGTAGCTTTGCCATGGAAGCCCTTATGGAGATTGATGAGGTTCTGAGTGCTGACGGGGGCGCAGGAGGGTTTACTCAGAGATACCTTTAAGGTCTGGAAGCAGCCAGTACCCATTTGGGCTAAATTGGGAGGCTGTGCGTGTGCCATATCACAGCTTTATCACATAGAGCTGTCAAGGAGAATGGCATAGTGCAAGACAGGGTCAACTTCTCTCCATCCTTTCTACCATAAAACTGAAATGGGAACCAGACGCTAGTGTATGTATACGAATACAAGTGTGTGTTTGGTAGGAAAGGAAGGTTTTGGGGTCAGCAGCTGTTAGTGGACATTCCTTCACCCCTTCACTGCTACCAACAACACCACCCCCACCCCAAACCTCCCTTCTCAAAAACAATACAGCTATTTTAGCATAGTAAATAGATTCCCCTGCTGCAGGTGGGGATGGGACCTGGCCCTAAGGCTGACCAGACTTTCTCCAGGTGGAGATGTTTAGCATCAATCCTAACGGCACTACTCACACTTCCGTTTCCTATTAGGTAACCAGATCAACTGGGACACTCAGGCAGAGTCGGACTGCTCTGGTTATTAAATAAGAGAGGAAATATGAAAGACAAAGCGACCATTCTTGCAAGGCTCCCCACAGAAAAGACAAATCTCAAATGCGATCTTGTTAATATCTCAATTGTTTCTTCTAGAATGCAATGAGATGAAATGGAGACTTTTACTTAAGTGTCCTGCTTCTCTGGTTTTTCTCCTGAGAAAACCCTCACTCGAGAGTCTAGAATTTCTGTTGAGATCTCCAACAATGACTCAGACTGTGATCAGATTTCTCAAGACACCAAAGAATCCAATCAAATGTCAGATATTTCAACATGAACTTTAACAATTTTCATCAAATTGTCCAAGACCAAATTAACTGGGCTATGATATCCACATTCATTTTATAGCTCTATACTCTTACTGTATGTACACAATTTTCCTAATTGTTTTTTTTTTGTTGTCCTAAATAAGTTTTTATTTATCATGAATTTTTGAAAAAAAAAAAAAAAACAAAGAAAATATTATATTCAAATAAAACATAACTGAGAACTCAGTTAAGTCACGGGAGCTACGAAAGATAAACCTCAATGAAACAAAAATTCTATGGAAGAGCAATAAATATTTCAACTGGGTTACTTAAACCTAATTTTCATGATATTTGTGAGACCCAGCTATAGACGATTCCATTTTGTATAAGATTTAAAACGTGAAAGGCAATATCTTCAAAAGGCAAAATGCCTGATATATAGCCCCTCTTTTAAGGTGGAAATTTCTGTATGTTAGATGGAATACATGGATAAGTTAATGCAAGGTTCCTATTACCTAAAGCTAGATTTGCAGGGATTTGATATGCGAGAATTTGGCGAAGATGTATTATGGGAAGTCAGAACTGTAATGCAGAAGTTGATTCAAGACTACTGTGTTCCCACCAATATATTCCTTCTTTATGTGTCTATGTGCTAATAGTGATATATTAGGCCTCAATAAAACACACTGGCTCTCCTTGCTCGTGTTACTAAGCTTTTCATACCTTACCCCAGTGGTTAGAAAGAGCTACCCTCTGAAGTTCACTTATTTCAGTGCAGTGTCAGTGTTTTTTTTTTTTTTTTTCAGGCTTCATTTCATGACATAGACTGACTTGAATTTGGTTATACAGGGGGATTGGAGTTTCCATCCTGAGATGAAGACAAATCAAATTTGAAATACACCCGTTTTAATTCCGCTCAGTTTTAAATGACTGTATGTTTGCTCATGCCAGGCATGGTTAAGCCTGTGTATTACATGATTGTGTTTAATATGTGAAACATAAATGTAAACACAACTTAAGTCTGTGGTACTAGAGTAAATCTGATAAAAGCGGAAGGTTTCCTGTATAATGCCTCATTGTTGAATTCAGTGAGGCTTGGAAGATATCCACATATACACAATTATAAAGTATGTGACCACAGGCTGCTGTATGTGTAGCTTTGAGTAGAGGTCTTTGACAGTCAATTCCTCTGAATAGTGAATTTTCAGTGCGCTCATTGTGTCTTGTTGACTGCCATGTAATGTAATTGGCTTAATCATGGCAGGAAAAGGAACAAATGAAGTAATCTAACACTCTCTCCTCCACCAGCAGCCCTCAGGCCTCACCTTTGTAGCCCAGGGTCATGACCTCATATTGGGCATTCCCCCAAAACTGTATTCCAAAGCTCAACAGTACCATTGGTGCAATGTCAGGTGTGTAACTGAAGTTAATTTACAATTGTCTTTGCAAACAAATATGGTTTGTGTATAATGCATATTTATGCCACGTGAAGTGCTTATGAAATTGACATGGTTTAAATTAGCACACAGAGATAAAATACTTTTTGACCTCTGCTGTAGTTCTTAATTCTCATTTGCCCTTTGACCAATTTAAACTTGATGCATTACTATTAGTTATGAGATGGGACTTAACATAAATGCTAATGAGATTTGAGAGCTATGGTGGATGTCAACATTTTTGGTGAATAGTATTAGTGACATACATTTTGTTATTGTAAACATACAAAGCAATTCTTTGGCTTTAGAAAAGTTGAAATATATCACACAAGTCGACAGATTTACATTTTTATTTTTGGCTGAGCTATTTCATTAAAACAAGAGCACAGGAGAGAAGAGAATGTCCAGTGTCCCAGTGTGACCTCTGCCTTGACCCAACACCCAGCAGGATTCCAATTGACTTTATTGAATCTCTGTGAGTCATGTGGATATATTGTCACCATTTACCATATTTGATGCCTAAACAACCTAATTGTCCACAGACTGGAATACTGCTGCCTTTTGAATGTTTAGACCTCTAAATATTTGAATTCGACTACTTAATTTCTCTTTTCCAATTTCTCTTTTCTATTTACATGGTGGGTAGGCACCAAGAATGATTCATTTTAACAGAATTTATAGCTAATCCAGCGTTCGTTGATACAAGGTGCATTGCAAAATATGGTTTTAATTAAGGTTTTAAATATGGTTTAAAAAAATCAGATATGAAAATTCTAACCTGTTATTAAAACCTTCACCTGCATTAAATTTTGTCCACCGTGATGGATTTGCAAAATTGTCTGTAGATCATGCAGGTAAAATAATTACAAATTTACATTTTCTACTTTCGTTATAAACCACTACATGGCTGTAACATGATTAATGTTAATCTACACTCACTGAGCACTTTGGTCTTAATAAAGTGCCTGACTTGGTCTTCTGCTGTTGTAGCCCATCCAAGGTTCAACATGTTGCATTCTGAGATGCTATTTGTTCACTACAATTGTACAGAGGGTTTATCTGAGTTACCATAGCCTTTCTCTAAGCTCGAATCAGTCTGGGCTGCATTTCCCAAAACATTGCAAGCTTTAATTGATTATAGAGACCATTGGCACCAATGGTTTCTACGATCTACTTAGGCTTACGGTACTTTTGTGAAACGCAGTACTGGCCATGCTCTGTTGACCTCTCTCATCAAAAAGGCGTTCCTGTCCACAGAACTGCTGCTCACTGGATGTTTTTTTTTGTTTTTTTGGCACCATTCTGAGTAAACTCTAGAGATTGTTGTGTGTGTAAATCCCAGGAGATCAGCAGTTACAGAAATATTCAATCAGCCCATCTGGCACCAACAATCATGCATGGTAGAAATCACTGAGATCAAAATTTTTCCCCCATTCAGATGATTGATGTGAATGTTAACTGAAGCTCCTGACCTGTATCTGCATGATTTAATGCCCTGCACGTCTGCAACAAAATTGGCTGATTAGATAATCACATGAATAAGTAGGTGTACAGGTGTTCCTAATTAAGTGTTCAGTGACTGCAGATTGAGTGTAACATTGCTAAGCTAGTTAGGACCCCTGGAGGGAACAACAACAAACCAGCATGCTGAGTGCCTCCATCTACAACTCAACACATGCTATGCAGGTCTCTTCAGCAGAAAGAATACACATAATGGAGAAATTCTAAAGTTAGCCATTGCAATACAAACAACTATATTTTTCACTTTTCTGATGAAAATGGTCTAGCCGTTTTATCTGCTTGCCTATTACCAACAGATGTTAGGTAGTTGGGGTTGGTTGCCAAGGCATTGCTATGTACCTGCTAAGGTGCTCAGAGAGGTTTTTGCAATCTTGTCTCATAGAATGAACGTTACTATAACAACATTTTTGCAAACTGAATTTTAAGTGTGGTGTTACTTTGAAGCAGTTTCCTGTTGGAATTAACACTAGAACGCTACAACTGTGTGTTTTATTCACTTTCACAGAAATCATGACTAAAACAGCTGATTATGACTTTATAAACACTTATTTTTCACTCTATTACTCACACATTGCTATGTTATGAAATCAAAACAATTTTACTATAATGCATCATTCCAAAAAGCATTACATTTATGAACCACCTACATTTACACATTCCAATTGGATTAGTTTGCGAGATTCGGAGGGCTGAGGCTCGAGCCCAGCCAAGCACACAAGCTGACACGAGAGATGAAAGTGCCATAAAAATGACAAAATTATGTGGTATCTTACAAAAATTAGCTTTTATATTTCACATTTACTTTTAGATCAGTTAGGTTTAGGTATTGATTAAGGATAAGGATGTCTATTTTGTTTACCTATAATTTTATTTTAGGTCACTATCGGTTAGGTGTGGGTGTTGGTTAAGTGTAAGGGTGTCTGTTTTGTTTACATGTAATTTTAATTTAGGACAGTATCGGTTAGGTGTAGGTGTTGGTTAAGGGTAAGGGTGTCTGTTTTGTTTATCTCTCATTTATTTTTTTTAAGAAACTATTGGTTAGGTTAAAGTTTTAGGTTAAGGAGGTATGTTTTACTCATTAAAATCTCTAACATCTACCTTAAAAATCTTGTCTGATTCTGACACCACTTTACTCGCTTTCGGCGCCCTCCACTGGACATTTCACTGTAAAACTGCAGCGAAATATGTAATGAAGCACAGAATATCATTTAGCAAAAATGTTGCCACGGTCATATAATTTTCATGAGATCAGGCAGGGTTTTTTGTGCCTTGCCATGCAGTTGCTGTTGTGTGGCTGCTAAAGCATTACATGAGTCTACAAGTCTTCATGATATTCTGGTTCCTAGATGCAGCTTTTTGCCAAGCGTAAATCGTCGATCCAACTTGGTCTCATAGAATCACGTTACTATACTTACATTTTTCCAAAAGGCACTACAACAAGAGTTACTTTTATTAATTTTCACACAAATCACAAGTAAAATGGCAGATTATTAATTTATGAACCCTTTTCCTCACACAGCACTATCTTATGACATCTTAACACTTTTACTAATATGAATAACTTGGCCAAATTGCACGGTAGCTAGTGTGATGCAAAGACTGTGGTAAGACTGTGGTAAGAGTCGCAAAACAATGCGTTACATGGTTGTTTGAGAAATTGTGTTTACCATCTAACATTTGCTATTATGATACAAGTGGTTAGGATTAGGTTTAAGGTTTGGGGTTGGGTGGTTGGTTGTGTTGATTTAAAACTCGATAGGGCTGTTTTGGAGAAAAAGGAAACAGGTAATATTTTGCAAAGAATTTTCCACAGTGATATAATTGTCATCAGATCAGTCTGGTCCAGTCACTTTGGAAATAGTACACATCTCATCAACAATACGTAAGATTTTAGGTACCATTAATTTTCGTAGCACAGACGGTGAGGGGTGAGTTATGTTTCAAATTCAGTACTTAAATTTAGGGGTTTATTCAAATCTCTCACCTTATGAGCAATAGTTTTTCTTTCCTTAGGTGTGTGCTTAAAAATGCCTCAGTAATTAGTGGCAGGACTGATGTAAGTGCAGCTCTAAATGCTATGTGAATAAACTCCAGGCTCCAGACAGCAGGGCTGAGAGGTTACTGCTCTTAGATTTGGAGTCTGCCCTGGAGCCAATCTTCTGTATGTTTACTGCCTCTCCGGAACCATCCTCCCACTTTCAATCTTTTATTTCCTCTCTATCTTTCCTAAAGCAACACAATGCTGTTTATCTGTGCACAGTCGACCTGACCAGAACCAATGGAGCTAAAGGAGTCAGCCACAGCACCAACATCTCTACAAATAACAGCAGACAGCTCATAAGAGTGTAAACGCCACACTGGATATATTATACTGATAGAGACTGATGGAAGCTCTTAATCCAAATATTTGACTCCTAAGTGCATTGTGGAGAGCTTTGAGGTCTGCCAGGAAAGCACTTTAAGAGGATCTCGCTCGTTTTGCTCAGGCACGAATAAGACTGCTATTGAGGACAGTTTGCAGTTGAGATAGCGCTCCATCAGCTTGTGCCTTGCTCAGGAGTTTTATAGGCTATTTGTAATGGGTTTATGATGCTCTATTGGTTCTCTGCTATTCCATATATTTCATTGAGTTGCAAGAGTGACATTCAATAAGTTAGTCACAGCCCTGATTTTGGGTGTGATGAAAAAAAAAAAGAATACAATCAGATTGTTGCCACAGCTTGATAAAAGCAATTTTTGGGATGATTTACCTTAAAATTTGAAACATTGTGGCTCTGTGGTGCTATCAAAATATTTCTCTGTTTGTTTGAGCATCCTGACCAGTCTAACATAGCAACATTCTCTCAACCAATGGCGTGCGTTTGCAGCAAGACAATCTGTTTGTTTGGCCAATTGAAGACAAAAGGTGTTCTGGAAATCTATTAGAAAACAGTCATCAGTAATGCTTGCTTTAGCAGGGCACCACTATTACTATTGCTCTTACCTTCATATAGGTTTTGAAAAAAATATTGCCATTTTAAAATATTTCTTAGCCAATTCTTCTTCTGTATAAATTTCAGTCTCACCTTTTGTGCTACGTACATTAATGATGGAATGATGGATCACATTTTGTGACTTATTGAGGAGATGGATCCTATGACTTTTACACAGATGACCAAAACATTTTGACCGCTCACAGGTGAAGTGAAAAACATATATAATCTCCTAATAAGGCCACATGTCAAGGTCTGAGCAGATTAGATGGTAAGCGAACAATCAATTCTTGAATTCAATGTGATGAATGCAGGAGAAATGTGCAGGAGTAAAGACCTGAGCGACCTTGAAAAGGACCAAATTGTCATGGCCAGTGGCTGAGGAGGGATAAACCACAAAACGGTGACAGGGTGTAGGGTGCCCAAGGCTTATCGATTCACGAGGGCTATCCCATCTGGTTCAAACCGACAGAAGGTCTACTTTGGCACGTCACAGAAAATTTGAATGATGTTTATGGGAGGAATGTGTCACAATGCATAGTGCATCGCACCCTGCTGCATATGGGGCTGCATAGCCACAGACTGGTCAGAGTGCCCATGATGACCCCCCCTGTCCACCGTCAAAAGCGCATACTTTAACATCCTCCTAAACCATGTGTAATGTAAAAGAAAACAGGACTCATCAGACCAGGCTGCCTTCTTCCAGATGACAAGTTGGTGGAGGGAGTGTGATGCTCCAAGTAATTTTACGCTTCGAAATCCTGGGTCCGGACATTCATGTGGACATCAATTTGACACGTGTCACCTACCTAAACATTGTTGCAGACCAGGTACACCCTTTCATGACAATGGTATTCCCTGATGGTTGTGGCCTCTTTCAGCAGGATAATGTGCCTGCCACACTGCACACATTGCACACATTGTTCGGGAATGCAAATTCCCTAGATCTCAATCCGATTGAGCATCTGTGGGATGTGCTGGACCAACAAGTCTGATTCAGCTCCACCTCACAACTTACATGACTTGACATGTCTGCTGCTAATGTCTTAGTGCCAGACACCACTGTACACCTGCAGGGGTCTTGTAGAATCCATGCCTTGGTTGGTTGGCACTGTTTTGGTGGCACGCAGAGGACCAACAGCATATTAGGAGTATAAGCAATCAGGTGTATGTTATTCGCCCAGCGAGCAAAATATTGGGTGAAAAAAATTCCATAGTTTTAACACTGGATAGTTATTAGAGTGATCATATCTCTGGATCAAAGTGGCCAAGCAGCCTGTCATATAGCAAGTGTATAGCAACTGCTTGCCACACCCTAGCAACCTAGTATAGCAGTATGCTCCAGCCATATCTCAGAACAGAACAGAACATTGTGGAGACATAGGGGTTGTCTCTTTCCACTTGGGACAGTGTACTGAGACCATTGGTAGGGCATTTTGGTGGTGAGTTTTACCACAATTTTCAATTTTCCTTTAGAAAATGTCATCTAGTTATTTTCAGAATTTCATTAATGTAACAGTGAACTTTGCTTTTGCAACAGGAATTTCAAACTTCACATTTAACTTTTTTTGATCAGCCTCACTAAACCCATCACTCTGTTTCTTGATATTCCCTTCTTTCTGAGCATGTGTGAATTTCATGTTATATGCAATAACAAATTTGCCATTTATTTTGTGAATTTCTTAGGTTTTTAGCATGTGTGTCTCAACCACTTGTTATTAAAGTTTAAATATACATTACTCTTGCTTTTTTCCATTTTTACACTCCACAAACCAAAACTAATGTTTGAAGAAGAATATGGATTATGGTCAGCTAATATGTCGTTTGAGATCTGTATTCATCTCAAACATCTGAATTTAGAAACTCTTCTTATTCTTTTCCAATTTTTGACACATGTTTGTTCTTTCTCTGTACTTTTTATGTTTAAAACACATTTAAGCAGTTAAACCTTTCCTAAGCATTAAGGATTTGTTACAAGGTGAGTTAAGGACTATGGCTAACAGTAAACTGGGGCCAAATATGTTGCTGGAATTCTTTCTCTCAGGACCATTTGGACAGATCTTGTCTCACTAATATCTGTTGGCTCAACAGACAGAATAGTGAAAACATGCAGTGAATTAGTTTCTTAATAGCTCCCTGGTTGTGCTGGGATGTGATATCTTTGAGTACTAATGCTTTTATCAGCTCATCTTAATAAATGCTCGCCATTTTGACTGCACTAATTTGATTTATCTTTGCAATACTGCAAAATAAAACAAAAGAAATGACTTAAGGCACGTGCACACTGTACGATTTTGTCCACAATTCTGCCGTCTGAGACAAATTTCAGGAATCCAAAAGGATTTCTCTCATCGCAGGGCAAAATCGGCAATCTTACAACATTCAGTGTGACATGTTCACAGACGGCCGATTAATAGCCTTTACGATGATCTTAAGCCTCCGACGAAATCTGGGCAGTGTCTGAAATTTAGCATCACAGCCATATAGTGTAACTGCTATTAAGATGGCCAGATGAAATATTCCGCTCATCTCTCGCACCAGAAAGAAACCTGCTCCGCGTTTGCACCACCACAGCAACATTTGTGCCCAGTTATCACTCTACTCAAGCACTTTCAAGGTTTTTCTTTTTCTTTTATATAAATATTTTAATAATAAATACGCAGAAAATACTTGGAGAAAAGTGTAACATGTCAGCAATATGAAAGCATTATTCTCTGAATTAAATATTAAATTAAAATTATCATGCATTTTCTTTACAATGTTTTTTTAAATAACTTTTTACTTTTAATAAATTTACTTTAAATGTCTGTAAACTTCTTTAGTTAAGATTCACACCACTCCAATTTTATTTATAAATTAATAAATACATTAAAATAGAAAGATTGAACAATTTATACTGGTAAGTATTAATGGGACGTTTTAATCCAAATCAGCAAATACAAATTGAATGCAATTATAGAAATCTACGTCATGTTTGTGCATCATCCATAGGGAATTTGCAAGTCTGATATATTATCAGCCTTTATGAATTCTCGCAATTTTGCGTGGCCAATAGTTTACTAATCTAAAAGAGGAGAAAGACGTACTATAACCCACCATTTTTGTTTTCTCCAATGTGAAAGGTTGAAGTTTGTAATTTTTCGGGGCCACGTGAATATTTGCTTGTTGTAGCTCATTATTACTGTAGGCTACCTCCCTCACTCATGCTCATTCTCAACATCTGTAATTTTCTGTATTTGTGATCAGGCTCATTCTCAGCATCTGTAATTTTCTGTATTTGTGATCAGGCTCATTCTCAGCATCTGTAATTTTCTGTATTTGTGATCAGGCTGTCTTATTATAGGCCTATTTGACAAAATCCATTTACCTTGTAAATGTTATCCTATGCTCGTGATGGAGTGGTATTGGAGCAACAGAAATGCTGATGTCCTGACTGTAAGAAGGAGAAAAAAAATGCTCCTCCTCGGTGGGCAAATTTCGCCATTTCGCTTCTATTCTGCAACACTCCTGTAACGTGAGTCAAATTCACTGATTGGGACTATTGGGACCACAGTCGTCTACGATGTATATCGTGCTGTCTGACATAATGTCGCACAGTGTGCCATGGCGATATCAATGAGTTCATATTGTACAGTCTGACAAGCAACAATTGTAAAGGACTATTATAAATCGTACAGTGTGCACCTGCCTTTACTTAACAGCCCATGTTGATTCCCACTATGGAATAAAGCTATGTTAAGCCATTGTAGATCTTCTGAGTCTACAAATATGTATTGGCATGATTGTTAAAATTTAGTCCCAGCAGGTGTTCAGCTGCCATATACATGTATGCTCCAATTTCTGTCACTTATGTCTCACTATTTCTAGCTGTGCAGATATTATCGTTAACAAACAACTTGGGGCTTTAAAGTGGTCCTCCCATGCCCACTGTAGAGTGGTGTATTGCTAATGGTATGTACTCTATGGATTGTGTATTTTTATTTTCTCCCCAGTGATGGTAATAGCACAGTAGTAGTGTATAGAGGGCACTCACATCAGCTTCTGCAATAAATATTGATACAGTATGAGAGATGGGGGAATGATCCAAAGTGTGCAGGACAGAAAGTAAACTTCTGAACTGGTAATGTCAATGTTAATGTTGCAATTAAGGAACATGTCTACTGATTGGGATGATAGTAAATTTTATATTTTACAGTAAGAGCATATTACTGGACTACTGTAATTCTCTTTATTGTGGCATTTCCAAATCTCTTATTGCTTGTCTCCAATTAGTTGAAAATTCAGCAGCAAAATTTCTAAAAGGAGGTCGGAAGTATGATCATGTTACCCCCATTTTAAAATCAGTATTAGATTTTCACCTTCTCTATCTGTTTTTTTAGTCTTCTCTTAAAACTCTCTTTTCAGAAATCTCTTTTCACTGGCTTTTAATTGTATTTAATGTCCTGTTCTTAAATCGTTGTGTGTTTCTATAATTTGATATTGTGCAGCACTTTGGTCAGCCTTGATGATGTTTTTAAATGTGCTATATAAATAAAAAGAACATGAACTTGAACTAACAAATATGGACCAGCACAGCATTTTTGGCAATGTTGTGGTCACAGCTTTTATTCTTGAAAGGGAAAGCAACACCAGCCGCTCACCGCCCTGGTCATTCTGCCTTGGACTCGGCTGCGTTCCCACCTTCAGGTAGGAAATAGCAGTTTCCTCACTCCCTCGGTCACACACTTGGTGTTTATGGCTGTCTTTGTCACGACCGCCGTACATCAAACATTCATGGCCAGGGCGCTACGAATGCGGTTTCCCTGCCTTTGTGCACCCAGCTGCGGCACATACACACACACGCTCAGGCGGTTGTGATGAGCCACGAGGATGCTCAGCCTCCTCCCCATCACTGACCAGTCCTATGGTAGGCATGCAGAGGGAGGTAAGTGCTTTAGTGTTTCTTTCAGCACAGCCACGGGCTCGGGACGAGAGGGTCCTCAACATGGCAGTTCATGCTCTGCCCCACGGTGAGGCCCCATCTGCAGGTACATCAAATGCGATTGTCCCCTTGGTACCCCTCGCTCTGAGTTTGGAGTAGTGGCTAGCACTCTCCAACCCATCGCAGGATGATCCGACTCGGCTAAACGTTTAACTTTGTCAGGCGCCTCGCCCAGGTTCAATGGCATCCGTTTCACCTTGGTAGGAGGCTAGGACGCCGCTGTCCTGCATGCAGAGAATGCAGTCCTTCTACAGAAGGATTTGATAGAGCCTGTCCCTCCAGCCGAGATGAAGAAGGGGTTCTACAGTCCATACTTCACGTACCAAAGAAAGGCAGTGGGTTGCGGCCAATCTTGGACCTGCGATCGCTGAATTGGGCCTTGCACAAACTCCTGTTCAGGATGCTGATGCAGAAGCGCATTCTGTCATGCGTCCGACATCAAGATTGATTCGCGCCGGTAGACCTGAAGGACACGTACATCCATGTCTCAGTTTTGCCTCGAAACACAGACCGTTTCTTTGTTTGCTTTCGAGGGCTGGGCATATCAGTACAAGGTCCTCCCCTTCGGTCTCTCCCTGTCGCCTTGCACCTTTACGAAAGTTGCAGAGGTGGCCTTTGCCCTGCTAAGGGAAGTTGGTGTCCGCATCCTCTATTATGTCCATGATGTGGCAAGTTTGAATACATGCTGGGACAGAGACTATTTAGCAGAGATGGGCCACTTCTATTAAAATTAATGGGAGAAATTGGAATGCGAAACAGTTAACGGATGTAGAAAGGAAGTCTCGCCTTGCATGTAAAAGATAGATACAGACATCGCTGTTTTTACGATTCACTGTGTTTTTAGCATCTCTCATGGGAGCGCTGCATATTTAAACACTGTGTCATGTTAAAAAAACTTCAACTTATAAAAACGCATCTTGAGAAACCTACGTTCTGCTCTATTCGTTGTGGTGCGTTTTGCTTTATAAGCACGAAAATGCATCCGTATGAACGGTTACTGGAAGAAATGCTTTAGCCAAAAGTTACATGAATGCTACTCATACTCAAGATAATAAAACAAAGGCTTATCTCAAAGTCACCAGAATTGACGGCTTTGGTGTTGTTTTTAAAAAAAAAATAAAAAACCACGAGTGAGCATTACGGAAGCGTATTGCATTCACTTGAGAAAAAAAAATCTGCTCTGTTTTTCTGAATTAACGACTTAATTATCTCAGAATTACGAATAATTTTTCATGAAAAAAAATTTTTTTGCTCTGTTTTTCTGAATTAACGACTTAATTATCTCAGAATTACGAGATAATTTTTCATGGAAAAAATTTTTTTTGCTCTGTTTTTCTGAATTAACGACTTAATTATCTCAGAATTACGAGATAATTTTTCATGGAAAAAAAAGTTTTTGCTCTGTTTTTCTGAATTAACGACTTAATTATCTCAGAATTTCAAGTTTTATCCGGTTTTATTTTACTTTGGGTCTGAGACATTGGGAGATACTGCTGTCTTTAAGTAATATAAATGGTATTTTTATTAGTGCGTTAACTTTGCGCAGACACCTCAAGACTTTGCGCCTGTTCAGACGAAAAGAACATTCTGATCTGCTTGACATTGCTGTGTTTCTCCAGGTTCAGTTGAACCGATATGGTATGCTTCACGGATATAAGATGATGCATCTGAAATGCATTCAGGCTGGCTACGTGTTGACACAAGAGACAATCAGGCAATTGTTGAAAATACTGTATCCTCTGTCCCTAAGTCTGAGCGAATTCGGGTGGCTGTCCCATTCCTTGATAACACCGCATGAATAAAGTATCCAGCGATGACCTTGGGATCACTACTTGTAGAGTATGCATGTAGCCATATCACCATTTGTGAAAACCCGTCGATTGCACCATTGATGCAGATCCCATATAGTTTGAGTTTATCATATGAATCAACATGCCATAAAAAGTTCGGGCCTGGATTATGATACAAACGTCGCCGAAGACGATTCCGGCGCCTCAGTTGCACTCCATGGGGATCCAGTATTTTCAACAATTGCCTGATTGTCTCTTGTGTCACCACGTAGCCAGCCTGAATGCATTTCAGATGCATCATCTTATATCCGTGAAGCATACCATATCGGTTCAACTGAACCTGGAAAAACAGAACAAAATTTTTTTTTCATGAAAAATTATCTCGTAATTCTGAGATAATTAAGTCGTTAATTCAGAAAAACAGAGCAAAAATTTTTTTTTCATGAAAAATTATCTCGTAATTCTGAGATAATTAAGTCGTTAATTCAGAAAAACAGAGTAGATTTTTTTTTTCTCAAGTGAATGCAATACGCTTCCGTAGGAGAGCATGCCTCCGGACCCCCTAGATAAAATTTTTAGAGGAACATTTTAAAAAAGATTTAGAGGTCTGCAACCCGACCCGGGTCCAACGCGACCCGAGAGCCCGATATGATTCAGGTCAGTTTTTCAAGTAGGACTTCAGGTTATGGGTCGGTTTCAGGTTTGTATGAATGAAAAAATAAACAGGCTTACCCAACTTGTTTTGCACACTCACAGACACTCGCGAACGGACGAGTTAGTGGCCGTTCACACCAAACATGTTTTTGCGCGCGTCTGTTCTGTTTTCCCATTATTTAAACACACGCTGGACGAATATATTTGAAATATGCACCACGTCTCACACAGGACCGGCACTGTTTAAACACCATGTCAAGTTAATAAGAACTTCACATTTTCAAAAACGCATGTTGAGACACCAGCGCCCTGTTTCATACTTAATTTTTTTTTATTATTGTTTTAGAACTCATCTGCCCCCATTTCCATTCACTGTCATTGTATGAAAAAAGGCAGTATGAACATTCCTCACAATATCTCATTTGTGTTCCACATAAGTAAAAAAGTTTAAAGTGTTAATATAAGTAAAAATACAGAGAATAACCTCTCTTTACTGACCAGTGGGTGTAAGTCGTCCCAAGAAATCATACTCAACCAAAAGCCTTGCTTTAGATTCCACCACAAAAAAATCTATTTTGGTTCATTTCAAAAAGTAGAAGTGATTTGTGTTTAATCATTGTGGTTTTGCATACTTCTGTGGCTCCTCTGCACTTTTAATTTCCCCTTCCTTCAAGGCTTGTTGCAGAGGCATTATATGCATGATATGTGAACATTGTATTAAATATTTCAGTGGCTGTCTGCCTGGCCCGTGCTGACCTGCCAAACATGTGACGCTCGCTGGAGATGCCCCATCACCTCACATCAGCCAGCTGGCTGGAAGCAGTGGTTGTCCCTCTCTCTTCTTTCTTTGTTTCTCAACCCCTCTCTTTTGTTTTTTTCCCACTCACACTTCCTTTGATTTAGTTCATCACAGTGGATCTGTAGGGGTCATGGAGGGGAGAATACAATCAGTGCACATATACAATCACATACAACAATATAAATAGTTTCTACTGCACATGCATGTACTTGTTTATAATGTTTTCTGTTTTCAAATGCTCCCTGTAAAAATACTGTTTTGATTTCAAAAGAAATTTTAGCAAGCTGTATCATGGTTATTTATGTTGAATCTTTGATCCAAGATGGCAGCGCGGTAGCACGCAGCAGCCACTCCGGATCCAAAATGGTGCTATTTTTGTCACTTAGCCCGACTTTTACTGCACATGGACATTGGAGAAACCGGTGTTCATATCTACCATCGCCAGACACTGCTAAAATATAAGATTCATGCAACAACCAAGCTGCATGATGATCTGCATGAGAAGCTACGTGAACTCGGCTTGCTGCAGAGACCAGGCCACCAGTCCTCGGTGTCGCCTGACGCCAGTGACCGGGGGAGGGGACGTCTTAAGCATTGTGCGAGTAAGCCAAAGCGCGGCAAGAGGGCGGGGGTCCATGCTAGGCTAAAAACAAACCCTAGCCGGCCGGCTCTCTCATCTATCCTGCTCTCAAATATTTGCTCCCTGGAAAATAAACTGGACTACATCCGACTCCAGCAGACTACGCAGCATGAGCTTAGAGACTGCTGCATTTTTGTTTTCACGGAGACGTGGCTCAGCGACAGAGTTCCGGGTACCGCCATTCAGCTAGACGGGCTTGTCTTCTTTCGTGCCGACAGAAATGCAGCTCTGTGCGGTAAGACTCGTGGTGGTGGCTTGTGTGTTTACATCAACACAGAATGGTGCAATAACTCTATGCTAGTCTCTAGTTACTGCTCATCGCTGGTGGAGCTTGTGACTGGTAGATGCAGACCTTTTTAATTACCATGGGAATTCACCACTGTTATTATAACTGGAGTTTACATTCTCCCCAGCGCTAATGCTAAGGAGCGCTCGGTGAACTGTATGGGGATATTAGTGAACTGCAGAACACTCACCCTGACGGACTGTTTATTGTCGCCGGAGATTTCAACCATGCAAATCTCAAGACAGTGCTCCCTAAATTCCATCAGTAAGTGGACTTTGCAATGACAGGGGCGAACACGCTTGATCTTGTTTACACAAACATCCCAGGCGCGTACCGCCCCCACCTTGGCTACTCAGACCACATCTCTGTTATGCTAATTCCAGCATACAGACCGCTCGTCAGACACACAAAACTGCTCCAGAATCAGGTGAAAATCTGGCCAGCAGGAGCCATCTCTGCTCTTCAGGACTGTTTTGAGTGTACTGACTGGCACATGTTCAGGGAGGCTGCAATATATGGTGACTCTACCAACTTGGAGGAATAAACAGCATCAGTGACCAGCTACATAAGCAAGTGCATTGATGATGTCACCTTCTCCAAGACCATCACCACATGCTCCAATGACTGAAGAGGTGCATGTGCTGCTGAGGACCTGAGACTCCACCTTCAGAGCAGGCAACAAGGCTGCTCTAAGAACAGCGAGGGCCAATCTGTCCTGGGGTATCAGAGAGGCAAAGTGCGCACACGCCCAGAGAATCCACAGTCACTTCCAGGACAGCTGCGACACGTGGCACATGTAGCTGAGCAACCAGGCCATCACCAACTACAGGATAACATCAGTTGCCTGTGACAAAGATGCCTCCCTTCCAGATGCGCTGAACGACTTCTACGCTCGGTTTGAGGTGCAGAACGACATGGTGGCATGGAAGACCACCCCTCCTCCCAACGACCAGGTGCTCTGTCTTACCATGGCTGATGTGAGGAAAACTCTATGTAGAGTCAACCCACGGAAGGCTGCTGGACCAGACAACATTCCTGGCAGAGTGCTCAGTGGATGTGCAGACCAGCTGGCAGATGTTCTTACCTGCATCTTCAACATCTCTCTGAGCAGTGCTCTCAATATGCTTCAAGGCCACAACCATCGTCCCCATGCCAAAGAAGTCTTCAGTGTCCTGCCTCAACAACTTCTGTCCCGTCGCACTCACACACATCATCATGAAGTGTTTTGATAGGCTCATCTTGAGGCACATTAAGACCTAGCTTCCCCCCTCACTAGACCCACTGCAGTTTGCATATCGTCCCAACTGTTCAACAGATGATGCCATCGCCACAACCCTCCATCTGGCCCTCACCCACCTAGATAAAAAGGACTCATACGTTCGAATGCTGTTCATAGACTTCAACTCAGCATTCAACACAATAATTCCTCAGCACCTGATTGGAAAGCTGAATCTGCTGGGCCTGGACACCTCCCTCTGTAACTGGATCCTGGACTTCCTGACTGGGAGACATCAGTCAGTCCGGATCGGGAACAGCATCTCCACCACCACCACACTGAGCACTGGGGCCCCCCCAGGGCTGTGTGCTCAGTCCACTGCTGTTCACTCTGCTGACTCACGACTCTGCAGCAATACACAGCTCGAACTACATCATTAAGTTTGGCGATGACATGACCGTGGTGTATCTCATCAGCAAGAACGATGAGTCAGCATACAGAGAGGAGGTGCAGCATCTAACAGACTGGTGTAGAGCTAATAACCTGTCTCTGAATGTGGACAATACAAAAGAGATGGTTGTTGACTTTAGTAGAGCACAGAGTGACCACTCTCCTCTGAACATCGACAGCTCCTCTGTGGAGATTGTCAAGAGCACCAAATTCCTTGGTCTTCACCTGGCGGAGAACCTCACCTGGTCCCTCAACACCAGCTCTATTGCCAAGAAAGCCCAGCAGGGTCTCTACTTTCTTCGAAGGCTGAGGAAAGCACATCTCCTACCCCCCATCCTCACTACATTTTATAGAGGGACTATTGAGAGCATCCTGAGCTGCTGCATCACTGCCTGGTTTGGGACTTGCACCGTTTCGGACCGCAAAGCCCTGCAGAGTATAGTGAGGACAGCTGAGAAGATCATCGGGGTCTCTTTTCCCTCCATCAAAGACATTTACAAAAAACACTGCATCCGCAAAGCAACTAGCATTGTGGATGACCCCACACACCCCTCACACAAACTCTTCACCCTCCAGCCGTCTGGCAAGAGCTACCGAAGCATTCGGGCCCTCACAGCCAGACTGTGTAACAGCTTCTTCCCCCAAGCCATCAGACTCCTCAATACTCAGAGACAGGTCTGACACACACACACACACACACACGTGTCCTGAGTTGCACTTTAATTATTGTCACTTTATACCTACCCATAGAACACTCATCTCATAGTATGTTATGTTTACATTTGGCATTTTTAGGAACTGTCATCTTTTTCCACTACTGTGTCTCTCACTGTGCCTATTGTCCTGTTCATTTTTAGTAATTTATTGTACTGTACCATACATTTTGCACACGTTTGCACGTGCACTGTATGTAGAAATGTTATTCAGTCTGTGTAGTCTCATGTGGTTCTGTGTTTGTATGTTGTTTTATGTAGCACCATGGTCCTGGAGGAACATTGTCTCGTTTCACTGTGTACTGTACTAACTGTATATAGTTGAACGACAATAAAAACCACTTGACTTGAATGGCATTGAGTCTTAACATCACTATAGAAACATATAGAAGTGTTCCTTTTTGTCCTTTTGTGTTTGTGCGGTAATTCGTTGCCACTAAGAAAACAACTCATACTCTAAAATGTCATGCAACAACAAAAACTAAATATGATTTTAAATCAAGGGTTTATTTGCTATTCATAATCATCTATTTGCCTCCCAAACACTGAAGTTTTTTTTTAAACATTTAGGCTGTTGCCTGGTGACCAGCACAAACAAAACATTTTATACCATGCTTTTATTTAGATGGTACCATGGTAATACCATATTGTTACAAAGGTATTCTTTAAAGTACCTTGGAGTACGTGATTACCATGCAAATTCAGTAACACAGTATATATAATAGGGTTCTGAATATGAAAGAACCTTCCAATGTCTTTCCTTCTACAGCATCATGAATTAATTGGGGTGGGTTGTTTTAGGTCCTTCTTCAATAACTTTAAAACCCACACACTGACATTCACATGCCTGGATGGTATCCTCCACTAACATTGCTCTCTACAAGAACTTATGAATAAATAATGAATCTGCAAATGGTACCATGTAATATGCATCCCTGCATTGCTCAATATTTCATTCATTTAATAACTGTTTGGTTAGTCTGCTGAATGCTTAGCAAAGGGAAAGAAACATAGGGTTCACAAATTATCTCACTCTTCTAATATCTTGTTTTACACTGCATTACATTCGACTATGTAATTGTTAGTTTACATTACAAATTGATGATACATTTTCCAGAGACATTATCATGTAGCAATAGTAATAACAATGTAACAACATGCAATTACACATCTATTACACAATATAACACAAAAATTTAAATATAATGGTTTTAGTGAGCTGGTTTCTAAAGAATAGCTCACTTCTATATGAGGACAGTGAGTATCTTGCTGTGATTAAATTTGTTCTGGACGGCACTTTACAGCTATTCAGCTTTCAGGCAGCTGAGGTGGGCAGATAAGGTACAGTGTGACTTTTTCTCTCTTTTAGCATTAGATCTGTCTGTGCTCTTCCTCTTAAAATAATTGGCTGGACTGGGACGCCCCGTCCCTCTCCTGTCTGTCCACTTGAAAGCTTCAATGCCAGGTGCACCTCATCAATGTGACAGAGAGCTAATAGCTGGTCCTCTGTCCACTAGCATCAGGCTAACTCCGGCAGACGTTCCATGCAACCTAAAAAGGTTAACATATGCAAAATGGAGTGTGCTGGGAATTCAATAGCTTTATGTTGAATATAGGTTAGATGGTCGACCCCATGGCTGAGGTTCATATGGAGCCCATGGCAGGGTGTCTCTATGACATCAAAAGTACCACTGCATTGAGCAATTAACAGACGGAAGTTAGCACACATTGTTGTAAGTGTTCCATTTATAATCTGAGAGCCTTGAGATATTGTGTGACCGCTTGCTGGCGTGATGTCGAGTGTATGTTGAGCAAGGCATGGCGCCTTTCAGTCCTCAAGAGAGGAGAGGAGGTCGCAAGGGTCAAGTTTAGAGACACGGAACTCTGGGTCTATTTTTGTTACATCAGGAACTGACAGTCACTTATTTTGAGAGATTGCATAAAGGAGAATTGGAATGATTGCATATTAACATAATAAGCCCCACTTATACATACACTGAAGAATGTGCAACCTGGTCTCATAAGATCACGTTGTCTATGCCTACAGTTTTGCAAAAGTATTTTTAAGTGCCTCATTGTACTTATCATGGTAGTTCCTTGCTAAAATGAAGAAAAGAAATGCTACAAGAAAAATGACTGTTTATCAGTTCATAAACACCTACTTTTTGCCCTGTTCATCACACTAAGCTACAGTATCTCATGAAATCAAAACACTTTTATTATACTGTATGACTTTTACTTTTACAAATTTGCCATTGCTCATCTAATTGAGTATTCCACTTCTGATGCAAATGATCGGAATACAACTTTTATGACATGTTGCTTTTTAAGACACTATTGGTTGGTTTAGGTTTAAGGTTTAGGTTAGGGAAGTATGTTTTGTTGATTTAAAACTCGATAAAGTATTAACCTTAAAAACCTCATCTGTTTTAAATCTCACATTTGCTTTTTATGATACTATCAGTCAGGTTTATCTTTAAGGTTTTGGGTAGGTAGGCTTGTTTTGTTAATTTAAAACTCGATAGAGCATTAACCTGATAGGGATACTTCACCCCAATATTAAAATGTTATCATCATTTACTCATCCCACAGTCCAGATGTGAATACATTTCTTTATTCTGCTGACAAAATTACTTAAATATGTATCTGTTGTCATATCACTTCTAAAGACATGGAGTAAACCACTCAAGTCATATGGATGACTTTTATGCTGCCTTTATATGCTTTTTGGAGCTTCAAAGATATGTCCACCATTCACTTGCATTTTATGGACCAACAGAGCAGAGATATTCCTCTTAAAATCTTCATTTGTGTTCTGCAGAAGTCATTCAATGTAAATAATGAGAGAATTTTCATTTTTGGGTGAACTATTCCTTTAAAAGCCTCATCTGTTTGGGAAAAGATTTAACTAGATTTTGGAGCAAATATGCCTTACTTTCTTCATTATTTTCAAATACAAAACAATATGTAATACATGTTAAAAGGTTAAACAAACATTTAAACAAGCAGAATGCTCTTGAGTTCAAATCTTAGAATTAATTTAATTTACTATAAATGACAACAACGATCCAATACAAGAGTACGCACCAACTGTGATCATCTGAGAAGACACTTCTCACATCTATGAGAGGCTTTTGCCATTTAAAGCTCTGAGCTTACAGGCACCTTGGTCGAATCCAGCCACGTTCTCATGAAAGTTTGATCTTGAAATTTTGGCGCTTGCTGATCTGACACCAATGTGCGCTGAACCCATGGCAAAGTGCTGCTGGCCAGACAGACAGTGTGTCGGAAGACTGAATGGTACACTCTCCTCTGTCTGTTCTCTCTAAACTGACAACATCAGAACTGTTTTAACAGGGCTTTAATGGCCTGACTGTGGCGCTCCTCTGAGGCCCGAGAGTAACTGTGAACTTCACCTCTCTCTGATGGGAGATGACATGCCCTCCTTTTTTCCATGCACACACACTCATGCTAACACCAACCCACAAACACTCATTATGTATACTAGATATTTTCAAAACTACATATTTTCAAAATAGGCTAAAAATAATAATAAAGAAATTGTAAACTAGGACAGTTTATTTTAAACAAGAGGGGTGAACGGTTACGGAATTTAACGTGGGAGTACAATACCGAACTGATGCGGATTGATAGAAGTGGAGAGCCCATCTGTGCACACGATGGTGCGAGGACCCGGATGGCGGGGAAAAAAAATTACGTTCAGTGAAAAGTCGTTGCGTGGGCATTTTTTGCCTCCATATTTTTTATTTGGGGGATATCCCCACCTATGTCAAACTACATTGTGTTAATGTTTGACAGTTAAAACATTGCCTACCTTAAAAACAAGTCTGATCAGTGGTTAAACATGTTCAAATGGTTCCCTCGTAGAATAAAATGAAATGCACAGAAATTCACAGTAATTGTACAGTGACAGGGCAGAAGGTCTTGAAGAAGCTAGAGAATAGAGGACACCGGCGTCAGTTTATGAGAGCTGCTGCGCTCATGATGCTTTTCCCTACGGGCTTCCGGACGCTCTGGCTGCTCAATTCGGATTTCAAATGGTCTTTTGCATCACGCTTAACGTGACACACAACGATGACTTCAAAAATGGAACATCACAATATTTACCAGTCTCCTCCGTCGCTGAGTTTTCCTTCTGCGACAGAGGACTTCTGCACCGTGACTTGACAGGGCACTTATTTGGAGAGCGAGATGATGCACCGCATCTGTTTTGAAAGCATCGTCACGTGGGTACGCCTACGTCATTACCAAAGCATCCCATACAGATAGGTTGGTTATGCCTGAACGTGCAAATCCGATTTGATCACTTGCAATTAATAGTGCGGACAGTCTACCTGAAAAGATCTGATTTGAGAAAAAATCTGATTTGCCTGGAGTCTGAACAAAGCCCAAGATAGGTCAAATGGGTTCAGCTGACGTCAGGAACACCTACTCTACGATAAGTGTCTTTTTATCACCTTTCTGTGTCATGCACACACATACAAACTCTCTCTCTCTCCCTCTCTCTATCTTTGCACATGCAACACACACACAACCCTCACCACTAACACACGTACACACGCACACTCACACAGAGCGCCTGCAGCACTGTGTGGAGTAGACACTTCTTCCTCTCACTGGAGCTCATGTGCACAGAGTGTGAGTAATCTGCCATGATGCACTCCCGAGAGGCAGTGTGTGTCCTTTGCATTCAGACACCGCAACTCAAGTCTTTACATCACCCACTCTCCACCCCCCCCCCCCCCCCCCCCCCCCCACACATACTCTCTAATATACACAGACATACTGTACATCAGAAACAGTTTCACACCACAAAACCTCTAGTTTTAATTCTGTGGTAAGTGGTGCGTAATTCAATTATGTGTCAGACAGAGAACATACCTTTAGTTCAACACACTCTCTTGATGACGCGGTCCTACAGTGACTTTTTGCATATTTCAACAAAATGTTATCCTTGGTTCGTTGCCTGCATCACCAAAACATTCTGATTCTGTATTCATCTCATTTCATAGGATGTCAATGCAAGGCTACTGTTTAAAATGAAATGAAAGTATAAATCATAACACTTAAACATGACACATTTTAACATATAACAAATGTGACTGAATAGCTTAGCAACCTTGTCATGCAAACTTATCCATAACATCATAAAATCTGTCCATAACTGATTATTGGGGGGACTTGTCCCCCTCAAAGTATATTGTGGTTACGTATATTAGTGAAATGTCCAGCGAGGGGCGCTAAAAGCAAGTAAAATGGTGTTGTTATCAGACAAGGTTTGTAAGGTGAAATGAACCTCCCTATCCTAAAACTTTTATATAGTGTCTTTAAAAAAATTGACATGAAATGCAGATTTACTGAAGCACATCATTTTGTGTCGCTCCTATGGCACTTTCGCTTCACTTTCTTTCTAGAATCCTTGGCTGGGCTCGAGGTTCAGTCTCCTAGTCCAAAGTCCAACGCAGGTGAGCTAAAGCGGAAGCTAATCACATTTGAATAATTGTGTAAATCTAGGTGGATCTGTAATACAAGCTTTAAAATTTGTCTAATGACGCGTTATAGTAAATGTGTTTTCATATCATAACATAGCAGTGTGTGAGTAATAGAGTGAAATAGTACCTGTGATTTGTGTGAAAGTGAATAAAACGCACAGTTGTTGTAGCACCTCTGGTGTTAATTTCACCAGAAAACTGCAGTGATCATAGAAAGCGGCACATAAAACTCAGTTTAGTAACATAGAAACTTTCATTCTATGAAACTAGGTTGTTTAAACCCATTTGGTCAATATGCCCCATAGACTCACTTTGAAACAACGTTACATGCACTAAAGACATAACAAAGCTTATTACACATTCTGGCTGCTGCATTAGGACTCAATCATAGTCACATGCAGGTTTTTCAAACAGTGATGTTTATTAAATGAGGAGTCGCCGGATGGGACCCATCAGCTTCAATTTAAGCACCGAAGTCTCTAAGCAAATCTATCAGCCGTGATTGGCGAGAGAAAGCAATCAGAGGGGTGGCCAGAAGCCAAAAGTTCAAACGCTCATGAACTTAACTGCTTGGCAGGATCATTTTTTCCTGTCCCTCTTATCCCCCCCCCCCCCAAAGAGGAAATGAGTGTCATCTCCCAGAGATTTAGCTCTCATGCCTGTGAATGCTGTTTCACGTTGACTGGAGTGCTTTTGAAACATATGTTGTTGTGTGTGTGTGTCTGAAAGAGTCAGACAGTAGAAGTGTTTGTTTGTGACACGTCCCCTCTTCACTACTTCATGCTCAACTGCTGATAATAATTAAAACGGGTCTCATATACTCCCTGTTCTGTGGAATTATGAAACGTGATTGGCTGTTAAAGGTCAATAGCTCTGTGATTATAGATCTAATCAGATGCATATGCACCCAGTAACCATCAACTGCATTCATGCTGGCCTTTGATTTACAATGTGCTAGTGTTTATTTACTGTCAAGGATATTTGCTTGCACATTTGTTGATGATTTTTAATCTCCCAGATGAATTCCTCTAAACATTGCCTTGAAATGTGCTGTTATAGAAAAGTCATGGTTCAGTCCTGCCAGCATTTCACTTGGGCAACAGCAAAGTTCTGGCCACCATTCACTTGCATTGTATGGACCTACAGAGCTGAAAAATTCGTCAAAAATCTTCGTTTGTGTTCAGCAGAAGAAAGAAAGTCATACATATCTGGAAATAAATGAGGGTGAGAAAATGATGAGAGGATTTTCATTATTAAATTTCATTATTAAATGAAATTACTAAATGATCTCAAGATGGCGCCGAGTATGGCTGCTGCGTCGCGAGCTCCGTCAAAACACTGCAGTTTATTGTTTGTTTTGTTTACAGTTCTGTGTTTTTTTGTCTTGGATGCTGTCTGCCTTATTGTGTACGACAGTCCTGCCAGTCTTGGATGCTGTCTGCCTTATTGTGTACGACAGACAAACGCTTTTGGACATTGGTTCGGCAATCACACACCGAAAACCGGACTTCACATTCCTCAACGCCGACCCGCGGTTTACAAACACGCCAGCGGAGCCCTTTGTTTGGGCTGCCCGGCCGCGGAGACGCAGACGGAAAAGAGGAAAAAGAGCCGGCGTTCTCATCAGAGTAAGACGTCGCGCAAATCGCCCCCCGCTACCCAGTATACTACTCGCAAATGTTCAGTCTCTGGACAACAAGCTATGCGAGCTGAGAGCGCTGATCTCTTTCCAACGAGAGACGAGAGAATGCTGTGTTATCTGTCTTACGGAAACCTGGATGTCCGTGGAGATTCCAGACTCGGCCATCGAACCCACGGGTTTCTCCGTGCACCGAGCGGACAGAGCGAAAGACCTCTCTGGTAAAAGCAGAGGAGGTGGTGTATGTTTTATGATCAACAAATCATGGTGTGATCAGAGGAATGTACATTTTATCAGGTCTTTCTGCTCTCCTGATCTGGAATTTCTCATGCTTCTGTGTCGACCATTTTGGCTACCGAGGGAATTCACAGCGGTCATCATCACAGCTGTGTACATCCCCCCACAAGCCGACACAGACCGGGCACTCAGGGAACTGTATGGCAGTATAAGTGAGCAGGAAACCGCGCACCCTGAGGCCACGTTCATTGTTACCGGGGACTTCAACAAAGCCAATTTTAAAACAATAGCTCCAAAATTCCACCAACACATCAACTTCAACACACGAGGGGACCGGGTTTTGGATCATTGCTATTCTCCTTTCCGGGATGGCTACAAATCCCTCCCCCGCCCACCATTTGGCAAATCTGACCACTCTTCCATTCTGCTTCTGCCCGCTTACAGGCAGAAACTGAAACGGGATGCACCCGCCCTCAGAATGATCCAGTGCTGGTCGGACCAATCAGACTCTGCGCTACAGGACTGTTTTGATCACGCGGACTGGGAGATGTTCCGGTCTGCCTCCGATGACGACATCGAGGTTTACGCTGATAGCGTAACGTGTTTCATCAGGAAGTGTGCAGAGGATGTTGTTCCAACCAAAACAATACGGATCTTCCCCAACCAGAAACCCTGGGTTAACGGCGATGTTCGCGCGGCACTTACTGCGCGGACCACCGCTTTTAATTCCGGGAACGCGGAGGAGCGTAAACAAGCCAGTTATGCCCTCCGTAAATCCATCAGCACAGCCAAACGCCAGTACAGGCACAAAATTGAAGGTCAGTTCAACACCACTGACTCCAGAAGTATGTGGAAGGGAATTAACATCATTACGGACTATAAACAGAATAAAAACTCCGCCATGATCACCGCTGCCTCTCTCCCGGACGAGCTTAATACATTTTATGCTCGTTTCGAGGACAACAACAACACCGCCCTCACGGAGAGAGCACTCGCGGCCGATACTACAGATGATGGTTCACTCTCCGTCTCTGTTGCGGATGTAACCCGATCCTTTCGACGGGTGAACATCCGTAAAGCCGCAGGTCCAGACGGCATTCCGGGCCGCGTCATCAGAGCATGCGCGAACCAACTGGCTGGTGTTTTTACGGACATTTTCAACCTGTCCCTCTCCCTGTCTGTAGTCCCCACATGCTTCAAAACATCAACCATTGTGCCTGTACCGAAGCAAGCCAAAATCACCTGCTTAAATGACTGGCGTCCTGTTGCCCTCACCCCCATCATCAGCAAATGCTTTGAGAGGTTGATCAGAGATCACATCTGCTCTGTTCTGCCCACCTCTTTGGACCCATTGCAGTTTGCCTACCGCAACAACCGCTCCACTGATGATGCCGTTGCATCTACAATACACACTGCTCTTTCCCACCTGGAAAAAAGGAACACATATGTGAGAATGCTGTTTGAAGACTACAGCTCAGCATTCAACACCATAGTGCCCTCCAAGCTTGATGAGAAACTCCGGGCTCTGGGCTTAAACAGCTCGCTGTGCAGCTGGATCCTGGATTTCCTGTCAGGCAGACGTCAGGTGGTTAGAATGGGCAGCAACATCTCATCACTGACCCTCAACACTGGAGCCCCGCAGGGCTGTGTTCTCAGCCCACTCCTGTATTCCCTTTACACACATGACTGTGTGGCGACACATAGCTCCAATGCCATCATTAAGTTTGCTGATGATACGACGGTTGTAGGTCTGATCACTGACAATGATGAAACAGCCTACAGAGAGGAGGTGCACACTCTGACGCGCTGGTGTCAGGAGCACAACCTCTCCCTCAACGTCAGTAAAACCAAGGAGCTTGTGGTGGACTTCAGGAAGAAAGACAGAGAACACAGCCCCATCACCATTAATGGAGCACCGGTGGAGAGAGTCAGCAGCTTCAAGTTCCTCGGTGTCCACATTACTGAGGAACTCACATGGTCCGTCCACACTGAGGCCGTTGTGAAGAAGGCTCACCAGCGCCTCTTCTTCCTGAGACGGCTGAGGAAGTTTGGAATGAACCACCACATCCTCACACGGTTCTACACCAGCACCGTAGAGAGCATCCTGACTGGCTGCATCACCGCCTGGTACGGCAATAGCACCGCCCACAACCGCAAAGACCTGCAAAGGGTGGTGCGAACGGCCAGAAATATCATCGGAGGTGAGCTTCCCTCCCTCCAGGATATATATAACAGACGGTGTGTGAAGAAAGCTCGGAGGATTATCAAAGACTCCAGTCACCCGAGTCATGGGCTGCTCTCACTGCTTCCATCAGGCAGGCGGTATCGCAGCATCAGGACCCGCACCACCCGACTACATGACAGCTTCTTCCCACAAGCAATAAGACTTTTGAACACATGATCCCTCATGATCAACAATCAGCACTGCACTTTATTAATCCTCATTCTGTCAATATATTCTCCCATTCAATTAGTGTTTATATATATTTATACCTGTATCTAGTGTATGTGTATTCTACATTGTGTGTATTGTGTACATTTGTTATGTAAATTGTTGTGTAGGTATGTGTACATTTGTTATGTAAATTGTTTTGTGTAAATATGTTGTTATTGTCACTGTCATTACTGCATTGTTGCACGGAACTGCACACAAGAATTTCACCTGCTGTTGCACTCGTGTACACAGTAGTGTGACAATAAAGTGATTTGATTTGATTTGATTTGATTTGATATTGAGTGAACTATTCTTTATTAATTTCTACATAGAGTATTCTTATCATTTTTTCTTAACATTAAAAGTTGCATATGTTCCATGCGGGCCTAAAGATTACTTCAAATTAATTCATATTAGTTATATTAAAATAGAATCACTTTATTTAAATGTAGAAATGAGCTAAAATCATAATGCAGGCATTCAACATATAAACTGACAGTTCTGGAAACATCTGGAATCATGCAATTACTGTAATGATAAGTATTTTAATAAACTTACACACCTAGTTTCTGGGACTTTGAATACTGTCTTATACAAAGCTCTAAAATATACCTAATACTTTCACTAAAGACAACAATATCTTTATTATAAACTGTTACTTACTTTTTATCTACTGCCATTGAGATATTATCTATTACCTGTAATATATGTCTATCTGTCTCACACCCATCTGTTATATTTACAGACACCAGACACTAAAATGCTTTGAACCTCTGACCTCTGAACTCCACTTGAACCTCCAGTTTTAAAGAAAAAACAAAGCAGAGAAGTTCAAATTGTATGTTTACTTGAGCAAGTGTCTGTGGTTGCAATAAATTGGGCTAATCTGCCTGTATGACATGTTCACAGAGTGAAATGTGTCCTACTGCTCTAGACCTAATGTACTTAAACAATGGTATCTTATACCAGCTCCAGGCTGGAATGTGCTCCCTGGAGCAGCAACACATGGTGCATTAAGACTGAAGAATGACTCATTTAACTATACTCTTACTGTGTGAATTAAATTTGCCCAAAAACAACCCCACTCATTGCAGCAATTGATTGGAGAAATGTGTGGGAATCATGGTCCAAGTGTTTCACATAGATTTTTTAAAGCAGGGACCTGAATCGTGCATCATAAGCAAATAAAACTTAATAGCTAGTGTGTTGTGCCAGTACAAAATTGTATTCACTAAGAGGGGACAATTCTCAGCTTTAGGCATTTTTGGAAGCTATCTTACAATTAAATACATGAATTATCCATACAAAACAAACATGCTATACGAGCCAATCGGGGACTTTGATTTTCTTGGATCTACATCTTTTACTGGTCCTGGAGAAACATTCCTGGCAAACAAATATAGTCCTAACCCTAATCCTTTCCCTAACCCTTTAACCTTTACCCTAACCCTAAAGTTATAGGGTTGATAGGTTGACAAGTTTGTTGCTCAAGTCCTAACCCAAACCTAACTTGAAACCTAAAATAGGTGAAACTTTACAACAATGTACCCTTTGATAAGGGTTTACAAAGGGGTTCATTGAAAACTAATAAGTCATTTACAAATGCATTATATATCAATTACATGCAGTTATACCAACATACATAAAAAGGGCAACTTTCATCCAATACTTGCCAAATAGTGAGCATTTTATCTTACATGTTATAAATGCATATTTCCTAAACTTGTTCATACTTTTATTAATTAAAAAAATAAGGTGCCCTAATTCATGATTTCTGTCACTAGTATAGTGAGATTAAAAGGAGGGATTATATAATTTTACTACAGTCCACATTTTTGTAATATTAATTACTGTTATGCAGTGTTTCTCAACAACTGTGCTGCGTATGAAAAATTGTCAGGTGTGCTGTGGAAAATGTCAAAAAAAAAAAAAAAAAAAAAGATTTTTTTCCAGAATGTAGGCCACAGATTTTTTTTATCATCTGAAAGGTCCTGCGATTTATATTCCAAAGCGATTTAGATACATCATTTATATGTAACTGATGTCGGCTGGTGAAACACGTGCACCAAAACAGATGAAAACATGGAGAAGTTATAGTGATGGTAGAAGCATTTTAAAGTTGCCAATTCAGAATATTTAGCCTTTACAGAGTATTTTATGCAACCATTTTAAATATTTTGTCCATCATAACATTATTGTTCTAAAAAACTCTTGTCTGCTGCCAAACACAACTCCTCCATAAAATGATGCTTCATCAAAAAACATTTATTCAGTGAACCGAACATTTAATTTATTGCAAAGATTGTTGAAAATATTAGAAATATCCAGTCACTAACGTTAATGAATGAACAGAATACAACAGGTGTACTGTTTTACTCACAGACTAAAAGCTGTTTGTTTTTGCACAGCATAAAGTTACAGATCAGTTTCATGCACAAACCTTAGCAGGGACAGGGGCTGAAGTGAGAGTGGGAAGAGAGTGGGGCCTGGGTACCTCAGTGGTAAAAGATGCTGGCTACTACCCCTGGTGTTCGCTAGTTCAATCCCAGGGCGTGCTGAGTGACTCCAGCCAGGTTTCCTAAGAAACCAAATGGGTCCGGTTGCTAGGGAGGGTGGAGTCACATGGGGTAACCTCCTCGCGATCGCTATAATGTGGTTTGTTCTCGGTGGGGCGCGTGATGAGTTGCCGTGAAGCCTCCACACGCGCTACGTCTCCGTGGCAACGTGCTCAACAAGCAATGTGATAAGATGAGTGGGTTGATGGTCTCAGATGCTGTTGCAGCTGATTGAGGCGAGCCACTACACGACCACGAGGACTTAAAAGCACATTGGGAATTGGGCATTCCAAATTAGGGGGAAAAGTGGGAAAAAAAGAGAGAATGGGAAGAGAAATCGGTCTGCGACTTGAAATAGAAACCGTTTTGCTGCCCGCTTCAGCCTGTCAGCCTGATTGTGCTGTAGCATGCACTCTTAAAGGCATCTCCGCTTAAATCTCCCCTCGACCAAAAGGGTACCTTTAGATTTATGAAGGGCACCTTTATATTTGTGAACAAAAGGGGCAGGGGCTTGCGCCCCTGTAGCTCATGGTCTGTGCACTTCGCTGGCCATGGCAGAACACTGACATTCCAGTCTTGCAGGAAATCATGCACAGAACGAGCAGTATGGCTGGTGGAATTGTCATGCTGGAGGGTCATATCAGGATGAGCCTGCAGGAAGGGTACCACACAAGGGAGGAGGATGTCTCCCTGTTCCGCACAGCATTGAAATTGCCTGCAAAGCTCAATCCAATGATGCTTTGTGACACACCGCCCCAGACCATGATAGACCTTCCACCTCCAAATCGATCCCGCACCAGAGTACGGCCTTGGTATAATGCTCATTTCTTCGACGACAAGCGCGAGTCCAACCATCACCCCTGGTGAGACAAAACCGTGACTCGTCAGTGAATAGCAATTTTTGCCAGTCCTGTCTGGTCCAGCAAAGGTGAGTTTGTGCACATAGGCAACGTAGTTGCCGGTGATGTCTGGTAAGGACCTGCCTTACAACAGGCCTACAAGCCCTCAGTCCAGCCACTCTCAACCTGTTGCTTTTGCAAGAATTAATTTGCAAGAACAAATCCATAAGAATCAGAATTAGAATGAGCTTTACTGCCAAGTGTTCTCACATACACACGGAATGTTTTTTTTTTTTTTTTTTTGGTGATAGGAGAAAAACGTTCACACAGAACATTACAGTGCGACAGAGAATATAAAACAAAGTAGGAGTATAAATAGGCATACAAATAATAGGACATATAACTGAATGGCATATGTACAAATGGTAATGTATGTGCAAGGTAGGGGTATGTACAGTTATTGAATAAAATATATTAATTTACATATGTACATGAGACATGTATTTACATTATTGGTCTATGGGGGTGTTCTGAGGCAGTTTAACTGTTCATGAGGAAAATGGCCTGAGGGTAAAAACTGTTCTTGTGCCTGGATGTCCTGACGCTCAGTGCTCTGTAGCGCCGGCCAGAGGTCAACAGTTCAAAGATGGAGTGGGCAGGTTGTGTGGGGACCAGAGTGATTCTACCTGCATGTTTCCTCACTCTGAGGATGTACAGGTCTTGGAGGATTGGTTGAGAGGCACCAATAATCCTCTCATCAGTCCTGACTGTCCGCTGTAGTTTCCTTCTGTCTGATTTGGGACTGAACCAAACCAGACAGTTATAGATGTACACAGCACAGACTCATTGACAGTCGTGTAGAACTGTGTCAGCAACTCCTGTGGCAGGTTTAACTTCCTCAGCTGGTGAAGGAAGTACAACCTCTGCTGAGCCTTCTTTACAATGGAGTCTATTTGGGTGTCCCACTTCAGGTCCTGAGAGATGGTAGAGCCCAGGGACCTGAATGACTCCAGGGAGGAGTGTGGGTGGATTTCTCCATAAGAGAAATACGCGTATTCTCCATAAGAGAATACGCTCCACTGTGTTGAGTGTATTCAGCTCAAGGTTGTGACCGCACCAGACAGGCCTGATGGTGGAGCATTTGAAGCAGCAGCTAACTTCACTCTGCTCCAGTGATCTATTGAAGATTTGTGTGAAGATGGGGGCCAGTTGGTCAGAGCAGACTTTCAGACAAGCAGGTGAAACACCTTCTGGGCCAGAAGCTTTCCTAGTTTTTTGTTTCCGAAAGACCCGTCACACATCCTCCACACAGATCATAAGTGCAGATTGAGTAGCAGGAGGGGGGTTCTAGGAGGTGTTGGTGTGTGTGTGTGACATGAAGTGAAAATCAGAGTGGTGGAGAGGTGTGAGACTGGGATTTTCGAACCTGCAATAAAACGCATTCAGTTCATCACCCATTAGTTAACTCTCTACAGAGCGAGGGGGAAGTTTATTTTACTTGGTGATGAATTCTTTTCAAGGTTGCTTCTTTTAGCCACTCTGAATTCCTTAGTCAGTGTGTTCTTGGCCTGGTTGTACAATGTTTTATCCCCACTACTGTAATCATCATCGTTGGCATTACGAAGTTGTCTGAGTTTTCTTGTAAACCATGATTTATCATTATTAAATGATAAAAATGTAATGGTAGGGATGCACATATCCTCACAGAAACTGATATACGATGTCACAGTAACTGTGAGCTCATCCAGGTTTGTGGCTGCAGACTAAAAAACACTCCAATCAGTGCAGTCAAAGCAGGCAGTAGTTCCAGCTCTGCTTCATTGATCCATCTCTGTACAGTACTTATACAGGCTTAGCTGATTTTAGTTTCTGCTTGTAGGTCGGGAGAAGATGAACAGAAAGTGATCAGAGAGTCCTAAAGCTGCACATGGAACAGAGTGATATACAGCCTTTACAGTGTTCCATTATATTTCATTCTCTGGTGGAGCATGTGTTGAGTTGTTTGTATTTTGGCAGTTCATGGGTGAGCTTATCTTTATTAAAATCTCCCAGATTAATGATAAGTGAGTCTGGGTGTTGTTGCTCTGTGTCTGTGATGTGATCAGCCAGCTGTTGCAATGCTGCGTTCACGCATGCTTGTGATGGGATATAAACACTTACCAGAATAAACGAGGAAAACACCTGCGGCAAGTAGAAAGGCTTACAGTTGATGAAGAACACATTTAAATTAGGACAGCACATCTTCTTCAATGCTGTTACATCTGTACACTAACTGGAAAATATGCACATTTTTTGTTTTTTCATTACCCAATTAACACTCTTGTCACCTGTGATCTCATTATACAGCGTACCTATGTTACTTGCATTTTTTGCATAGCTGAATTTCAAATATTATGAGTAAACATGCTGCTAAGACAGACAGAAAACATGGGCAAGTTCTTGAAAAGGAATACTATTGATGATGGGTATGTGGGATAGTGGGATATTGGTGTGCTCTGGGATTTTATTAATAGTAAAAAGTGTGCGTGGCAAAAATAAAGTTGTGAAATTCTGCTGTAATGTCTTGACTCACTTGTGTTGTCACTTTCCTTTTTATGTTAATATCAAAAGAATGGTTTTACCTAATCCTAGTTACCTAAAGTCCTCTGCAAAAGCACTTTTCAGGTCTTCATGCTCATTCCCAGCACGACCATTAAAAATACTGAACTTTAATGTATATAGGTCTCTAATGTTGGCAACTCCTCAATAATCTCTTCACAGGTGTCCACTTTACATTGAGGTGAAAATGATTTTTTGGTTACTAATGTTGAATAAATCTTAAGCATTTTTAACATGTTAGGTAAAATTGCGGTATCAACATTGGTTTTAATGAATCATTAATTAATGGTTTGCAGATATGTCATTATGTTATGACTTTACTTGTTAAGCCACATGACTACTATCTCATCATTAAGCAATTGTTGTAATTAACACATGGATTTGCAGTAATACTGTAGTAATTAAGCATGTATTAATGCATATTAATGCACCCGTATTGGGTGGAAGTTCAAATACATGTCTTCAGCTCATTGTGGTAATTAACACATTAATTAACACTATTAGTTCATATAATAATTTGTTAGGGAATTAATCCACTATGACACTTTTAATTAATAGCAATTCATATATGACTTTAATATATTAATCAGACAGACCCTTTATTAGTTGCTGATATGACAATCATGAATTAATGGCTTAGTTAATCTTGAGTCATACATTAACTCAATATTATCTATGCATTAGTTAAGTTTGAATTAATGCTTATTAATGCACCTGTATTGTAAAGTGTTACCAATATTGCTAACTATTCAGCAGGTATTGCTGTATAAATTAATTATTAGACATGAATGAACTGCCTTTATAAACCCTTAACAAACGTTAAGGCAAAGTATTACCCTAATCTGATAGGACAGATGATAAAATAAGAACAAGATGCAGGAACATGTTCTATTTCCTGGGCAAAATCAGAATAAGCATACAGACAGGGATAATGGGCACAATAAACCAAAACACAATGATCAGGACCCCAACATGAAATGCTACTACCAAGTAAATAAACAAGTGGTCATAAAATATTGATTTGAGTTGAAACTGTTTCATTATGTGAGAAGAAAGAGACAGCAAAGCTAGACATGAAGAGGCATCAAAAGTAGCACAGCTATAAGGGAAATTGGTTGCCTGGGACAACGTTCAGTTATACAATGCAGAGTTTTTGATTACAAAATGCTGGGATTGACCGATTAGAATCAAGTATTCAAGAGAGCCATATACAGTAATTTAAAACTACAAGCGATCATGCACACACAGGGTTGCAAAGAAAGTGTGTTAAAAATAAAATAAACAATTGAAGTGCAGTATGTTTTATAGAATGAAGAGTCCATTTACTTTATATGCACATTGTATCCAGTAAGCCTAAAGATACCCCCTGTGACACAGTCTGTATTATTGTGACATGTAGTCAATGTGTTAAGCTGAGAATGTTTGGCACATTGTAGGCCTAATATAAACAGACATTCGTTTCCAGGTCATTGTAAGGTCAAAGTGCAGTCCTACGTTCACAAACGAAATCTGATAGTCTGTAGTATGTCAACACAGAACAGCTGTAGAGACACATATATCAATATCAGAGTGTGTATGTATGTATGGTTAACTAATACATATGTGTGTGTGTGCTAAGGCATAATCAAATGCTGATGAACTGAACGCTTGAAGATTTCCCTGGTACAGATGGAAGGCCTCAGAACACCATGTCATGCCAAAGCTTTTATTTTTCTGGTCACAAACATGGGCTGTTGCTTGTTTCAGTGACCTATCTGCATGTTCTATGTCCTCCTGCTGGGCCATTTGTTTGGATGTTCCTGCATACACCAAATTCTCTATTGTTTAAAGCTCATCCACCCCACGGATTGCAGATAGCACTATAGACAGTGAGTTTGAGGAAATGTTCTATAGGAGGGACACAGTTCTATAGGAACCAGATCTCATGTCTGGACGAAGCATTACAAGTGCAGAAAAGCAAGGAGAAAGGCCCAGGGAGCCATTAAACACATATTTTCCTCTGCATTTCTCAAATCTTCACTCTTTCCTGTCTGTCCTGCACTGAAAAGAATGATGAGTAAGATTTACTGAAGTTTTTGCACTTTTCTAAGTACATTTTCATGGTATAAAATTAAGTTAAATCTACTTAATTTCAAGGCATAACATTGATTGAAGTATGAGAGTAAATTTAACTTAAACATTTCAATAACTTACAAATCTTATGTACATGGTATTTAAATAAGCTATAGTATTTTAAAATTCAAATGATCATTTTACCAGAACAATCCAAATTTAAACTATTATTATTAACACGTTAGATAATGTACCACATGATATATGAAAGCTTTCCACAAGAAAGCTCCATGCATGCTATGTAGTTTATTAGACAACATCACCTTGCATTACTTGCAATGCAATAACAATATGAAGCTGCACACGCAGACCTGAACACTTGGTGCACAAAACACGATGATGGTAACAATTAACATATTATTTTCTGATCATGAACTAATAATTTTGAGTAAAAATTAACTTCAGGCTTGACAAAACAAGACGTTACCAAACGTAACAAAAAACAACTTGTAAACACTGAAACCATGTAAGCTCATTCATAATTAAGCATGATTTGTGCTGGGAACACCAGCTTCGAATAGTTATGTAAAGTATATAGCTGAAATTTACTCAAATCAGCGAATAAATATAACAAGGTTTTCTACTTCAGGATTGCTACACGATGATTAACAACATATGTAGTATTTATTTATTATATTCAAGTTCATGCTTAATACAACTTATTTAATGTAGAAAGTACTTTTCTTCTATATTTACATCACAATATTTTTTTCCCAGTGTATAGGTGAACTGCAAAAACAAGAATTATCTGAGCTCTACTATAAAACTGTACAAAACTGCTGACATTGAACAAATCTACCAAACAGTAGTGTAGTCTAGAGCATACGCAAGCATGTGCCATATGCTCACCTATTTTTCGGATGATTTTTAATTTGCTCACCTAAAATGAGTGTTGATAATGGACATATCAAATGCACCGAGAACAATGAGCTGGCATTTCAAAAATACTGAGGTGATGCAGCAGCACTGTTGAGCGGAATGTGGATTTTTTCTACTTTAAAAAGTATACAGAGATTTGCCCTTCAAGTACACAGGAGGCAAGACTCAGGAGCTCTGACCTGAAGGCATGGGCAAAATAGACAGTTTAACTCAGCTGAACAACCAATCAGAACATATGTTTCAGCCGGGATTGGATATTTTCAATGAAAAGAAGCATAACATTTTTGGTGTTAAAAGAAGTGCTGATCTGCAAACAACATAATTTATCTAAGAGTCATAATCTGCTAAACTCTAACATATTTCTTTTTCATACAATAACAAGGAAATGCACGCACACACACACACACACACACACACACACACACACACACACACACACACACACCTATCTGAGACTGAACACATGGTAATAAAACAAAATCTTGGGTAGGCCTAGCCCACCTTTGTCAATTGGCCTATGTAATTTATTGAAATTAAATCTGGAATGCTTACCATTTCAAATGAAGGACTTCGCTATGCTATCAAATAGTTTAAAATAAGAGAGGGGGACATCTACAGGGAGACATTGTAGCAGGTAGTTACAATTTTGGAATACAATTAATTTTAATTACATTAACCTTCCCAATCATCGATAAATGTAATGAAGCCCATCTGCACACATCATTCGAAAACCTTTTTATTAAATGTCAAAATTAACACTAACTTTGCTGGGAATAAAATCCCCAAATACTTAACGCCCTGTTTGGGCCACTGCAAGAAGCCTGGCTAGAAAACCATTATTGGAAAGTATGCTGTCAGAGACAAAGCTTCAGATTTAGACCAATTGACTTTGTACCCTGAGAACTTGGAAAAATAATTAATAATTCTGCAGAGGCAAGACATAGATCTAGTAGGGTCAGAGACAAATAATAAAATATCATCTCTGTAAAGCAGAAGCTTATGCGTCATGCCTCCCACTGTCACCCCTGAAAAATCATCCCCCTTTCTTATCATGGCTGCTAATGGTTCCAGGGCAAGACAGAACAATAATGGGGAAAGGGGGCAACCCTGCCGGGTGCTCCAATTCAGAGTAAAATAATCTGAAATTAATTCGTTTAATTAATGCCAATTAATTCCACAGGGTTTCTATAAAGTAACTTAATCCAACAAATAAATGTACTCCCAAACCCATACATTACCAAAATCTTAAAAAGATATCCCATTCTACCATATCAAACGCCTTTTCGGCATCAAGTGAGACGGCAGTGACCAGACACTGATCATTCTCTACTGACCACATGATATACTGTATGTTCATGATATATGATAATATTATCTGAAGAGCTACGGCCCCGAATAAATCACACCCGATCTATATGTATAAGAGATGTCATAACTTTACTTAACCGGTTAGTCAAAATTTTTACATTTTACAATCGCTTGGATCTTTGTTCTTTTTAAGAATCATATGGATCCTGTGTTGTGTCATGGTTGGCGGAAGCTTTCCATTCTTTAATGATTCTGTAAAAACTTCTAACAAAAGTGGAGCCAATTCTGTAGCATAAGATCTAAAAAATTCAGCGGCAAAACCATCTGGCCCGGAGCCTTGTCTGTAGGCAAGGCCTTAATTACCTCGTTAAGCTCCTCCAAGGTTATAATTTTTTTACTCAATCATCAATTTAGGGAGTTCTAATGGTTCCACAACTTTTCTAATATCTTCATCAGTAGACGAAGACGTGGAACTACAAATATCAAGATAGAACTCTTTGAAACCATTATTAATATCAATGACTGAGGTAAACATTTCACCACCAGCAGATTTCACTGAGGGAATGATAGAAAAAGACTCTCTGCTTTAAATATCTAGCCAAAAGCTTCCCTGCTTTGTCCCCCGACTCAAAGAATGAAAGTGGGCGACAAAATAGTATTATATCTGTATTTCAATCGGGTCAGTTCTCTGAGGCCATCAGATGACATTCGGCGCTTCAGCTCTGCCTCTGCACTTAATATTCCCTTCCAATTCCACGAGTTCACATGCTTTGGATTTTTTGGTGAATGAGGCATACTGTATTTTCCGACCCCTAAGAACAGCCTTAAGTGCCTTCCAAGCCACACTAACAGAGGATTTTTCAAAAGGGATACATTAAAATGCCAACTATATGATTTATTTTTCTCTGCATGTGGCAACATCTCTAAACTCACCAGGGCATGATCTGAGACTAAAATGTTTACAATTGAGCAATACACAACAGATTATATTAGGGATTTAGATATTAAAAATCTATTCTAGAATAAATCTTATGAACTGATGAAAAAAAAATGTATAGTCCCTACCAGATGTGTTCAAAAGTCACCAGATATCGGCAAGACAAAGATTTTTACACATCCTGTGAAGTATCAATGTTGCTCTAGGGGGCTTTCACACTTTTGCTTCATTATGATCAAGGACTGAGTACATCAAAAGATTAAAGTCTCCTCCCAATATTATATCATGAGGGGTGCCAGCAGCTTGCAACATCCCTTCAAGATCTATAAAAAACCCCTGATCATCAGCGTTAGGTGTGTAAATATTAGCCAAAATCAGATTTTGCCCCTGAATTTCTCCTAAAACAACGACTCTTCCTAATTTATTTTTATTATGTTTCAGACATTTGAATTGTAGATATTTATTTATCAGTATAATGACTCCCCTAATCTTACTTGAGCCAGCACTAAAGAAAAAATGTCCACCCCATATCTTACCAAATCTTTCAGCTTCCTTTGAGGAAAGATATATTTCTTGAAGAAATACTATATCATATTTCTTACACTTAAGAAAATAAATAATCTTCCTTCTTTTTATGGGGTGCCCCAACCCATTCACATTCCATGTGGAGAGAGATAAAACATTTTGTGTCAAAAACAAAATTATACAGACCACACAATCAAACCCTGAACCCCCCCGAACAAAATAAACAGAAAAAAGAAAAACATGCGCACGACAGCTCCAACTGGCATCAATCCCTCTAAACTCAAAAGGTCCATGTACAGCCCCCACGACAACTTTGCCATGAGTCCGGTGCTTCTGCACATATCTTGTGAGACAAAATTATATGATGAAAATACTTTGTAAAACAGACGCCAGCCAACAGGCAGAATATGATGAAATCATTCTAATGTCCATTCAAAATATTCCACAAAAAACAAACTCCAGCGAACAAGAGGCATAAGCACAAAGATCAAACAGATTCATCCACAACTGTCCACAACAGCAGTGTAAATCCACAAAATCAGCTCCAGCCACTAGGCGGAACCAGCACATAAAGAAACAATACAGGCATCCCGGTTCCTCGGATGATCAAGAGCCAAACTCACACGGAGGCCGCGGCAAAAAAAAAACAACAAAAAAATAACACCATGACTTGCGGTCATCCATAGTGTCCATTTTCAATCTGGCCGGGAACTTCAGTGTAAAATAGATTTTCCGTCAATGCAAAAGTTTCTTGAAGGAAGTGTCATTCCGCAAAACAAAATCCAGCCGCTCTGCGGAGCCAACGCAAAAAGAAACAAAAATGGCGCCCAGCTTCCTCAGACAATCGAGTCTCTGAACAGCGAGTCAGTCAACTAATATAAGAAACATCAAATGGCTTACTCACTCCAATGTATTTATGAAGGATACTGCCAGTTTGGGACATGTAAATTCTTTGCTGCATTCCCTGGTGTTTATTCTCAGTTTGGCCAGAGACATCAGTGCAAAAGTGATCTTCCATTGATGTAAAGTTTCTTGCATTCCTTGAACATATCGCATTTCTCTCGTCGAATTCACAAAGTCCGGGAACAAGAAAATATTGAGATTCTTCCAAGAAAGCTTACCTCCTCGCCTGGTGCAACACGAGATATTTATCAGGTGATCTCAGAAATTTGTCCAGAATTGATCAGGGCCTGTTTCCCTCAGCCAATCTACAAACCGGATCTCTGTGAGCTCGATCAATTTCCAGTTTATGGCCTGTTATGTCAATCTGACTCATTTAGAGGAAGAGCTTGTCAAGGAATTAAACCATATCTCTCCCTTCTTCATGCTCAGGAATTCCAACAATCCGTATGTTATTCCTTCAGCTAATATTTTCGAGATATTCCAGTTTTTCCAAAAATGTGTTCCAAGTCTGTTTTGGAATGGAGTGGTTAGCGGATAATTCCCTTTCTGATGACTCCAGATAATTGATCCGTTTCTCAACATCTGCCACTCTTGTGACCAACTCAGTTTTGTTTCCATCGCAGTAATTGATCGTATTACAGCGAGACCCTCTAAGTCAGCAACAACCTTTGTCAGCATCACCGAGATATTGGACAGTTGACGCTGAATTTCTTCTCCCGACGTGCCTTCCAAATCAAGACCCCGGCTCGCAGGGCCACCAGAGGCCTCAGATTGAACAAATAAGTGTCTTTTAATGTCTCCAGAGTCTGAGAATTTTTACTTCTTTGCCAGGTTTACCTCAAAGAGCAAGTATGTGACTGGGTGTATCGAATCTCACCAGATTATAACATGAAAATAATTTAAAACTAGCAAAGTGCTCAGAGCTCATGGATCACACGTCTGCTTCTCTCATGGCATCACGTGGCCCCCTCATATTTTCCATATTTATACAGTATATTTTAACACAAATTAAGCTATTAAACTGATAATAAACTGAAAATATTGACTGCAGCCATGCTAGATTTTGAAGATGCTCTTCGCAGATGCTCGCCAAGTTAACCGAGTTGTCCTATAATTATATCAAATATAGTTTTTCACAGTGTAGTTTTTTCTCTTGTGATATATCAGATCGTTTCAATGCAGACAAGGAAACAGAACAGAGCACATTATGGTCCAGAAATAAAACAATAGTTAATTTAAAATAGCATGAATATTACTTACAAGGGTTAACACATGATTATGTATTACTTTATGTATTAGTTTAGTACTACGTAAAATTATAAAGTATTTACCATGTTACTAGTAATAAAAAGAACATAACATCAAATTAAATTGATATTTGTTTTAACATGGTAACTTGATAATCTATTTCATACCATGGTTTTTAATAGTGTGCATACTTTTTATTACCCTGACCCTGCAGAAAGTATGCAGAAGTATTTTCTATATTATCATATCGAAATATAATGACTGCAGACCTTAACATTGTGCGACTCCGCATACACATGCATGGACATTGTATTTTGGCTTCGCTAATTAAAAATGACTGATCTCAGTTCAGGAGATTCTGGGCTGTCAATAAAAGGTTAAACTTTTGAGACCAGTGCAGACAGACAGCACGCTGGAGGTTAAGTCATTCACTAAATAGGGAGCAAGGGGACATCCTATAACTCTCTATGCATCTAAGTGCATTCAATCCAAACTTCTTATCAAAAGTTCATTTTTAGGCTGTAGATGATGTTTGGACCACTCGACATGTGTGGCAGACATGGGACAATGGTGATCAGTACATACTGTAGATTCAGAATGTATAATGTATCATTTTATTTTAACATGGTTGGCAGTGATTGGCTGATGCTGGCCATTACTTTGAATCAGAATTACTTATGTTAATTTCTGATGTAATGTGTGTAACATCTCTAAAACATGAATAACCAACACTCATGGAAAAAATTATAAACAATTAAAAAAAAATAAAAAAAATAAAAAAAAGTTAACAGGCCACATGTGTGGATATCAATTTTTAGGAAAACTATTTGCTCTAGAATTTATTTATTTTACATGTTTATTAGGTGCTACTAGTTACAAATCAAAAATGGAAATGGAAAATGCACTCAAAATTACAAATTTTATGCAAGAGTTGACTGTTGTGATAAAAATTTCAAAAATATTTTTCATGACAGGTGGTTATTTTTTCATGACTTGCTGTTATGTATAGAAAAAGCACAACTAAATTAATGTGATTGACAACTACTCGACACAGTCCAATGCATCGACAAGTACCAGAACTCACTGATTAATCAGTGCAACCACTTCTCTGAATCTGCAGCAAAAGATTAAATATATTATAAAGTGAGCATTGTTTGTACTTCCATACTCCAAGAGACTGTTTCTCCCAATGCCACATTGTTTCTCCACCCATCGCCCAGTCAGGCAGTGAATCAGCACTTCAGCTCTTTCTCTATAAAATGAAAACTCCACTCATCTGTGAGTGCTGCAGACAGACATGTTTGCGTTCAGAGATCTCTTGTATTATTGGGTCTTTTGGAGAGTACAATTAATCCCAGTCCCAATACAGACTCTGTCTAATACTATTTCCTGTGTTCCTGTCTCGACTATGAAGTGGCTCACCCAAAATGCACGCACACATATGATTCAGCCGAGGTCAGCTTTATTATGGAAGCATTCGATGGGCTAAAGTGGGTACATTCCGGAACCCAAGGCCAGCTGTTTTGGTGCCCTGCTCGGCCTCCTAATTGGGCCTTATGTTTGAGTGTCCCCTGGTAGAGTGAATTAGAGGTCCTTGTGTTGTTGTACAGGAGCCAAAGACCTGTGTGAGCGTATGTGTGTGTGTTTATCTGGGCTTGCGATCTAATTATTTGACATAATTGCTTGAACCTGGCTTTGGTTACAGACAGGCACTTTTGTTAGATCTCTCTCTCTCTTTCTCTCTCTCTCTCTCAGTATTTGCATCTTGCAGTCTCTAACATCCCATACTGCTGTGAAAGGAAGCATTTGTCTGATCTCTAGTGTAAGCATAGTTATAAAGTTGTAGCAAGGTCTCCATCTGAATTTCAGACCCAACTCATCCTGTCTCACAGGTTCTACCCTGCCTCCTGACAAGAAGCATTTGAAATGAACCATCTTTAATCTTTAACTAATGTCTAAAAGGATAAGATTTAGATTTGGGTCTATTCATATTAAAATAGACCCAAAAGTATCAAAAGTAGTCCATACACCTCATGCATTATGTTCAAAGTCTTCTGATGGCATACAATAGGTTTGGTGAGAAAGAACCTGAAATGTATTTAGTTTTTCAGTGAAAATCTTGACATCGCTATGCGTTCATGAGTGCATTCAAGAAGCTTGTTCACAAAGGCAAGTGTGTTCATGAAAGAACTTGCATTGTTTTTTGTGCTATCGAGGTTCTGTCATAGCACTCATGGACTACTTTTATGATAGTTTTTTACCTATTTTAAAGTTTTAAAGTGAGTCACTATCAACTGACGTTGTATTGAAAAGACCAGTGTTGGGTTAAATCTGATGACAAAGTAATTAGTTACTGTAATGTATTTTTTTTTTAGCCCAAAAGTAGTGTAAAACATTAAATTTTAAATTATTCTAATTAGATTACAGTTATTAACTTTTTTCTAAATATTTCTGGTTCATAAAGTATGAATTATGTTCACATGTTCTTCTGTTTGTGCATCTGTGACAACTGAAAGACATGTGACAATAGAAGAGAAGGAAATATAGACAAAATTTTGAACACGTTGAGCGGTAAAACAAAAACCTTTCTGTGAAAAATCTTAACCAAAGAAATGAGTAATATGATTACTTCTGCTTATGTAATCAGTAAAGTAATTTGATAATTTTTTTTAGAGAAGACATTTTTTATTTGATTCATTGTGATACAGATACACTAAATGTTAGCATTTTCCTTGGACAGTGAGTCATGTACCAGCAGAATGTTAGGGTGTTATGCATGGCTGCCAGGGAATTACTGTGTGGTTGCTAAGGTGTTCTGTATTGTTTTTCAGAGCATTGATATGCTGTAGCACAAACTTTTCTGTACAAGTTGTACACCGAAATGTAATACTTAGAATTAGGAGTTTTTAAAAACTCCAACCTTATGTATGAGCAATAGTACAACTGATGCATGCCTGAGCAGACAACACTAATGATATAGATTTCTGTCTGTACTGTAGGTCTTTCCTCAGTTTGTGTATTCTCAGAAAGTCACTCTTTGTCTTTAACCAATGCTTTTGATGCTTTTCCTTTCATTTTATATATGTTCAATTACTGTGCCACATGTCTTTGAAGACTCTTGTGTGAATGAACATTGCGTGCTCCTCAAATTAAGCATGGTTTTTTACAAGATCATGGAGTTTTATGAGTACTCTGGTATGAGGTTTGTGGAAACACAGATGCATCTCTCTTTGTCTCCTCCTCTGGGGTGCATTTCCCAAAAGTATCGTTAGCGAACTATGGACGCAAGTTTCCTCGTTACCAGCATAGTTCAACGATTTTGAATTTCCCGAAACCGTAGTTCCAACGAACATTCGTGAACAACGTCACAAAGTTGTGTAGCTGAAACTACTGCTCTCAACCTGTGGTTAGAAGCATAGTTCCTTGTTAGTTTGTGATGTTGACATCATTGATTTGGCAGTAGCTGGGGTGTGTCCTATTCAGACTTATCACCCCTATGCCCTATTGTTTTCAAAGACTTCACCATCCACTTTGAGAGCTTTGAAAATCTTCACATTGTGGTGCTCAAGTTATTTTTTTTATGGAAATTCAGTTTGAAACTATATCTTCCAGCTTGATTGTTCAAAATTGTTCTCCTTTCGAAGTGCCCTCCGCATTATTTATGACATTTGGAACACAGGATTGGCTTTGTTCTTGCGTAGAAAGAGTTATTTTATTATTTATAAGCAAATATCTTTGTTAAATCATTGTCCAAAGATACATTTCACAGATGGCTACATATGTAAAAAAACAACATGCATGTTAATGGTTTTCACTGATATAAAAAGTTATCTGTACTGTACATACAGTATATGCAACATATCTTCAGTACTTTGAGTATAGTGTCAGAAAAGTGCTATGAAAATGTAAAATTCATTCATTTACATATTTCAAAATATTAAGCTTTCATATATGTAAAACATATTTTCCCAAATCACAGTGTAATTTTATATAGCCAATATGCCCAAATACATGAACAATAATTGTAGAAAAAGATACGTGTATGGCCATATAACTGATTTCTGTTTGGGATAACATTGTCTTTGTAAGTGGTTTTGTGTTCATTGTGAGGCGTTCACAGAAGTAGAATATAATATAATATGGAATATTCTCAATAGGCTATTTTATAGAAAACAAATGTATACTTCTTCTTTGCAGTAGTCTTTCAATTAATGTTTGCAGGGGAAAAAACATAGACCAAGGTAGGAAATTACACAAAATGTTTATTAACATCTCGGTTACGTATGTAACGTCTCGGTTGCGTATGTAACCTCCGTTCCCTGATGGAGGGAACGAGACGTTGTGTCGAAGAAGCGACACTAGGGGTCTCTCTTGAGCGCAGAATATGCCTCTGATCTATGAAAAAAGGCCAATGAGAAGTTGGCGAACAGTATTAGCATACCCCGCCCCTGGACATACGGGTATAAAGGCGAGGAAATACTACACGTTCATTCAGGATTTTTCTGAGGAGCCGGTAGTGTCCGGCCACCTCAGTGGCTCGGCTCAGCGACGTGGCCGGGAGGACATGACGTCTCGTTCCCTCCATCAGGGAATGGAGGTTACATATGTAACAGAGACGTTCCCCATCTGTCGCTCACTTCGACATAATGTTGAAAAGCGACAATAGGGGTCCACTTTAAATCACGCCATTGCGCTGAGCCATCTAACGGCTCAGACCTGAGAAAACACGGGACGAGACAGACTCAACCCTGAGATTGTAAAATCTCGCAAAGGTGTTAGGTGTTGCCCAGCCCGCTGCCCTACAAATGTCTGCTAGGGAGGCACCCCTAGCCAGTGCCCACGAGGATGCTGTACTCTGTACTCTTGTAGAGTGTGCTCGAACCCATAGGGGGGGGGGTGGCACGGCCTGGGTGTGATAGGCCAGAAGGATGGCATCCACCACCCAGTGGGAAAGCCTCTGTTTGGAGACAGTGTTCCCTTTCCGCTGTCCCCCAAAGCAGCCAAAGAGCTGCTCAGAGCACCTGAAGCTCTGAGTGCGGTCCAGGTAGGCACGCAAGGCACATACCGGACACAACAGTGAGGGGGCTGGGTCTGCCTCCTCCCGGGGAACCACTTGCAGGTTCACTACCTGGTCTCTGAAGGGCGTGGTAGGAACCTTGGGCATGTAGCCCGGTCGGGGTCTTAGAATCACATATGTGTCTGCCGGACCAAACTCCAGGCAAGTGTCGTTAACGGAGAACGCTTGCAGGTCCCCGACCCTCTTGATGGAGGCGAGCGCGATCAGCAGGGTCGTCTTTAGGGAGAGGGCCCTGAGTCCAGCTGATTCTAGTGGCTCGAACCTGATAATTAAGTCATGCCTACCCAGAGACTTGCCGTCTACTGGGTCGTGGTGAGCTGCGATGGCGGCAACATACACCTTCAAGATGGAAGGGGACAGCCTCCCCTCCAACCTCTCCTGTAGGAACAGGAGCACTGACCTAACTGCACACCTCTGTGGGTCTTCTGCCCGGGAAGAACACCAATTCACGAACAGATGCCATTTCAGGGCGTAGAGTTGCTTGCTAGAGGGGGCTCTGGCTTGGTTGATCGTGGCTACGATTGTGGGTAGTAGACCAGCTAGATCTGGATTCCGTCCAGGGGCCAGATGTGGAGGTTCCAAAGGTCTGGGTGCGGATGCCAGAGCGTGCCCCGTCCCTGAGAAAGAAGGTCCTTCCTCAGGGGAATTCGCCAGGGAGGGGCTGTCGCGAGGAGTACGAGGTCCGAGAACCAGGCCCGGGTGGGCCAATAAGGAGCCACAAGGGTGACTTGTTCCTCGTCCTCCCTGACCTTGCACAGCACCTGTGCAAGAAGGCTCACTGGGGGAAATGCGTACTTGCGCAGCCCCGTTGGCCAGCTGTGTGCCAGTGCGTCTGCCCCGAGAGGAGCCTCTGAGCAGGCGTACCAGAGCGGGCAGTGGGAGGTTTCTCGGGAGGCAAACAGGTCTACCTGGGCCTTGCCGAACCGTTCCCAGATCAGCTGAACCAAGAGGGGGTGAAGCCTCCACTCTCCGCCAGGCAAGCATTGTCGTGACAGCGCATCCGCTATCACATTGAGGTTGCTGGGGATGTGAGTGACTTGAGTCACTACTGGCTCCAAAGGAGGAGATGACGGGCGAGTCGTGACGTGGCAGGAGCGTACGCCGCCTTGACGATTTATGTACGTGGTGCTGTCTGACCTGATCAGGATATGTTTGTCTCAAACTAACTAAGAGGACTGTTGTGCCTGGCCTGAAAGTGGCGAGGCACCTCAACACTGACTGCGCACGCTCGTTGGTGAGACGTGCTGACAATGAGATGGAGTCAAACTCCCTGCTGAGAAAAGAGATGCTCTGGACCGAGGTGAGCATGCTCTTTTCCCAGTTGACCTGAAGCCCTAAACGGCTGAGGTGCCTGAGCACCTGGTCTCTGTGAGTGCATAGTAACTCTCGTGAGTGGGTCAGAATGAGCCAGTCGTCGAGGTAATTGAGCATGTGGATGCCGGCCTCTCGGAGTGGGGCAAGGGCTGCCTCTTTGACTTTCGTGAAGACGCGAGGGGACAGAGACATGCCGAAGGGAAGGACTTTGTACTGATCCGAAAGAAGGGTCTGTGTCGAGGCAAAATTGAGACGTGGAAGTACGCGTCCTTCAGGTCTACCGCTGTGAACCAATCTAGATGTCGAACGCAGGTTAAAATGTGTTTTTGCGTGAGCATTTTGAACGGGAGTTTGTGCAACGCTTGGTTGAAAACTCGCAAGTCCAAGATCGGTTGTAAGCTGCCGCCTTTCTTGGGTATGATGAAGTAAGGGCTGTAGAGACCCTTCTTCATCTCGGTTGGAGGGACAGGCTCTATCACGTCTTTGAGTAAGAGAGTAGCGATTTCCGCATGCAGGGACTTGGCATGTTCGCCGTGTACTGCGGAGAAGCGGATGCCCGTAAAGGGGGATGGCGGCCTGGCAAACTGAATTGCGTAACCGAGTAGGAAGGCACCAAGGGGATGATTATTTTTGACATACCCGGCGAGGCTTGGCAACGGGGCGGAGCAGGTAAAGCGGCGTCGGGTGGCGAAGACGCGTCCTGGGGCTCTGGTGATGAGAAAAGACTTAAAGCACTTACCTTGCTCCGCACACCCGGCAGGGGGTGGGTTAGCGACTGAGGAGGAGGTCCAACGTAGGCATCCTCTAGACTCGTCGGAACCGGCCGGCCGGGTAATGGTCGTGGGGCTGAAGGTGGGTGGTCCGTGTCCAGCATGCTGGGACTGTTGAGATCTGGCAGCAGAGTGCCGTGAGAACGGCATTTGCGGGCCAGGTGACCCAGAGACAAAGGATTAGCTCTGTTACTGAGAATGTGAAAATAAATTCAACAAAAAAAATTTTCCTCCCGGCCCTCCACCGGGGGACGGAGCGGTCTTACCATATCCGGAGCTAACGTCTTGGTCCCTGGGTCGAGCGTCTCCGGAGTGCCTGGGAGCCTTACAGGACCTCGAGGGGGTCTGTGAGACAGGGGGCGTCTGCTTCCTGCAGTGTGCTCAACGCTGAGGCTGAGAGCTGGGCCTGGGTTGAGGCAGTGCAGGGTGTTTCATAGCCGCAGGAGTACACCCTCGGCGAGCAGATGGGGCATGGCCCATGGCGGCAGGTTTGGGGCGGGGCATGATGTGAAATGGCCTCTGTCTGCTTCACCGTTGAGGACTGCTGGGCAGAGTCATCAACAGTGCCACCGAATGGACGGAGCTGGGAGACGGGGGCGTTCGAGAAGGTGTGTCTTGTCCAGCTCCTGTATTTTGACCAGGTCCAGTCCATAGATTGCATTTCTGAACCACAAGGGTGGCCATCGCCCATTCGAGTTCCTGCAGCACATCAAGAACAGGACTACCCAAGTGCAAGTTTTGAAGCACCTGGGCCTGGCGTTGGTTGCAGGAAGGGCCGTGGCATGCAGGGCGGAAGCCGCGGCTTACTCAACTCGTCATGCACATCCGGGAAGAAAGGAACCGGGGGGGGGGGGGGGGGGGGGGGGGGGCATGGCTGTGAGCGGCTAACATGCCCGCGGGACCAATCAAGTAGCCCGGGAAAGCATAGCGGACCTCCATGCGTCAGGCTCAGGCTGGGCGAGCAAACCTCTCCGATACAGCGGTGATGTCATCCAATTCTGAAGCAAGCAAGCGTGCCAGGGAGGCGGGTGGTTCGAGGGGGTTTACCTGGCGAAATGCAACCCGTCATTATCCCCAAATCGCCTTCATCGCCTGCCCCAATCCCGTAGGAAGGAGGTGAGGCACGGGGGGTGGCTGAAGTGGCTTTCTCTCATGACAAAAGAAAGCCGCGACCGCAATGTTGCAATGGCTATGTTCTCGCACTGAGAACATGAACCATTCATAAAACGCTGCCTGCATGTGATTGCAGCCCAGGCACGCAAGGCAGCTTTTATGACCGTGAGAGGTGGGGAGAAATCACCGCATCCAGAAACTACACAGGGGCGGAAATGGCATCTTTATAAAGATGCGTCCTGAAAAGGACGTTCAACGCCGCTGTGTAATGCTCTTTCAGAGAAATAAACTCTTTTACAGAGAAAATCACTCTTTCAAATATAACTCTTTCAATTCTCTGCACTGTCGAAGCGCCCGGGGCAAACCGCACTGCCGTGCAGAGAAGGAGAAAGCCGCTGAAGTGAGCCGTAGATCCAACAGCAGACAGAGCGTCAGAGGAACAGAAGCAGGAATCTGGTGTGTGACTCGCAGCTGGCTGCATACACGACCATCGGCGGCGAAGAAAATTTCTGTAAGGACTCGACGTATTTCCACGCTTTTATACCCATATGTCCGGGTAGGGTTATGCAAATACTGTCTGCCAACTTCTCATTGGCCTTTTTTCATAGACCAGAGACATATTCGGTGCTCAAGAGAGACCCGTAGTGTTGTTTCTTCGACACGCCATCAAAGTGAGTGACAGACGGGGAACTCTGAATTAGATTACATTCGCAATAAGATTAAAAAATATCTTGTGAAGGACAACTCTTGTATTCCAATCTTTGTTACATATTCTCATCCAGAGGTGACTGTTGGAGGAGAAATGGGCATGAGGCTAATATGATTACGCATTATTGTGGCATGCTCCTTCTAATAATCTTTTGTTAAAGGTACTGCAAGATAAGTAAGCCACTCTGGAACTTTGGCTGCCCTGTGAATGCACACAATGATTGAAATCATTCTGATTGGCTAAAAAAATTATCTGAATAATAATTTTTCTTGGAGTGGATTTTCTTATTGTTTTTATGTGTTAAATCTATCCGTGGTTAGAAGTGCTGACTCACTCTCCCACTGTCTTTCTCATGATAAAACTAGGGCAAGTCCACAGAGACTCGTCATTTTCTTTCTCTTTTGGAGAGGAGAAATTATCTGTGACACCTTTAGGTTGTTGGTAGCCAGTTTGGCAGCAGACTATGTGTCACCTCCAGTCTTTACACATGAACACCCTTTAGCTTGGCCTTATTTGGCACCGAACAGGCACACATACAAAGTGTGTCAGACACAACCTCAATTAACAGAGGAGAGAAGAGCCCCCTAATCCCCCAGTAATAACTTTCTGTTTTACTTATTTTGTTATCAATACACCCACATAAAATCTTCTCACTATTTATTTTTCATTACCACTGACAGTTACATATTCCGTGCTGCCTCTTAGTTTGCACAAGATGTTCCTGGATGAAGGATGAGTCTGGGCTGTGGTTGTCATTGGATCCCACAGGCTGGGCTGAAATGGGGTGGCTGGGGTCTTGAGAACATAGATGTGAAGACGTGATGGCAGGCTGGAGATCCCTGAGGGTGCGTGGGGAAGGTTTTAGAGATGGTGGGGCTGTACCAGGTCAAACCGCTTCAGCTATTTCCATCTCTTTCATGCCCAAAAGATTTTCCAGCCACACTTAAGGGTGTTGTGTGTAATCTATGTGCTACTAGTGGCACCAATTAGAATTGCCGATAAAAACGACTCCAAACGATGATGGCAAACAAAACATTTAGTATTAAAATAATATTACAAGGTCTTCTACTTCCAGAAGAGCTCAGAAAATTATCTCCATAGGCAGAAGTCATCTTATACATTGCATACAAAAGGTTTTTTCAGCAAAGTATTCATCATGCTGATGATGTAGAGGCTTTAGAATTTCATGTACGAAATATGATACAGCTTTATAGGGTTAACATTTGCCGATATGAAACACAGACCTACACCTACACATACACTCACTGTGCACTCTCTTAGGGACACTATGTTCCTAATGAAGTGCCTGATGTGGTCTTTTGCTGTTGAAGCCCATCAGCCTCAAGGTTTGATGTGTTGTGCATTCTGAGATGCTGTTCTACTCACTACAATTGTACAAAGTGGTTATACGAGTAGACCGTAGACTTTCTGTCTATGGCCATTCTACGCTGACCCTCCTCATTAACAAGGCATTTCCTTCTGCAGAACTGCCGCTCATTGGATGTTTTTTAGTTTTATTTTTGTTTGTTTTTTGGCATCATTCTGAGTAAACTCTAGAGACTGTTTTGATTGAAAATCACAGGAGATTAGCGGTTACAGAAAAACTCAAACCATCCCGTCTGGCACCAACAATCATACCACAGTAAAAATCACTGAGATCACATTTTTTCCCCATTCTGATGGTTGATTTGAACGTTAACTGAACCTCTTGGCCCTTATATGCATGATTGTATGCAATGCACTTCTGCCACATGATTGGCTGATTAGATAATTGAATGAATAAGTAGGTGTACAGGTGTTCCTAATAAAGTACTCAGTGAGTGTTTTGCATGCACACACACCGGTGTCATTTTTGACCCAAACATCACAGTTGTAATTATTTTAAACATAACAGAAGGGTTAAAGTGTGACTTTGACAAGTCCAGAAGTGTTCAAATACTTTTCAGGGCATATCAAAATACTATGGTATTATCATTTTATACCATACCAGTACCATACTATTGCTACAGTACTTTTTGTAAAAGACAGCTGCTCTATATAGCACAGATTGCTGTTTTGTATGCCTGTCTAAATGGTTCATAATCTGAAAGTTCAGAGTTTACACAAAGAGGAAAGTGTAAAGACTTGGAAACTCATTTCAGAAATTGTTTGTGTACTAGGAGGCGCTGAGCTTCCTGCATCCAGTTGCTTGTACAAATACACACATACACTCTCATGCACATACAAACACTATCAATGAACAAATTACTTTGGTGGTATCACAGTGTCTGCAATGATTTTTAAGAAGGATACATAATCAGTGCCAGAGATAACCAGCAAGACACACACACACACACACACACACACACACACACACACACAGCTAGCAGTCAATTGCGCTTCCATGGATATAAGCACAGCTCCAGATACAAAAATCTTTTATGAATTTTATAATGCTTTTGCTAATAAAAGGTATCATAAATGGATATGTTTACTCTGATGTAATATATGTAGGTTCTTTCTGAACTATTTCCAAAACAAGTTTTAACTTCATTCAATAGGCCTATGAATATGTCGGACATCTAACAGGTTGATAAATACACATCCTCATGTTTAACACTTTTACACCTGAGAAATGTGGCATATAAAAATGATAACTACCATGAGACATTGGTCCACATACAGTAAGTTATACTATTTGACAATTTCATCATATTCAATATTCAAACTTATACAAATATTTTTTGCTGGTTTCGATTAAACAAGTTACATACTGTAGTCAAAATAAGTTCAAAGACAATTTTAGTTGTATAGCATATTCATTTTAATTCAGTAATCCTTTCACAAACAAGTAGCCCTATGTGCTGCGGTGGTGGAGATGGGGTCCGGTTCATTCTATCTTACATGGTGGTATAACATTTTTGTTAGATCATTTTAGACCTCATATCTTTCACAACGATTTCACTTTGGAAAGTAAAAACAGACGATTTTCGATCCAAGTTTGTGCAATTCTATCGGAAAAAAATTCAAATCAACCAAGAACAGCTGAGGGGTAAGTGGGTATAATTAGAGCACAAGTAATAACAATTATGGTGATCCATGAAATATAAATTTGGTCAAATCCTGAGTTTATCCTGATCCACAGATTCTGATGGAATTTTAAAGGAGCCCATACCTCAAATCTTTCGGAAACAGGGTGTTTCCACCCCACAAACAGCACATTGTGTGCATTTTCAGCTAAATGAGAGTGAATTGTCCATTGAAAGGTCTTTTCTGTGATGCCAAAAGAACCTGGAAGTGCCAGGGCAGAATGTTTGCTTGTAAGCAGTAACTACATCTATTGGAAATATGTGGAAATATGTCTTCTGTGTGTTTGTATGAACATAAATTAGCTATAGCTTAGAGACAAAATTGTTAATTTAATTTATTAATTTAATTGCCCAATTGTCACACATTATACATACATTTCTGCATATATACAGTGAAATTATTTATTTTTCACATATCCCAGCTATGCTGGGGTCAGAGTGCAGGGTCAGCCATGATTCGGCACCCCTGGAGCAGATAGGATCAAGGGCCTTGCTCAAGGGCCACACAGTGGTGTCTTGGCGGTGCTGGGGCTTGAACCCCCAACCTTCTGGTCAGTAATCCAGAGCCTTAACCGCTGAGCCAGCGCTGCCCTAAATTGTCCCCTGAAGTTAGCTAAATATGGCAAAACCTCCCCTTTGGGACATTTGGGGACATCCTCATTTGGAAAAACAAATGGTAAATATAGTCATGGTTCTATGAATTTTCCATTATTTTCTCAGTTGTTTGTGATTGCAAAAAAGCCAAGAGATTGCACACACACAAAGCAATTTTCATCTGATTAAAAATATTAGAGAGGAGCATAAATAGACAAAAATATTTTTATTGCGTAAATTTCCATGTTTTTTAGGACTTAGTTATTTTTATTTCCATAATTTTTCAGGCCTGGAATTCTCAATGTGAAAATTCCCTGGTATTTCCAGGTTTTCCATGACCATAGAAACACTGTTAATTCCAGATATGAGAAATGTTTGCTTTAAGGACTGGGTTAGGGTTAGTCTAAGTCTTTATAGCATTTATAATTAGCTGTCTATAAATAACAATGGAAATCTATGGTATGTTCGCATTTAGATAGTAAGCCCACGTGTGTATCGGTATGTTGGCTCTCAAGAGAAAGGCATAGCTCTGTAGCATTGGGTGTAAAATCATGTACAGTATGTGTTTGTTGAATGCATGTTTGGGTGTGTGTGTTTGTGACTTGAAATGTGTATACATATTTGTGCGTCTGTGTTTATGTGTGTGTGTTTGTGTGTGTGTGTGTGTGTAGACAGGTTGTAAGTGGAAAGGACGCCAGACTGTCTCCAGACGTGCTGTAGAACTGCATGAGAAACTGATCATAAATCAACTCACATTAAAGAGAGACCGCCAACCTGCCTCTGCACTCACTAAACCCACTTTAACCCAGTCCAGAGCCGACCCAGCCTGAAATTATTATTAATGGGCAACATCCTACATTTTAGACATTTTCACACAAAATTTGAACTTGCATGTAGGCATTATACGTCCACATTCAGAATAGACGTTTTTATCTTTGAAACTTTGTGAATGACAAATATCTGCCCTCCTTACATCCAAAACTATAGACATCATAGCGATTTAACCAACAATGATGTCACAAACATGGTGTGTAAGAGCAAATAAGAGCCTCTTAGCTAACTGTGAACACTATGTCTGAACAAGGAACAATTTGATAATTCTACAAGCAATAAAAGCTATAGATTCCATGTTAATCTCAGTTGCTTGTCCCAACCAGTCGTGACTTCTCCATTTTGTCAGATACTTTGTTTCTATTTCTGTCGCATTGTGTTGGGTACCCTCATTCAAAATTAAATCTTATTGTTCTAAAATCCAGTGCCACATAGCTATATTAGTTCTGATTATGTCATGTCATGCAACATTTACACTTTCATTGTGGATGGACAATTTACTTGTCACTGGAAACTTGTCATGCCTTCTTAGGACATGGTGTAACAGTTAATGCAATCACATTCTGGATGAAGCCTTAAAAAAAAAGTCAGCCTTATGCATTTAATTTTAAAAACACCAAGTATTGTGACGCATTTGATATTAGGTGTCTTTAACTACTATGTACTTTAGCATTTGATACAATGCACAGATTATATACATACATGTTGTTGCACTGTACTACATTAAAAGTACCTGTATTTAATTACATGTGTAGAGACACTGATAAAATTACACCTAATCCTAAACCTAACCCTAACCGTAAACCTAGCCGCACCTCAGTAGCAGCAAATGTGAATCTTGTGAAAATTTTCCAGAACAACATGTAGTTACAAAATAAGTACAATGCACTGTATGTAATTTAATGTTAGTACATTGTAGTTAAAGACTAATATAAAGTGTTTTAGTCTGATTAAAACACACTTTTTGTGCTTGTAAATGTATTGAATGTCATTATTATATTCAGAAGCTGACTATAGAAAGCAGCTTCCTTAAAAAATAAATAAATTCTCATTTCAGTCAGGACCACTCTGTTTAAAATGATTTGAATTTATTTGAAAGAACTCTTGCAATAGTTTGTTGTTGGCAGCAGGATTCAGCTCTGAGGCGTTCAGCTTCAATACTAGGCAATTTGGCATACATCGCTGATGCATAAACCCCCTCAAGCTTAAGAAAAATGACCAGATTTATTTATTTGAGCTACAGTCACATATACAGACACTAGAGATACAGAACGATTATGATTCAGGACAAGATTGAAACAATAATGTAGTCTGTATGTTAAAATTATAGTTATCTCTCCTTAGGCAAGTCATACGAAATGCTCAGGTGGGCATAGCGCAAGGAGTAGTTGGGGGAGGAGGTGGGATAGCAGATGCCGGTCAACAGACTGGTGAATGTGTGTTTGGATGAGCTTATATGTCATGTCTGATTGGTAGTGGGTGGAGTTGATGGATCAGCTGAGAGTCAGCTGATGCTGGTTAGCAAATTGTGGTCTGCCTGAATTACGCTTAAGCTCCTTTCGATTGCTCAAGCAATATTTCAGTCAGAACCACTCTGTATAAAATTATTTGAATTTTTTTTCAAAAAAACTCCTATATTAGTTTGCTGTTGGCAGCAGGCTTCAGCTCTGATGGATTCAGTATGTATACAAAATAATTTGGTATACCTCACTGAGGCAGAAACCCCAAACAGAATGATGTAGTATATCTGGTTCCAAATTGGTTTGGGGTCGCGGTTCCCTGACGGGGCTGAAAAGGTGGCATGCCTTTGAACTAGAGGGGCGCAGCTCCTTTAACTTGGCAGAGGTAGCGTACCTCGATTTGGAGGCAGGGAACACAGTTCTCTGATATGCTGGATCCTCTGTGACTGAACATGGGCATGTTTTAAGAAACTAATGAGAGCATGCCTGTGGAACACAAGGTATGGAAACATAGATTGACCCAGGAGAAGGATAGAAATATGCTGGATTAATTATATTTCTCTCACCCCCAAACAAAACTGAAGTTATATGGTAATATGAAGATGGATGGACATGAAATGTGTTAATCATAAACAAAGGTTCTGACGCTAGAAAGGATGGCAGCCCATGGTTTTCTGAGTGAGTAAAATGTCTTTAGTCCATGGGTGAATGTAGCACTGATAGGCTGAAGATGACCATTGCCCCATAGCCTTTAGCATGGAAGCAGGGGCTGCTGTTGTAGCTGCTCCAATGCGGAAGGAGTGGGCTGTGTAGAAGTTAAGGGCGAGATGGAGAGTAAACCAGCATCTTGTCATGATATTCCTATCCTTGATAGAGAACAGTGGCTCATTGGAATGTATATGCATGCTTTGATTCAGGACCATGGAAGAGAGAGAACAGTGATCAGAATTAGTTTGGGATATGGTTACAAAAACATCTTTTCTTTCTTTGTCTGACTTGGAATGTTTGAGATGAATTTCAAAATAATTGGGCTTCAGTGAGAAATCAGCTATAGTGAGGTCTTTTGAAGGGTTACAATTTTTAGAGCTTGCAGTAAATTCCCCACACCTTAGGAACCAGTAAAATGCTATGAGAAACACTGCTTCCAGGAGTGTGTTAGTGTATGGACTAAAGAAACCTATCCGCAGCTGAGACACCATTTGAGAATTATATGTAGAGTAAAAGGGAAACGTTTATTAAAGGTAGGATTTTCCTTTTTTCATTTTTCTCTGGTGTCTCTGGAACCAAGCATCTTAGGTTGAATTGGATGCCTGATACTAGTGCTTTAATGGATGAAGGCTGTAATTTCTTACATTCAAAACAATGGATGATGAAGGAACACACTTTGAGAATATTGGCTGGTATTGTGGCAACTGAGTTGGAAGGAAGAGAATTAAGACCAAGAAGAATCATTCGTTTTTAAATGTACATTTTCACAAACCCAATCTCATATAGTCGAGGATTGTTTGTTTGAAGGAAGGGCAGGGGAGGCCTGCAGTGGAAGCAGCTGGGCATAGTTGTCTGAATTCCTGTAAACTGAATCAAGATAGGGAGTCAGCAATTTGAATGTCTAGGCCTGGTAGGTGCACTGCTCGCATGGTGAAATTGCCCAGCATGCATGCCCAGGTTAGATGTCTGACGAACTTCTTAATAAATGGAGCAGAAGAGCACCCTTGTTGATAATGTTAATGATAGCTTCATTATCAAAATACACTATGATTTGCTTTCTGCACCTCTGTTCCCCCCATAGAATAACTGTAACTACTAAGGGGTACAATTCTAATTAGGCAGCGGACTGGACATCGGATGGCACATTTTACATTTTATTTGCCAGCTATCAGCAAACCACTGGTCCTGGAATATACCTCCGTAACCTGTAGAGGGAGCTGCGTCAGTTTCATAACTATTGTGATAGAAAAAAGAAATGCCATTCCATAAATTACAATTGTTTGCCCAAAACCTTAGGTCAGATCTATAGCTTTTATCTAAAGTGACTAAATCATGAAGATTGTTGACCGATATAGAAATGTCAAGAAGACTAGATATAAAGGAATGACCCTGTGGGATGATCCTCATGGCAAATTTGAGGTGGCCTAAGAGAGAAAGCAAATCTTGTTTGAAGTCTCTGATGCTGTTTAATTTATCTGTAAGGAAGGAAGCTTGCATAATAATAGAATCATAAGTAATGTCTAAAAATTCTAGTTTGTGAGATGGGCCTAGGTTTTCCTCTCTGACAGTGTAACTCAAAGTTTAGTAAACTTTCCTTTAAGAGTGAGTATAGTGTGATTAGGCTAAGAATGCAGATAATCTACTACTAGGAAGCCTTCCGGCAGATGGAGTATGAACTTCAATTTGCAATTATTGCAGAGGATCCAACACAATGCTTCATATAAGCTGTAGAAGTTTTGCAGGGTACTTTTGCAACCGAAGGCAAGTCTTACAGCGGAATACATCTTGTTGGCCACTTGATGCCAAATAGGTGCCACTAAAATGGCATTATTTTTAAAGTTTTGGTTATGTCAGCTTAACCACGTGCCTCTGCCGGCTGTTTTGATTAATTTGATAGCATGGTCAGTGGTAGCATAGTATAGAAAAAAAGGTTTGGAAGGGATCGAGCTGTTGATGCTGCAAGTGGAGTGGGGAGCAGAGAGTATTTCCCCCCTGAGTATTTCCTTTTTGCTACAGCAATAGGATTGATTCGAAACACATTGAAAGGAGGCTCATTGAAGGGGCCGATCATGTAACCTTTATCTAATTCCTTGGCTAATGAGCCATCAACGATTTCAGGCTCCTTGATAGCGAATTAAAGATTGTGGCAGATGTAAGATTTAATAGAGAGAGACATTAGACCAGTAAGAAACCCTTTCATCAAACCGATTAAAAAAATAATGCACAAAACACAGATAAGGGTGAGTTTAAAGGCTTTTTTTGAGCTCACGTGTTGATGGGAATAGAGGACATTCTTCAAGTGATTGCTTCGACGAGGGCACACACTCTGGGTGACTGTTGCCACAATAGCTGCAAACATGAATTAATTTACTGTACAGTTAGAACAGTTGCACCCATTTTCGTTTTAGAAAAAACACAGGGGGGTAAAAGCTGCTGGTTTAACCTCCTGAGAACTTTTATCATCGCTTATCTTGAAAGCAGGAGAAGACGAGGTGGATACTAATTTAGGACTCAATGAAGAGGTGTTAGGGAAAGATCCACATACGGAGCAGGAAAGAGTTCAGTGACCAGTGAAGTGTCAGCTAATGAGAGATAAATCAGCGACCGACCAGTCCAGTCTTTAATTAAAGTGTTGGATATACATGGCAGCTTTGGTGGAAAAGTAAAATATAAGGTGCTGCCGTAAGACATGGCTAAGTCAGATATAATAGTGAGGCAAGTATCCAGCTCTTGCCTCCTGTCTGGTTGAAATTCACATATAATGTCTCTATACACTCCAAATGCAATATTAAATTTAGCCATGGTGAGGCGCTTATAGAGTCTGGGGTAGCTCTCTTTTAACACTACAGATATGTCACCACAGTCTATTACATGTTTCTCATTAGTTCAGAGCATAGCAAGATCTTGACTAAATCACTGTCATTACCTGTCAGGATTTGGACCTTCAACTGAGGAGTGATTGCTGCAGCTGGTGGGATGGGCACTCCTGGTGAAACTGTGGGAATGGCGGAACTCAATGTTCTCCTAGACAAGATAATGGAGCTCTCATGTGTTTGCGAGGTTCTGGTGAGTGTTGCCTGCAGATCTGATCCCAAAGTCTCTGGAATAGAAGGAGAAAGAAGAGCTGGGGTATATTGCAGGTTTTCAAGGTCTTGTATCCTTGCATCCATGTTGGATAATGCGCTTTGCATGGACGATAAGGCAGCGAGAGCTGGATTGTTGGGCTGAGGCTGTGGGTGAGAGGCAGGTGGTTGGGATCTCGGCTGTTTAGAGATATACATTGTTGAGTGCTTGAGTGAAGAGTGCTTTATTTTGGATGTAGTTTTCCGTCCGTAAAGTCGCAGTATGGAGACTTCAGATGTTTGAATAGCCTCTGGACTGTGAATGGATGAGAATTTTGCTGCTAAACGGTAACTGCATCTTGGAGGTGGCAGGGCTTCAAATGATGTTTCATCTGCATTGAGGTGGTTGGATTGTGTCTCCTCCAGCAAGACCAATAAAATGAGATGGTGCTCTTCTGTATCAGAGCAGGCCATCGTTATGACGAGCAAGGTAAGAAATATATACTTAATGTATTGCATACCCAGTAGATATGCGGTAGGGCTGCGATATCTGTAAATTAGCAGATGTCTGTGTGACTTGAGACAAACCGGGGATCGTGTGTTTGGATGAGCTTATATGTCATGGCTGATTGGTAGTGGGTGGAGTTGACGAATCATCTGACTGTCAGCTGATGCTGGTTAACAAACCGTGGTCTGCCTGAACTATGCTTAAGCTCTCTTCGATCACTCAAGCTATATTTATCATCAAACATTACTCATTTTGAGTAATGGCAAAAGCTAAGTTTAAAAAATAGTAAAGTGTACACTATTTTCTTTTTGCAATTAACATTTTTTATTGAATCATACAGTAAATAAAGTAAAGCAAAACATATATACATATAATCAACATTTAAACCCACAATTACCCCTCCCAATCCCCAAACCCCAACCCCACTCTGACCCTCAACAAACATTCCTGTGGTCACACGTGAGTATATACACAAAAAGCAAACAAAAAAGCAAATATATATATATATATATATATATATATATATATATATATATATATATATACTGTATATAACAATAACACACATTTATACCTATACCTCTCTCTCCACTGCCCCTCCCCAAGAGCCCTCCAATAACTCCAAACAATTGCCCCTTTTCCCAACAAATAAATATGTTACCTAGTCTTCTAAATGACACTTCCTCAAAAGCCGTCACCCTCTCCATCTCCATGCACCACTCCTAAAATGGGGGCGCTCCAGCCAACCTCCATCCTCTTAAAATAATTTGCCTGGCGATCATTACAATGGTCAGAACCCAATTTCTTATGTGTTTATTCCCCACATCTATGACCGCCCCATCGCCTCAGACACAGAGTTTGGGACAAAACAAAATCTGAGTGCCCAATACATCAACCATAAAACTCTGAACCTTCAACCAAAAACCTTGGGTGTTGGTCTCCTTCTTCTGATTGGCAACACCAGCATGTGGGTGAGTCTTTAAAACCAAGCCTATACAATCTAGAGGGGGTCCAATAGAATCAATGTAAAATCTTAAATTGCATAAAGGGCACCCTTGCTTCTATATATGGAGACTTGCCATTTTTTAGAATCCTAGCCCACACTCCCTCCTCCCTCAAAATCCACTCTGACCAGCAGAAACCACCTGATCTATATCTATAAAAGTCTTTAAATGTCATAACCTTAATTGGTTAGCTAACATTTTTGACTATATTTTAATGGCTAGCTGGATCAGGGAAATTGGACAGTAACTCGCTTAGATCTTTGTCCTTTGTCCATGGTTAGGGGAAGCTTTTCATTCGTTAATGATTCCATATAAAATTCTAGCAAAAGTGGAGCCAATTCTGTAGCATAAGATCTAAGAACCTAAGAACCTCGCCAAGCTCATCCAAGGTTATCTCAGAATCAAGATAATTTTTTAGCTCAGCCGTCAGTTTAGGAAGTTCTAATGGTTCTACAAATTTTCTAATATCCTCATAAGTAAACAAAGGCGTGGAACTATAGAGAACACAATATAACTAAAAGTATTATTAATATCAACCGCCGAGGTAAATATTTCACCACCAGCAGATTTTACTGAGAGAATTGTAGAAAAAAAACTCTCTCTCTCTCTTTATACACCTAACCAGAGGTTGTCCTGCCTTATCCCCTGACACAAAGTATGACTGTCTTGCCCTGAATAGCCAAAATTCCATCTTCTGTGATAAAATAGTGTTATATCTGTATTTGAACAGGGTCAAGGCCAACAGATGACATTCGGTGCTTCAGCTCTGCCTCAGCATTTTTAAAGGGCACCTATTTTGCCCCTTTTCACAAGATGTAATTTAAATCTTTGGTGTCCCCAGGATGTGTCTGTGAAGTTTCAGCTCAAAATACAGATAATTTATAATACCATGTTGAAAATGAAGATTTTTGGGTGGGAACAAAAACTAGCTGTTTTTGTGTGTGTCTTTAAACGCAAATGAGCTGGTGCTCCCCACCCCATATCCAGAATAGGGCGGAGTTTTGACATCTCTGCTTCAGATAACTAGACATCATAAGCAATATGACTGACAGCAAAAATCATGGTGTTCAGCCCTATATGTTTGAACCAGAGTCAGACACTGATGAGGGAGAGACTCCGTCAGAAATATAAAACTTTGAGAATGAACCAGGAATTTTCTGAATGTTTATTTGATAAATTTATTTATTGGTTGTAGTGTTTTTTCAGCAGTTTTGCAATGATGGATAAGCAACACACACATCGCTATAACGAAACAACACAAACAAGTCCGACGGCAGTGTCCATCGGCTGGGCCTGTACAAAGTGACGTCACTTTGTACAGAATCTGTAAACGTGTTTACTGAGCATGTTAAAGCATGTTCTGAGACAATGCTTTTTGATTAATGGGGATTAAAAAAATTACTGGGTGGATTTTTATCATTATAGGGCATCTATGTACACACACTGCCAACACACAGTTATGTTGTTATGAAGAGGGCAGACGAGGGAGTGAGGATCCAGATGCAGCTTTATTTGAAGTTCACAAAGTGAAGGGAAGTATGAATGCAGGAACAAATGAAACGTCCACGAGGGGAAAATAAGGAGAAGAACACGAGAAAATAACACGGGGGGGGGGGGGGGGTCTTGCAAGGAGGGCACAGGCAGGAACACGGACCAAGGCAGGATTCAGGAACTAAGAACAGATCAAACATTAACAGAACCTCTAACATTAAACGACGACCAACAAAGGACAAGGTGAACATGAGGGCTTAAGTACAAAACAAGGGGAAACATAGACCAATGGACAAACAGGACTTAATAAGGTGATTAACTAAAGCCAATGACAAAACTAGAACTGATAAACAAGCAATGAAACAATGAACCAATGAAAAACAGACACATGAAGCAAGGAGGGAAAACAGCACATGACAGAACTGGTTTCAAAATAAGAGTGCAATATGGAGTGAGACAAGTGCCAGAAACTTAGACAATATGGAGTGAGACAAGTGCCAGAAAATTAAGAGTGAGGGTACATAAACAAAGACGGTGTGGATCGTTACAGAGCCCCCCCTTTAAGGAGCGGATCCCAGACGCTCCTAACCAAAGGAGGGGCAAAACGACAACGGATAACGAGGACGAACAGGCAGATCAAGGGAACACGAGGGGCACAGAGGGACAAGACTAGGACAGAGTGACCGTGACAGAACAGGTGGGTGGCCAGGAGACCAAGGAGGCCAGGCAGATGCCCAGGGGACCGAGGGGACGACTTGAATGAGGGGATCGGGCCAGGAAGACTGGGAGGCAGCTGCGGGGTCGAGACTAGGTCAGGAGGCCGGGGAGGTGGCCGTAGGGCAGGGGCTGGGTCAGGAGGCCGGGGAGGTGGCCGTAGGGCAGGGGCTGGGTCAGGAGGCCGGGGAGATGGCCGTAGGGCAGGGATCGGGTCAGGGGGTCTAGGGGATGGCCACAGGGCTAGGGCAGGGTCAGGAGGCTTAGGTGATGGCCTCAGGACTGGGACAGGGTCAGGAGGCTTAGGAGAGGGCCACAGGACTGGGACAGGGTCAGGAGGCTTAGGAGATGGCCTCAGGACTGGGACAGGGTCAGGAGGCTTAGGAGAGGGCCACAGGACTGGGACAGGGTCAGGAGGCTTAGGAGATGGCCTCAGGACTGGGACAGGGTCAGGAGGCTTAGGAGATGGCCTCAGGACTGGGACAGGGTCAGGAGGCCAGGGAGAGGGCCACGGCACTGGGACAGGGTCAGGAGGCCAAGGAGAAGGCCACAGGACTGGGACAGGGTCAGCAGGCCAGAGAGAAGGCCACAGGACTGGGACAGGGTCAGAAGGCCAGGGAGGAGGCCACAGGACTGGGACAGGGTCAGAAGGCCAGGGAGGAGGCCACGAGACAGAGTCAGAAGGCCAGGGAGGAGGCCACGAGACAGGGTCAGAAGGCCAGGGAGGAGTCGAGGAGGACTCCAGGGATGGTGCCATGGTAGGCGGTGACCAAAGAGGCTTGGAAGGTTCCGGAGGCTTGGAAGGCTCTGGGGGATTGGAAGGCTGAGCTGGCGCAAGCGGAACCGTGGAGGGTGGAACCATGAAGGCCCTCAGAGGCAGAGCCGAAGAAGGCGGAGCAGGCAAAGCCGTGGAAGGCCGAACCATGAGGGCCCTCTGGGGCAGAGCCGTAGAAGGCGGAGCTGTGGAAGGGTCAGGGGGCGGAGCAGGCGCAGGCAGAGCCGTGGGAGGCGGAGCCATGTAGGCCCTCTGGGGTAGGGCCGTAGAAGGCGGAGCAGGCAGAGCCGTGGAAGGTAGAACTGAGGACGGGTCTGGAGGCGGAGCCGTGGAAGGCTCTGGCGGCAGAGCAGGCGTAGGCAGAATCGAGGCAGTCTTCAAAGGCGGAGACCTGGGAGGCTCTGGTAATGAAGGCGTGGAAGGCTCGGGTGACAAAGACGTGGAAGGCTCGGGAGACAAGGACGTGGAAGGCTTTGGTGACTGAGGTCTCGAAGGCTCGAGAGGCGGAGCGCTGGGTGGCTCGGGAGGCGGAGCGCTGGGTGGCTCGGGAGGCGGAGCGCTGGGTGGCTCAAAGGGGGCTGGCTCTAGGACGGTCGAGGCTACAGGCGCAGGCTCTGGCTCTTGGACAGTCGAGGCTACAGGCGCTGGCTCTGGCTCTTGGACGGTCGAGGCTACAGGCGCTGGCTCTGGCTCTGAGGATGGGGCCGTGAAGGGTGGAGACTGGTGAGCGGAAGCCCCTCCTCTTCTCCTCCTCCTCTTCCTGGCAAACGAGGCTGGCAACGCCGGCTCTGGGACGGACGAGGCTGGCAACGCCGGCTCTGGGACGGACGAGGCTGGCAACGCCGGCTCTGGGACGGACAAGACTTCCAGCTCGTTGGCCGTGGCAGGCGTGGGCGTTGGCTCGTTGGCCGTGGCAGGCGTGGGCGTTGGCTCGTTGGCCGTGGCAGGCGTGGGCTCGTTGGCCGTGGCAGGCGGAGTCCGGGAAGCAGAAGCCTTTCTTCTCCTCCTTCTCCTGGCGGACGGGGTTGTCAACGCTGGCCCTGGGACAGACGAGACTGGGGGTGCGTTGGCCATGGCAGGCGTGGGACACCCAGGGGCCCTGCCCGGAATTGAGAGAGGCGGCTCCCCTGCAGCGTAGGTCTCCACGATCAGGTCCACATACTCCTGCAAGGTGCAATCCTCGATCTCCGGCAAGTCCCTCCTTGGGCGGACGGGTACATTGTACTTGTAAATGTTCTTTAGAACCTGGTCGTCCCAACCGGAGCAGCTGGCCACGTTGGAAAAGAAATAAGAGAACTCACGTATGGTCAGGTTTGCCCTAGCAAGCTCCACGAAAAAAGCTGCTGGATCCATTATTGGTTGGTCGTTCTGTTATGAAGAGGGCAGACGAGGGAGTGAGGATCCAGATGCAGCTTTATTTGAAGTTCACAAAGTGAAGGGAAGTATGAATGCAGGAACAAATGAAACGTCCACGAGGGGAAAATAAGGAGAAGAACACGAGAAAATAACACGGGGGGTCTTGCAAGGAGGGCACAGGCAGGAACACGGACCAAGGCAGGATTCAGGAACTAAGAACAGATCATCAAACATTAACATTAACAGAACCTCTAACATTAAACGACGACCAACAAAGGACAAGGTGAACATGAGGGCTTAAGTACAAAACAAGGGGAAACATAGACCAATGGACAAACAGGACTTAATAAGGTGATTAACTAAAGCCAATGACAAAACTAGAACTGATAAACAAGCAATGAAACAATGAACCAATGAAAAACAGACACATGAAGCAAGGAGGGAAAACAGCACATGACAGAACTGGTTTCAAAATAAGAGTGCAATATGGAGTGAGACTAGTGCCAGAAACTTAGACAATATGGAGTGAGACAAGTGCCAGAAACTTAAGAGTGAGGGTACATAAACAAAGACGGTGTGGATCGTTACATATGTTCAAACACAATGTAAAAATGAATTTTCCACAATAGATCCCTTTAATATTCCCTTCCAACTCCACAAGTTCTCTTGCCTTGGATTTTTTGGTGAATGAAGCCTTAAGTGCTTCCCAAGCCACGCCCACAGAGGATACTGAGGACCAATTGGTCTCTATATAAACACTGATCTCAGCCTTTAGCAGTTGTTGGAATTCAGGATTTTGCAAAAGGGATACATTAAAATGCCAACTATATGATTTATTTTTCTCCATATGTGGCAACATCTCTAAACACACCAAGGTGTGATCTGAGACTAAAATGTTTCCAATTGAGCAATCAACAACAGATGAAATGAGAGACTTAGATATATAAAAAATATATATTTTCTAGAGTAAATCTTATGGACTGACGAAAAAAAATTATAGTCCCTACCAGATGGGTTCAAAAGTTTCCAAATATCTGTAAGACCAAGATTTTTACACATCCTGTGAAGCGTCAGTGTTGCTCTAGCAGGCTAGCACACTTTTGCTTCACTATGATCAAGGACTGAGTCCATCAAAAGATTAAAATCTGATCAAGGACTGAGTTCATCAAAAGATTAAAATCTCCTCCCAATAGCATATCATGAGGGGTGCCAGCGGCTTGCAACATCCCTTCAAGATCCATAAAAAGCCCTGATCATCAGTGTTTGGTGTGAAAATATTAGCCAAAATAAGACTTTGCCCCTGAATTTCTGGTAATACAATAATGACCCTTCCTAATATACCATTAATCTGTTTGAGTCATTTGAATTGTAGATGTTTACTTATCAGTGTAATGACTCCCCTGCTTTTACTTGAGCCAGCACTTAAGAAAATAAATAAATAAAAATTAATTTAAAAAAGCTGCTAATTTTCCTTGGACAGTGTAGGGGGACATCAAGGAGGACACAGGAAAACAGGTTTCTTCAACTCAGGTACGAGCTTTTATTGGCTTTTCAGGGGCGCCTTTCACAACTTTCACAAACTTTAGCTTCACAATAAAGGTTTCCGGACACCGACTCTCTCCCTCCTCTGCTTGGGCTCTTTTTATGCCGCTCTCCCCGAGCTCTCTGTAATTAGAGACAGTGAGACATTATGAGTTAATCATAATTTGGCTCTTGTGTAAGTGCCCTTACCGCTTCTCTCTCTCCGGACGGCATCTATTGTCAATTTAGAGACCTTCCATTGATGTAAGTTTCTTGCATTCCTTGAATCGATCACACTTCTCTCTTGTCAAATTCGAAAAGTCAGGGAACAAGAAAATGCTGTGGTTTTTCCAAGAAAGCCTTTCTTTACTCTTCGCCTCGTGTAACACGAGATCTTTATCAAATGATCTCAGAAATTTGGACAGAATTGATCGGGGTCTTGTAGAACCCAGTGATGCAGCGCTCATCGTGTCTCCTGATGAGACACTCTGTGAGAATGTGTGTTGCCCCAACGTCAATTGCGGATGCAAAGAACTATTTTCACAGGTTGCCTTGGTTGTTTTTCAAATTATTTGGTGCATATGCTTGTTGCTTGCTGAAGGATTTAACTGAACTTGCACTGCAGGCGATGGGTGTTATTTCCAACAACTGCGGCACAGCTGCAGGTTTCATTGGCCCAGTTCCCTATGCCAGAAGGCTGCCAGAGCAACTTGAGATGGCTGCCAATAGTACCTTTTTGACTCTTCGGACCGGCAAAAAGGAACCCCTGGACTGGTGTTTTGGTCTCGGAGAATCATTCCATTCATGTAGGGACATATTCAGGCCCCAGGGCACCTATGTACAGCGAACCCTGTTGCTCGCTATTATAATGTTGGTGCAAAGCCTACATTACTCATACCCATACATTACTTACCCATAACTGAACGATTAGCTTGTCTGTGCAGCATCAGCACAGCAAGCAATGGATCAGTCTCACCACTTGCTGGACCATATTAGGGCTTTGGGGTTCACAGTGAATTGGGACAAATGCAGGATTTTCCCAATTCAGTCAACCCATTTTATAGGTTTAGCACTCAAATCTCACACGATGCTGGCCTCCCCCACACTGGACAGGGTATGTTCAATTTTTATGATGGTGAAGCATCTTTGGGTGGGCCACACTCAACACAAGTTAATGAGGATCTTAGGGAAGCTCACAGTGGCAACAGCAGTGGTGCTGCTGGGATTTCTAAGGGTGAGACCACAAATATGCAAGGGTCAGAATTACACGATACTGCATTTAGTTCCTAGCTCCATGGTCACGGAAGCAGTTCATTCTCCGGAGGGGAGTGAAAAGCACTTGGATCAGGGCTCTGTGCACAGCACATATAAACATCCTGGATTTGACAGCAGTGTTTCTCACCCTACTCCCTTTTCAGACAGTACTCAGGGACAAAAATGTCATGGTGCACACAGACAATGTGGCAATGTTTTTTTTTTACATCAATCATCAGGGGGGCACAAGCTCACAGCTTGAACTTCAAGTAGCTCATAATCTGCTGATAAGGGCTAAGGAAATCCTTCTCTCCATTAGAGGGGTGTACCTGCCCAGTCGACTCAACCATGTTGTAGATGCTCTCTCACCCGGCAGGTTGTTAGAGGGAGACTGGAGACTACACCTGGAGGTGGTGCAGCTGATATGGCTGACTTATGGGACCGAAGATATAGATGTGTTCGTAGACAGTCAGACATCTCACTGCCTTCGTTGTTTCTCTATGACAGACGAGTCAGGATCACAGGGCCTGGACACACTGGCTCACAATAGGCCAGATGTATTGAATGAAAAGTTTGGCACCCTCACCCAGACCAGTTGAAATTATGGGTTTGGCCACTGGGCCCACCAGGTCTGACACTATTATGCTTGATTAGCATCTACATGAAATTTGTATGCTGGTAAATGGAAGGTGTTCTGTGACTGGTGCACCGACCATGCCACTGATCCATTACAATGTTCTGTAGGATGGGTTTTAGGAGCTTACACTTACATTGACATTCTGCATCTAAATTTGTAAATATGTAAATATGTGTATGTAGCAGGTTTGACACTTGTATCAGTTAGCGCTCCCTGTTTGTGCTGGGGCCCGATTTCAATACTGTTTCTTTTTTGCCCAATCCAGCATTTTTACCCAAGACCTTGTCTCCACAGTTTTTGAATCAGTCCATTGTGCTGGCCACTCAGCTGCCAGACCAGGCTGACATGCGTGTTGACCTATGTCCAGTTAGGTCTTTGAAGGCTTACGATAGGACAGCAGCCTGGCGCAAGACTGACCAATTGTTTATCTGCTTTAGGGATGCATTCAAAGGGACTGCGCCTCCAAGCAGACACTAGCACATTGGTTGATGCAGATATTTTATCATGTGAGTCTGCAGGATGTCCTGTCCCCTCATCTATTCACTGTCACTCTATGCCTGCTCTCGCAACATCTTAAGCAGCGCTCAGAGGTGTGTTGCTTTCTGAAATTTGTGCAGCAGCAACAAGGGCTTCAGCTTGCAATTTTTCTAATTTCTCTAGATTGAATATGACTCCCCTGCCAGCAGTGTGTGCTGCAGTGCTCTTTACCTACGCTGATGCATCACAAGGGGATTCCTTGTGACTGCGTAGGTATTCCTCTTCCACTAGTGCTTTCAGTACTGCCTCTGGCGGTCTGGAACAAAAAGAAATAGAATGCTGTTTACGAATGTAACTGTGGTTCTATGACTGAGTGGAAGACTACCAGAGCCTCTGGTCACTCGTAATTTGTGAAATGATCTAGAGATTGCGCAGACATGTTCAGGGGCTTTTATAGTTCAAGACACATCATGCATCATGGGGTGACAACACTTTAATTCGATTCACGGTCAAAGTGCAAGCACAAGAGTTTTCCACTAGTGCTTTTAGAACTGCCTTTGGCGGTCTTTCTACTCAATCAAAGAACCACATTTACATTCATAGCCAGTGTTTTAGTTCATGGGCATATGATTAATAATAGTGAAGTTTATGCTTCAAACAAAACAAAACACATTTATACATTATTTGAAATAAAAATCTTAATATCTTACGCACACACTGCGAAAACAGTTTCTAAAACAGCTTCCAAAAATCTGATTTTTGTGTGAGTGTGTATTGTGTGTGCAGCTGTGTTGGAGCTCATTCTGCCTCTCCACAAATCAATGGATGAGCTAACCTTCAATCACAAAATTGTTTGGTTTTCTCCTTTTTCATTATTGCTCATTCTGTGTATCTTTATCATATTTCAAGAGCCATTCTTCATTCAGAGAGACCAAGAGTAATGCCATTACCAGATAAGCGGTAGATTTATAGTTGCTCAGACCTTTACAGCCAGGCAAAGCAAATCTGACAGAATGTTTTGGCATCAAAGTGCTAAAACTTTGAGTCTCCAGCTGAGTGAAAGCAAAGTTTCTTCCATTTTAGTTGTTGTTAAGGACTGGCAACATAGTCTCATGAAAATTCATCACAATACTTTGGTGAATTTCATACCAATTTGTCCAACATCATTAGTACGGAAATGTATGACTTTGCATACGCTTCACTAACGTGTTCGGAACTCAGAAGTGTCACTCTCTTCCTTATTACACAATAGGCCTTTTAACATTAATATCATGGTTATGTTTACACTCTGGGTGGGTATGGTGTGACATTTTATGGTTAGGTTTAGGGATGGGGTTTGGGTTAGGGTTTAAAGTTATGAAAACACATTTTTGGATTAACATGGTACAAACAGCACATCTTGAACAAGGACGCGAGGGAAGCATCTCTCATTGGCTGATGTATAACTCATACTATTTCACACAAATTAGTACAAATTTGCAACATCATACAATTATGAAGAATTCTTGTGAGGTTGGGACCTCTCTGCTGAAAAGACTTACATTGTAGGTCAACAGCCAGCAAGTATGTTTTGGATGCTGGGGTCAGTTTTCGCAAGTAGTTTTACCAGTAAAGGGGCTTCCACATGACTCGTGTCAATGCTTCAAAGCACCGCTCAATGGCAGCATCAAGCAGCACTTTGATAGCCACATGAAAAGCACTGCAGATAATTTCTTGCTTTAATTTTGGTGCTGGTCACCTATTTTGTACTCTAAATTTAAAAATCTCTCTCTATATATACATATACTGTATATTAGGCATGTAAAGATACATACATTTCACGATACAATATGAGACGATGCATAGCCTCACAATAAGATACTATACAAGCACCCACAAATGTTTCACTCAAACTTATTTAAGGATTCGATGAAGTCTTTTAAATCATAAATGCCACAAAACTGTCTGTAACTGGAAATAAAAAAAAAAGATCTAAGTAACTTAAACAACAGCTCTGTGTTTATTTTGTTTGATTGTTGAGAAAACCTAATATGAAGTCACAATTTTCATGTTTTTCTTGAGAAAATAATTTTGTCTACACTCTAGTCATTTATATTTGCATAGCATTTTTATATATCACATAGTTTCAAAGAAGTTTTATAGAAAAACATGACTTGTCTGAAACCCCCCTGTGAACAAACTGAAGTGACTGTAGCAAGGTAAAAACTCCTTTCAATATTATTTAGTGGTGAAAAAAAAAACTCTAGAGGAACCTGATCTCTGGTTTTCTGATATACAGGTGAAACTCGAAAAATTAGAATATCGTGCAAAAGTTCATTAATTTCAGTAATTCAACTTAAAAGGTGAAACTAATATATTATATAGACTCATTACAAGCAAAGTAAGATATTTCAAGCCTTTATTTGATATAATTTTTATGATTATGGCTTACAGCTTATGAAAACCCCAAATTCAGAATCTCAGAAAATTAGAATATTACATGAAATCAATAAAAAAAAGGATTTTAAATACAGAAATGTCGGCCCTCTGAAAAGTATAATCATGCATATGTACTCAGTACTTGGTTTGGGCCCCTTTTGCATTAATTACTGCCTCAATGCGGCGTGGCATGGATGCTATCAGCCTGTGGCACTGCTGAGGTGTTATGGAAGACCAAGATGCTTCAATAGCGGCCTTCAGCTCTTCTGCATTGTTTGGTCTCATGTCTCTCATCTTTCTCTTGGCAATGCCCCTTAGATTCTCTATGGGGTTCAGGTCAGGCGAGTTTGCTGGCCAATCAAGCACAGTAATACCATGGTCATTGAACCAGGTTTTGGTACTTTTGGCAGTGTGGGCAGGTGCCAAGTCCTGCTGGAAAATGAAGTCAGCATCTCCATAAAGCTTGTCTGCTGAAGGAAGCATGAAGTGCTCTAAAATGTCCCGGTAGACGGCTGCGTTGACTCTGGACTTAATAAAGCACAGTGGACCAACACCAGCCGATGACATGGCTCCCCAAACCAACACAGATTGTGGAAACTTCACACTGGACTTCAAGCATCTTGGATTGTGTGCCTCTCCATTCTTCCTCCAGATTCTTGGACCTTGGTTTCCAAATGAGATGCAAAATTTGCTCTCAAATTTGGAATTTGAGAGCGCTTGAGACGCTTCTGACGTTGTTTGTTGTTCAGGAGCGGCTTGACAAGAGGAATACGACATTTGAAGCCCATGTCCAGGACCCGTCTGTGTGTGGTGGCTCTTGATGCAGTAACTCCAGCCTCAGTCCACTCCTTGTGAAACTCCCCCACACATTTGAATGGCCTTTTCCTGACAATCCTCTCCAGGCTACGGTCATCCCTGCTGCTGGTGCACCTTTTTCTTCCACACTTTTCCCTTCCACTTAACTTTCTATTAATGTGCTTTGATACAGCACTTTGAGAACATCCAACTTCTTTTGCAATTACCTTTTGAGGCTTTCCCTCCTTGTGGAGGGTGTCAATGATGGTTTTCTGCACAACTGTCAGGTCAGCAGTCTTCCCCATGATTGTGAATTCAACTGAACCAGACTGAGAGACCATTTAAAGGCTCAGGAACCCTTTGCAGGTGTTTTGGATTAATTAGCTGATTAGAGTGTGACACTTTGAGCCTACAATACTGAACCTTTTCACAATATTCTAATTTTCTGAGATTCTGAATTTGGGGTTTTCATAAGCTGTAAGCCATAATCATAAAAATTATATCAAATAAAGGCTTGAAATATCTTACTTTGCTTGTAATGAGTCTATATAATATATTAGTTTCACCTTTTAAGTTGAATTACTGAAATTAATGAACTTTTGCACGATATTCTAATTTTTCGAGTTTCACCTGTATGTACATAATCCAATATTATTTAGCAGCTTGAGCGAAAACCGATTGGCACACTTAATTGTTTTTTGCCCTCTTACCCCTGTTTCACTTTGCACGTGAACTTTGCCGGCATTATTACAGGCTTATAACATGCGCACATATTGTTCTCAAAGCTGTTTACATTTCGAAGTCAAAAGGAGATAATTATAAGTCTCTTGTAATCGCTGGTTTCTTACGTTGTCGTTTTTTGAATAAGCAGTTTTTGATAGATATGACTCCTTCACAAAGATGAATCTGCCCGATTCCTGCCTTGCTGAAGCACCCCAAGATCATCTCCGATTCTCCAACAAATTTCACAGTTGGTGCAATACACAGTGGCTTGAAGGCCTCTCCGGGATTCCATCTTACCATTAGACGACCAGGTAAAGGATCAATGATGCTCTGGGGGTGTTTCAGCAAGGCTGGAATTGGGCAAATTCATCTTTGTGATGGATGCATGAATCAAGCCAGTTAAAAAGTTATCCTGGAAGAAAACGTGGTTCCTTCTGTTCAGACAATTTTCCCCAACTCTGAGGATTGGTTTATCCAGCAGGACAATGCTTCATGCCCCACAGCCAGGTCAATCAAGATGTGGATGGAGGACCACCGGATCAAGACCCTGTCATGGCCAGCCCAATCTCCAGACTTGAACCCCATTGAAAACCTCTGGAACATGTTTAAAAGGAAGATGGGTGGCCACAAGCAATCAAACAAAGCCGAGCTGCTTGAAATTTTGTGCCAGGAGTGGCATAAAGTCACCCAACAGCAAATTGTAAGACTGGTAGAGAGCATGCCAAGACACATGAAAGCCATGACTGAAAATCAGGGTTATTCCACCAAATATTGATATCCTAGTTTATTGTGTTGTTTAAAAAGGAATATGAACTTGTTTTCATTGTATTATTCGAGGTCTGAAAATTCTGTATCTTTTTTGTTATTTTGACCAGTTGTAATTTTCTATAAATAAATGCTCTAAATGACAATATTGTTATTTGGAATTTGGGAGAAATGTTGTCAGTACTTTATAGGATAAAACAAAAATGTTAATTTTACTCATACCTATATATAGTAAATCCAGAGAAAATTATAATTTTATAGTCTCTTAATTTTTTCCAAAGCTGTATATATATATATATATATATATATATATATATATATATAGAGAGAGAGAGAGAGAGAGAGAGAGAGAGAGAGAGAGAGAGAGAGAGAGAGAGAGAGATGTATTGTGGCCCAAGGTTTCCTTTTAAAATGTGTGTAGAATGCCGTAGTGGGCACTGAGAGGCAGGGTGTTGGCGGCAACACAATGAGGGCTCAGCATGGATTTGTTCTTTCTCTCGGCAGATTACCCTGCAAAATGGCCATGCTGTTTGCACTCACATGCACTGATAAGCACCATTAACAGGGTGCTAATCCTGTCGCGCTCTGCATTCAGACTCACAAAGATGGGACACGAGGGGAGGGGGTTTTAGGGGATTGGATAGGCAGTGAGAGGTGATAGAGCTCAGGGTGGTTCGAGAAGGTGGGCATAGGTTGGCTATTATAATATATTTCCATTCATATAAGTTGACAGAAAGGCACAAATTACCAGTGGTGAACATATTGTACATAATACATGCACAAAATTGATTAGACGAAGCCTTTATATATTGCATATTTGTGATGGAAGGATGTTCCAGCAATGGAAACTGGAGGGGGGGAGCAAAGCCTCTGGCCAACTGTTGCAGTGTTTCTCCCAACCAGTTTAAAATAACAGCTCAATTGGACTGGAGATTTTGGTAGCCATTACACGAGGGGGGTCAGATCACAGAAATAGCAATCTGGGGAGTTGGGGCTGTGTATCTGCAGCCGTGTCATCAACAACTACATAATTGCAAATTAAAACATACTGAGAGGGAAGCTGAGAGGTTATGTTGTTCTTTGGAGTGAGTAATCACTCAGCAGACACTTTTATCCAAATCAACGTACAATAGGTACAATAAACTGGAGCAACCTGAGGTTAAGTGCCTTTCACAAGGGTACAATGTTGATAGTTCAAGGCTTGCTCCATATAAGACTCAAACCAGCAATTTCTGAATATCAGCTCTGAACTTAAACCACTATCCACCAACCAAACATCCCAGCAGATAAACAATTGGTCAGTCTTGCGCGCTGCTGTCATATCGTAAGCCTTCAAAGATCTAACTGGACATAGGTCAACACGCATGTCAGCCTCCACACACATCCCACCAACCAAATCATATTCTAACCCTTAACCCTAACAGTAAATGTAAACCTTAATTTATAGAGCCAGTAACTAATTCAATGGAATGTTATAGTACAGTATGTAAGTTAAACTTTAGTAGATGCTTTTATACAGTCATCTGGACCAATCTGAGGTTAAGTGACATTCTCATGGATACAGTGGTGATAGTTCATAGATTGCTCCATATAAGACTCAAACCAGCAACCATCTGAACATCAGTCCTAAGGGTTAGGGATGTGCATGAATAGTTGAATACTCAAGTAATCGTTCTGCAATAATTATTTGAAAATAAAAATAATATGTCGATGTGGCAGCGGGGGCGTAGTCAAGCGCCCGTCCGAAGGGGAGAAAGCGGTAAGGGCGCTTGCACCTGAGCTAAATTATGTTTAACACCTGTCTCTAATTTCAGTGAGTATGGGGAGAGCGGTATAAAAGAGCACCAGTGCCTCCAGTCGAGAGAGAGAGTAACGCCAGTCCAGTGTTGGCATCTTGGAATACATTTTTGATCTCTGTGTTAAAAAGTTTATGTTCACCCCCACGTTATTATTTGGAATTAAAAGTCTTACCTTGAGTTCATCCCCGTATTCGTGTCCTCCTTCCTCCGGAGAAGTGAACCCCTTTTACACTGGTGCCGAAACCCAGGACATTGAAAAATAAAAATAAAAATTCCAGTCCATGGAGAAGGATCACCCCGTAGAGTCCTCCCAGCTGGCCGAAGTCCTCCAGTCCCTCGCTGCGTTACATCAGAGCCACCAACAGTCCCTGCTTGAGCTCAGGCAAGAGCAAGAACAACGCTTCGCCGAGATCGTACGGGCCCAAGCAGAGGATCTACAGGCCATCCGGAGCCTCCTCAGCCAGGAGGCCGCCACAGCCGCGACCCCGGACACCCGTGCCATGCTGCCCCCGCCCACGTTACAGAAGATGGGGGCGGCTGACGATGTTGAAGCGTTCATTGATTTGTATGAACGAACTGCTGAAATCTGGGGCTGGCCGCAGAGTCAGTGGGCAGCCCGCCTTGTTCCTCTTCTGTCCGGGGAAGCCCAACTCGCGGCTCAACAACTGCCGGCAACAAACCTCCTGGCATACGCTGACTTGAAGAAAGCCATCTTGCAACGGGTTGGTCGGAGCCCCGAAGAAAACCGTCAACTCTTCCGGGACATGAAGCTGGGGAAGTCCGACCGCCCGTTCGCCTTTGCCCAGCGGCTCCGTGATGCCTGCCGTAGGTGGCTGCTAGTGGGGGACCGCGACGTCGAGGGAGTCATCGATCAGGTGGTGCTGGAGCAGTTCGTCCAACGTTTGCCCAGGAATACGGCGGAGTGGGCCCAGTGCCACCGCCCGGCGTCGCTGGAGGCGGCCGTCCAGCTCACGGAGGACCACATGGCGGCGAACCTAAGGGCGGACGAGCCCTCTCTCTCTCTTTCTCTCTCTCTCTCTCCCTCTCTTCCCCCTCCTGTGTTTACTTCCGCTCTTCCCCACTCCCCCCAACCCTCTCGCTCTGTCCTCTCTCCAGGTCCCGTTGCTGCCCCACGCAGGCGAGGAGCCTGGACGAGACCATTACATTCACCATCAGCCCATCCCTCCATAACCTATAGCCGTTCTCCCCCTCAGGTGGGGGCGTCCGTCGAAGCAGGTACGGGTGTGATGTCTGGGCCGGCCTGTCGGAGGTCTGGGGACCCGAGCCACTTCCGCGAGCGGTGTCCATTGATGAAGGTGGGGGCGGTGGTCCGGGTCGCCGATCTCCCACACGCTGCCCCCGATCGGGCTGGAGCGTACCGGGTTCCGGTAAGAATCCAGGGGGGTACACACCAAGCTTTGCTGGATACCGGTTGTAATCAGACCACCATCCATCAACGCTTGGTTCAACCCGAGGCTTTGGGCACAGCTAAGCGGGTAAGGGTGAGGTGTGTGCATGGGGATATTCACAGCTATCCGATGGTGACTTTGCTGCTTAAATTTCGGGGAAAAAAACATAAAGTGGAGGCAGCGGTTAGTTCCCGCCTCACCCATCCTCTGATTTTGGGGACCGATTGGCCTGCATTTAAGCATGTATTGGGGGGAACTGGGGAGGATGGGTCCTGCATTAAACTGGGGAAATGTGCGATGTGCGATGCGTTGGCAGGGGAGGCGGAGCCGGGGCCATCCTCGGCTGCTCCAAATCGGAATGACGAGGGAAGGGGAGGGCCTTCCGCCCCTCCCCTCCGCAGGGAATTCCCTGACGTAGATTTCCCTTTGGAGCAGTCGCGGGATGAGACACTTAAGCACGCGTTTGATCAAGTGAAGACAATTGATGGTCAGCGTCTCCAGCCAGACATCGCTCTCACATACCCCTATTTCGCAATTATAAATGAGCGGTTGTATAGAGTGACGCAGGACACTCAGACAAAGGAAAATGTAACCCAGTTATTAATTCCACGGAGCCGTCGGGAAATGCTTTTCCAGGCGGCTCATTATAATCCCATGGCGGGTCATCTAGGGGAAAGGAAAACACTGCTCCGTCTAATAGCCCGTTTTTATTGGCCGGGCATTAACGGCGACGTTCGCAGATGGTGCGCGGCGTGCCGCGAATGTCAGCTGGTAAATCCGCCGGCCACCCCAAAAGCGCCATTGCGCCCCCTTCCATTAATCGAGGTTCCCTTCGAAAGAATTGGAATGGACCTCGTCGGGCCATTAGATCGGACAGCACGCGGACATCGTTTTGTATTAGTCCTGGTGGATTACGCAACACGATATCCAGAAGCAGTGCCTCTAAGCAATATCTCTGCACGTAGTGTTGCTGGGGCGCTCTTCAAAATAATCTCCCGGGTGGGGATTCCAAAAGAAATCCTCACCGACCAAGGCACTACATTTATGTCACGCACACTTCGCGAACTTTACGATCTATTGGGCATTAAATCAATTCGCACTAACGTGTACCATCCGCAGACAGATGGCCTAGTGGAACGATTTAATAAAACGCTCAAAAATATGATTCGTAAGTTCGTACACGAGGATGCTAAAAATTGGGACAGATGGCTTGATCCCCTGTTATTTGCAGTGCGAGAGGTCCCGCAAGCCTCAACCGGCTTCTCTCCATTTGAGCTACTGTATGGGCGACGCCCACGCAGTGTCTTAGATGTTATACGAGAAAGCTGGGAGGAGGGATCTTCTAATAGCAAAAACGAAATTCAGTACGTCCTTGACCTCAGAGCAAAACTCCACACTTTGGGGAAATTAACACAGGAGAATTTGCTCCGGGCTCAAGAACGCCAACGCCGACTGTATGACAGGGGAACACAGCTAAGGGAATTTGCACCGGGAGATAAAGTTCTTGTATTGCTCCCCACATCGAGCTCCAAATTACTTGCCAAGTGGCAAGGGCCCTTTGAGGTCACACGGCGAGTGGGGGATCTCGATTATGAGGTTAAACGAACCGATAGGGGGGACGCGCGTCAAATATACCACCTCAATCTCCTTAAATTATGGAGGGAGGCGGTCCCTGTGTCATTGGCTACGGTGGTTCCAGAGAGGGCGGAGCTCGGACCGGAGGTAAATTCAAAAACCGATCTCAATGCCCCGGTCATTTGCGGAGACCACCTCTCCCCGTGCCAACGTTCAGAGGTTGCCAGGTTGCAAGAAGAGTTTGCAGACGTGTTTTCTCCCCTACCGGGTCGCACAAACCTCATCCAGCACCATATCGAGACCGAGCCGGGGGTGGTCGTTCGTAGCCGCCCTTATCGCCTCCCCGAGCATAAAAAGAAAATTGTTCGGGACGAATTGGATGCCATGCTTGATATGGGGGTAATAGAAGAGTCCCACAGCGATTGGTCCAGCCCGGTCGTTCTCGTTCCCAAGAGTGACGGGTCTGTGCGGTTCTGTGTGGACTACAGAAAAGTCAATGCGGTGTCTAAATTTGATGCGTACCCAATGCCCCGGGTTGATGAACTGCTCGATCGGTTAGGTACTGCTCGCTTTTATTCGACATTGGATTTGACAAAGGGTTATTGGCAGATCCCCTTGACACCAATTTCCCGTGAGAAAACAGCCTTCACCACGCCGTTCGGATTACACCAATTTGTGACACTTCCGTTCGGTTTGTTCGGGGCCCCAGCCACGTTCCAGCGTCTGATGGACCGTATCCTCCGCCCGCACTCCGCTTACGCCGCTGCCTATTTAGATGACATCATTATCTATAGCAATGATTGGCAGCGGCACATACAACATCTGAGGGCGGTCTTGAAGTCGCTGCGGCGGGCGGGGCTCACAGCAAACCCCAAGAAGTGTGCGATTGGGCGTGTGGAGGTACGGTATCTGGGGTTCCACTTGGGTCATGGCCAGGTGCGTCCCCAAATTGATAAGACCGCGGCGATTGCGACTTGCCCTAGACCTAAGACCAAAAAGGGGGTGAGGCAGTTCCTGGGGCTGGCTGGCTATTATAGAAGATTTGTGCCTAATTATTCGGATGTCACCAGCCCGCTGACTGACCTCACTAAAAAGGGGGCTCCAGATCCGGTCCAATGGTCGGAACAGTGCCAACAGGCGTTTACACGAGTTAAAGCCGCACTCTGTGGAGGGCCGCTCTTATATTCACCTAACTTCTCTCTCCCTTTCCTATTACAGACGGACGCTTCAGACAGAGGGCTGGGGGCCGTACTCTCGCAGGTGGTGGAGGGGGAGGAGCGCCCAGTGCTGTACATCAGTCGGAAGCTCTCCTTAAGGGAAACAAAGTACAGCACTGTAGAGAAGGAGTGTCTGGCCATCAAGTGGGCGGTCCTCACACTCCGATACTACCTGCTGGGGCGGGCCTTCACTCTCTGCTCGGATCATGCCCCACTGCAGTGGCTCCACCGCATGAAGGATACTAACGCCCGGATCACCCGTTGGTATCTGGCTCTCCAGCCTTTTAAGTTCGAGGTGGTCCACAGACCGGGGATGCAGATGGCTGTCGCCGACTTCCTCTCCAGAAATGGGGGGGGAGTGGTAGGCAGGCCGGATGACGCCCCGGCCTGAGTCGGGCGGTGGGGGTATGTGGCAGCGGGGGCGTGGTCAAGCGCCCGTCCGAAGGGGAGAAAGCGGTAAGGGCGCTTGCACCTGAGCTAAATTATGTTTAACACCTGTCTCTAATTTCAGTGAGTATGGGGAGAGCGGTATAAAAGAGCACCAGTGCCTCCAGTCGAGAGAGAGAGTAACGCCAGTCCAGTGTTGGCATCTTGGAATACATTTTTGATCTCTGTGTTAAAAAGTTTATGTTCACCCCCACGTTATTATTTGGAATTAAAAGTCTTACCTTGAGTTCATCCCCGTATTCGTGTCCTCCTTCCTCCGGAGAAGTGAACCCCTTTTACAGTCGAATTTTACTAATCTTTGGTTTGGCCGTACATACAGTGAAATGCACATTAAACCCTTAATACCCACTCTAAAACTCACAGTTATAACTGAATGCTTTGGGTGGTGCTGTGGACACAAGTTAATCACATTTGATGAGAGAATAGAGTTATCTTCCTCCAGGCACAGCAAAGTTTGGAATTGATCAACATGCTGTGTGCAAGCTTCGTCAGGTGAAACTGAGCTATCATAATTGCACCACCACAATGAGAAATAATTTCAAATGCTAACACCGGACCATCAGTATTGACAAATTTAATGAGAATAGACAGCAGTCCATCACTACATTCACCACTGCAGGTAGGCACAGATGTACCCCCAAGCGATCTGAGAAGACCACTCACCAGACAGCAAAAATTATCTCAAGAGATATGCTTCAAGTTTCATCTAGGGAGACGGGTTTAAGGAGGTCATACATTTTCTTGAGCCAGACAACGACATTGCCTCACGGAAAACTATAACAGTGAGAACTGAGCTTCAATGAAAGCATGGTTTCCAATCTCAAAACTGCGGAGATCTATGTCACTATAACATGTCATTTTATAACAGATGGGAAGGTGAACAGTTATGTCCTATAAACAAGAGCAATGGAAGAGCAACACGCTACAGCCAACCTAGAGGATAATTTGAAAGCATCTGTAGAACCACATGACGTGTGTGCGTCTTTAGTTTATGTTGTTAAGTTGAATTTCTGTCATTAAAGTTACTTTGAATGTTTTGTCGATTCCTGCCTCCTTCTTTCCCATCCTTTACCCGTTACAATTATAGTAAGTTATAATTTAGTAGATGTTGTTTCACTCTCAAGCCCTACTCCAACCCTACCTCTAAAATCTGGTTAATTGGAATATTGTTTCAGGAATAACAAGGGAAGTTGCTCCAGTATTGTCATGTTAATTTTATGTTTACTACCTCCCAGCTTTCAGGACTTTCCTTCATGAACATGCAGGCCTAATATGCAGTCATTTACATACAGAGAATGTGAACAAATTATGATTAGTTCATTGCATTCTGCTACCCAGACAGTCCCTTCTTGTCTCAGGTGCACTCATAGCTAAAGAATCCACTGAACTTCTCTCAGTTATCTCTAAAGATGGTATTTGGTTTGAGCGTCTGGATTGTTATGAAAAAAGGCTATTGGTCATAAGTTCATTAGGTGACTTGAGGCACGTCCACCCATTGCACTTTGCTTTATTAATGCCTTGTGCCACAAGTCATTAGTCTCTATGATTTTAATGAAATTTTGCTATGCTGTTAGAGTCACTTAACAAATGAAGACTTAGACTACTTTGGATGCATCATTGATTTATATGTCTGAGGCTCAGTTGTCACGGTATGCCACAGCAACATGGCAATGTATATGTGTAGATGTGTGTGGTGGCAGATACACTGTTAGATCCATCACATGCAGTAGTGTATCAGTTTTCTATGTGAACTCTGATCATCTATAGATCCGTAGATCTAGAAAACCTCAAACAGAGCTCTCTCTGTCTGTGTGTGTATGAACTCAATAGGCCCCAGAGACCTCTTTAGTCCGACGTTACAGAAAAATATTGGACATAGGACACCTAAGATCAAACTCCATTACATTAGAGAAACATTAGACATTAGTTAAGGAGGGGATGATTTGATCCATTTACATGTCAAAGATGGGGGAGAGCAGTCACAACCAATTAAGTCGGTGTAGTAGTCTGGCTGTCTGGAGTATTCTCTCCTGTACACTCATTCTCTTCTCTCTAATATTCATTACCTTTATGGGGAATATTATATTTAGCTTTTTAACTTTTTAAGCTACACTGTTGAGTTGAAGGACAATCAAAGGATATACAAATCTGTTTGTCACAGTCACAAGGATACATGTTACTCTCATGGATGAAACAAGCTAATGTCTTGCAAACTCTTTACAGCTGCATTTGCTAAATAACCAGACAGCAGTGATATGCTTTACATGTTCTAAATACACAAACATGAGCAAAGCAGTGACAGAGTCCATTATATATATATATATATATATATATATATATATATATATATATATATATATATTTTTTTTTTTTTTTTTTTTTTAATAAAATACACAGCACCCTCCATCCCTTAGAACAGTGTTTCGCAACCTTTTTTGCCGAAAGTACCCTGTGACAGGGCAGAGGGCGGGGCCGGTTCGTGATTTTACACACCCGGTCCCTTATCAGGCTAATTAAGCCTCCGAGAGGGATAAAGGCCGACTGCGGATGGTGGTGCGATAGATAGCTGACCATCATGTGTTGATGTTTTTGTCTTTTGTTTAAGTTTTTCATTAAAATATTATTTATATTGTCAAGCCGATTCTCGCCTCCTCCTTTACATTGAACTCTTTTACATAACCCCACAGCACCATCAGAAAGGCTGAAGAACCCCTTCATCGACACAAAACAAGACCTGTGTACCAACGACTTAATATATTTTAACATTATCATTACAATTGATTATTATTGATCAATCAGTATTGGTTTAATCTACTGACATCCCTTTATCAGTACCCATTATGGCTGGGAATCAATAAAAAGTTGAGATTAATTTGGGTACATTTCAGATGTTATGTTCATTTTGCTTACATATATCTCAGCCAATGCCTTTAATTACTGTATACAGGGTGACCTTCTAACTTTTAAAAAAAATAGTACATTTACACATTTCAATTTTACATAGTTTAGTTTTTGGTCACATTTTCGCATTTTAAAAATGCACAAATTCCTTGTATTCATAAGTATGTATGATATATTGAAATTGCATGTACTATATTGCATACATATTTTATATCACATGTTTATAGTTTACATGCATAGTTTGGACTATTTACAAATTTTTTCATTGATATGTAGAACAAGAGCTAAAATGGTACTGTCTCTTTAAGACTACTGGTACGAATCAAACCAAAATTTACTCTCAAAATGCAGTGAGAAGATCTTTTTGTAGAACCTTGAAAAGAGTAAAAGATCGATATCGGGATTGTTTAAATGAAGGTTGCGATTATTTGGACAATTAATATTTTTACCCATCCCTAATCCTTTTCATTTGAATTTTAAACCATACATTTTGTGAGGTTCAACGTATCAAAATACAATTCTTTTTGCGTACCCCCTGTTTGGGAATCACTGCCTTAGAAGACAATGGTTTGAAATTTGCTCTTGTGTGTGAGGGTATTTGTTGTTGTTTCATGATAAAAGGAATATTCCAATTTAAATAGAACATAAGCGCTTTCAACAGCTTTTGTGGTGTGCTGTCAGCAGGGCCATTTCTAGGCATAGGAGAACTAGGCAGTTGCCTAGTGCGCCATCAGGCCCCTCAACATGTAATCCGCCCTCCCCGGGAACGATGAGATACAGGAGAGTGCCATTCAAGTCGCCAAACCCTTTTTTTCCTCTAGTCAAAATATATAAACTGGTACTCATCACACGCAATACACCGGCAACCGGCTACAACAGCGTCGTTATGCATAGCGTTCTCCCTATACCTCTCCAGCACCACATAGTAAAGCAGATCCAGTCCATCAAGACCAAACTTACTGCACTGTCATTATGTCACATTTCTGCTTTAAACCGTCTGGTACACTTACCCCATAAACTTTCATTGTGTTTTTTGTTTAAATTTTTTTTTTTTTCTGTGGTAGTCAACAGCATGCCACAAAAACTGTTGATAGAGCTTAAGAAGTATTTAACCCAGAATATTTCTTTAAGGCATGCTTGACACATGTACCCCACACAAAATCATGACTCTGTGTATGCGCAGCACTTAATTTTGGCTGATTTAATGATGGTGTAAAGCAGGTTAAATAGGTTAAGAATCTTAGCCATCCCAAAGCCCTTGGAGCCATTCCTTAATAATCCTTTTCAACCCCTGAGATATTATTGCCAGGTTTATCTGGATTTACCTCACCAGATAGCAGAGCAGACAGTGTTAAAATAGTCACCATTTCAGAGAAAAACTCTGGGCAGTCACACAGACTAAGACAGAGAGAGATTAAAAGACACACATGGAGATAGATGGTGTTAAGATTCAAAATGATAGATAAAGCTTCACATCCCCAAATTACATGCTGGTTTTGTGGGCCCTCTGTGGAATAACAGCAAGTCTAATGAGGAAGTCCGGTGTTATGTGTGTAATCCTGACAGATTAATTTATGTCCCTGCCACCAAATGGCCTATATTTCACCGGACTGCTGCAAGAAACAGCAGCAGTCATTAACGTACTAAAGGTTGTTGCTGCATGCCGATATATAGTATGTGTGTGTGTGTGTGTGTGTGTATGTGTGTGTTTGTGTGTGTGGTCAGATTTGTTTTGTTTTGATCTGGAGTGTTGATTAAATTCATTCTGCCACCCCCATCCACTTGTCCTTTAACCACACTGCCCGTTGCTCATACTCATGCATTTTCTACAAGTTCCATGTGTAATGAAATTTCCCATGTGTATTAATGTACGTCATTGAGCCTTTCAAAGCTGAATATTTCTGAATGGAGACTTTATCGATAAATCAAGTGTTGTAAAAGGGTCTTTAATACTTAGCTGCACAAGTCTGAGGTGGATTAGCTACACACCAAAGGTGCTTTGTTCTTTCACACTTCTCCAAGCATTTTTTGTTTCTCTGCTTATGATGCCTGTATATCTGAACACTCCCAGCCCCTGACTCTGACGTCACAGAGACCATCCAATGAGTCTATCTGCTTATAATAAGCAAGACTATGTATTTCCAGGGGCTCTTTACCATTACTGTAAAAGTAGCGATGGTACTAATTTAAGTACATTTTGCAGTAGCATGTAAATAGCTCAGCTGTTTTCGAAACGGTGTCGCTTTTCTAGTAACAAGCTACCTTCTGCAATAAGTAGAGGTGCAAAATGCTACATCACTGTTTTTGTGACATTTATATTGCACATGCAGCTTTACAGCCAAGCGAACTGAGGCAATTTCTGAAACCAAAATACCCCCCCCCCCCCCACCCCCTCTCTCTCTCTCTCTCTCTCTCTCTCTCTCTCAAGTAGTGTTAGGAAGTTGGATTCATTTTAACTAATCAGTTTGTTCAGACTGATCAAATAAATTATAATTTGAACTTGGAAAAAACAATGAGTGTTCTTCTTTGAAGTGAAATATTTAGCTAAATAGCCTATGCGTTCAATTTAATAGGCTTAATGACACCCTAATTGAGATCCTCATTGTTTTTTATCAGGAATTCAGGAACTGGCTGGTTAGCTGGTGGAACTTGAACTACACCCTGTGATGCCAAAAAAATCAAAGTTTCTTCATTGACAGCCATTCAAAAGTAGCTCTGTTTTCTGCCAAAAACATTATTTAATTACATTATAGTATATCTTTTTGCATATTTTAAAAGCATGAAATTGACTATTTTTCCCTATCTGTTTCCATTGACAAGTGCTCGGTTACATGACAATGTCGAACATGTCGATCTTGAAACTGAGTGCCCATGAGCAAAGATGTCAGCCTCCAGACTGCATATTTCCAGGGAACATTGTGCTAGCAGAGTAGATGTCATTGAAATGAATGGGAATGCTAACGATAGCTCTCTCCAGGTATTTTAGAACTCCTTGGATTATATGTAAGACAAATACTATTATAATAATTAAATAATCATCTGAGTTTTATTATAATGATATTGTCCCCTTAAGTAGCTTTCAAGTATGTTAGCTACTTTTGGTGGTGAAGCTCACTACTATTTTACAGTGTTGCTTGATGAGGTACACTTGCTTTCCCAACACTGTTTATGAAGGATGTTTGTTCGAGGGAATGTGCATGTTTGTAAGATGAAGATGTATTTGTGCGTGTAAATCCCCATGTCTGTCTGACACAGCATCTGTAATACATTGTTTGTAGTGTTGTTGTAAGAGTGGACATACATTGATGCTTAAAAGGAGAGTATGTGTGCGTGCAGGAGTTCATTAGGCTACAGTTGAGAGAGAAAGGTTGCAGACGGGAAAAGGGTCTTCTGATTACTGTTAATGAGCCGCAGGGCTATTTTAATACATACACACACATACACACACTCACACACTTAACATGATCTCATTACAACTCTCATCACTCATGGTCTGAATGAGGAAATGAGGGTGGACCCAAAGGAAGTTCAGGGGTGGCCTGGCAAAGTCCTCAGACTTGCTGCATATTCTGTGTGTGTGTGTGTGTGTGTGTGGATGGGTTTGGTTGCTTTATGAGGATATTTGTTTAGGTTATAAACTGGTAATTACAAGGGTATTATCCTATAAATGTGGTTTATGAGGACATTTCTAGTGTCCCCATAATTCAAATATCTTAAAAACCTACTACACAAAGTTTTTTGAAAATGTGAAAATGCTGAAAGTTTTTTTGTGAGGGTCAGGTTTAGAGGGAGGGTTAAGTTTAGGGGATAGAATCTATAGTTCGTTCAGTATAAAAATGATTATGTCTATGGAGAGTCCTCATAAGGATAGCCGCACTGTGTGTGTGTGTGTGTGTGTGTGTGTGTGTGTGTGTGTGTGTGTGTGTTTGGGGAGGCTTGCTTTCTTCTTATAATCAAGGGTATGCTTTGTCAATCCTTTGATTTTGTTCTGCATGATGTTTTGTTATTATGAATAAAATCCTTGGAAAGCCACAAGCAGACTTTCATTTGTATTATTTTATTTCTTGCTTTTTATTCATAGGTACAGTAGAAAGACCGAAAAAAGTGGTAGATAAGAGGGGGAAACATGTTCTGGGATTATTGTGAACAGGATTAGAACTTGGATTGCCCACATATGAGACAAATTTCAATTTGTCAAGGCATATGCACAATTGGCCACAACTATGATAAGTGGGTTTTCTAGTAAAAAACTCTTAATATTAATAATAGATTTTTCTGAAGGTAATAGATGTGAAAATAAAACAGCAAGCTCTAATCTGATGTGTCTGAATGTTGTGGTTACAAGTTTACATGCTTTTATAAAAAGCATTTTCAAGGAATGACTAGATGCTGGATTGCAAATTTGCAAGGTAACTGACATCAAACATTTGAAAGATTTTCAAGAGTATTGTTTGATGCACAGAGTACCAAGTAAACATATATTTTAGCACCCTTATACTGATTTGCTCTCAGGGATTTATTCCATTTCATATTTACCTATGGTTGACGCCACCTTAAATACGGGACAAATCGCGCCCCGTATTGATTCGATACGGGATGCATCTTTTCATTTTTAAATACGGGACGATCCCGTATTTTACAGGATGGGTGTCAACCCTAGATTTACCTGACTCTAGAGGACATGTAAAAAAAAATTACATTTCAGCAGAAGACCCCTATCTTCCTATCTAAGCATACTGAATGGTTCTTGAATGTAATAAGCTGCAAACTGGACCAGATTTCATTCTGATACTTAGGGATATTTGACCCAAAAATGAAAACCCTTTCTTCATTAACCACCCTAATTTTGCACTAAATGCATATTCTTACTTTCTTTCTTTTATTTCTTTTAACCCCATTCTAAACGATTTCCCTAACATCTCCTTTTGTGTTCCATGGAAGAAAGAAAGTCATAAGGGTTTAGGAAAACATTTGGGTGACTATAAGATGACAGACATTTTTGGGTCAATTATGTCTTTAAAAGATTGGCTGCATTAACGAAAGTTAAGAGCCAACTGTACCTTTACCCTGAACTTCCTGCTTTACTCTGGGCTGCTCTTCTCATTGCCAGGGTAAAGGGCTAGAGAGGAAATTACATCTCCAGCCTCTCCCTGACCCAGCCACTTGCGAATACCAGGGAGTCTTATCCTCAAAGTGGAGTGCTGAAATGCAGATGCTAAAAATAAAGAAAGGTGTGTACTGAACCATTAGGAGGCAACAAGGTCATCAAAATCACCAATTAACAGCGCCGGAGAACTATAATATTGAGCATGGTCTTGTAGCTTAGGAAATTATCTGTAACACACCAACAATGTTGGCTCCTCTTCAACAGAATATTTAGTAAACGATGATACCACTGTTTATCATGTGAAGGATTTTTATCATACTGCCTAAATTTCAAGGATTATGTTCAATGTTCAATGTTAAATAAAAATATTTTCTATTGTAATTTACTGTTATTCTCATGAGGAAAACAAAGGAGATGTTTAAATGAATATCACTGACTGTCTTTTCATTCATGAGAGTTATGAGAGCAGTTTGTTCATAGTGGCTTACACGTTCTTGTGACAACTGCCATTGTTTAGTGCTAAATAAGTGCAAGTTTTCACATGAATTTTCACGACTATGTAATGTTTCACGACTATGATAATATTCTCTCATTGTGCTCATGAATGCATGAAGATGCAAACTGCAACATGACTAAATTTTGTGTTGTTTCTCATCAAATCCTATCGTATGCCTTTAGAAGACTGGGAATATGAAACATCTCTTTTTGTGTTCATACAGGTTTGGAACGTTGGTGAGGGTGAGTAAATGATGTCAACATTTTCATTTATGGGTGAATTATAGACCAATCCCATGTTAACCAACATTTCATTGCATGCGCAGTAAGCCGGCAAACTGTTATGTTATACAACACAAAGCCATTATAAATACAGAATTATTCTTGGCTATAAAATTATTATTATGTTATGATTTAATAACATACCAGTAATAATGTTAGCTATAAATGTTCACTGCTAACCCTTACAAAAAATCTAAACTAGCCGCAAACTTGTCACAAATTTGCCGCTCTTAATTTTCATCTGAAAACGAGCTTTTGATTAGCAGCATATGTTTTTCAGAATTTTTCAGCTCTTCGCCATTAGTGGTGAAACTCTGGCAAAACTTTGGAAACAATGTACAAACAAGTTTGCTATAAAGGATTTGCATGTGAAAATTATCAGTGGTGAATTTGTGGCAAGTTTGCAGCAAATTTGCCATGAACTCTCGATTTTCATAAGGGAAGCCATAAATTGAAATTATCTCCTCAGCCCAGTCAGATCTGTTGATGCCTTGAAGCAACAGCCATCTTCGAGAGGCCCAAATAATTTTTCATCTACGGAATCCAATAAATGTTTACTATTTGAGCATGGCTTCCGAGTGTGGCGTAAGTGGTGACATTGCTAAAGGATTGGTCTATTCGTTTAATAACATAGCAAAGGGGGATGAGTTATCAGGCTGCAATGCTGGCAAAACAACAACAACAAACTGTCAAAATGGCAGATGTGACTTTACAAATGTTAGTTGGATGCTTTACCATCACCTCACATTGTGTGATTTATTAAAATTTGTAAAAAGCAATTTTTGGTGACTCCTATCAAACTTAGACTCAGGTTTGCTAACATGCTAAAGCTAACAGCAACAACAAACAAAAGGATGTGTGTATGAAATGTAATTTCTCTAATCTGAAAAATAGTGAAGGCTTCTGTGTAGTACAAAAATAATGTGTGTTCAATTTGAGTAAATACAACCCTTTGACAATTTATACTCTAGACGTTCAAGTACATAGGGTATAATTTAAGTATAGTATGAGTACAACGTATAGTATGTTATTTTAGACACAACTTTAGTCTTAAATTTCAGTTCAGCTAAAACAAAGACACCCTGACATCTGGTCGTGCCACATAAACATGCACACAATAAGATCCCACATCATACAATTCTCCATATACTGTCTGATGGCAGGAATGTCTTGGATCTTAAGCAGTGACCCAGATATTTGAAGGCCTTTCATTGAGGTCTCACCCTAAACCAAGCAGCTGGGCAATCAGGCCTCATTTACCCTAACCCTGGTTCTGCAGTCTGGCCAGAGCACTGAGGCTTTCGGCAGGAGAGCCGGTCAGTGTTTCCATACTGTAAGCTGTGGTCCCTAGGGTAGCAAGGCTCATTTGCTAGCTCAATGGAGGCTGTCTCCTGCCCTGCGCCTCACCGCACTCTTCTTGGTTTTTGCAGAAGTCAAGTCGTTTTTATTTGTATAGTGCTTTTCACAGCACACATCGTTTCAAAGCAGCTTTACGGGAAATTACAGAATGCTGTAACAGAAAATGAGGCTGTAATGTCTGTAATGTCTTAAAGTCCTCATTAAGCAGTTTAAATGAAAAACGTAATTGAAAATCATGCTTTAAAAATGATCAAACATTCCTTTTTTTTTTTTTTTTGCATAGTATCCCTCATAAAGAACAGAAAAACTGAAAAAAAGAGGAACATAGAAAATCAGAGAAAGAGAGAGTGATGGATGTTGGGGTTAAGCTTTATAATCTAAAGACAACTGAAAGAAGGGTGCATAAAAAGAACTGTGCAAGTCATCCTCAGTATTGCTCATTATATGTCTCTTTACATGTATACTATATTGTAATTGTGTTAACTAAAAAAAAAAGCACCTTGGTGATTTACCATGCTGGGGACCAGCATCCCTAAACACAACATATAACATAGAGTACAGTAATGCTAGCCTTTAACGTATACCATAGTAGTGCCACAATATTCATCTAAATACCACGGTACAAAATTATGGAAATCAATCATTCAGTATCATGGTACACTCTATTTATAAAAATATCATGGTATTATCATCTGATTCAATATCTGTACCATGGTATCAACAAACCAATAAATGTATAATTTACATGATGTCTGTGCTAGATTTGCAAGCATGTAGCAATCTGAGTTGGTAGTTGTTCATTTGCTATATTGTGTTCTGCCCCAGACACATAATCAAACTCGTCAGTTAATCCACTGTCCCCAAAAATCAATGCTACTCTGTCTGTCATGCTGACATGTCACCCTTCACACCATCTGCTGCTCCTCTGTTATAATTCCCTCTGTTAGTGCTTTGGGACCACTGTATTTCAGACTATCCACGGACAGCCGTTACAAATATATTGTGGTGGTACCATGGTTTGAAATTGGTTTCTGAACATTAACTGAAGCTCCTGACCCAGATCTGACTGAATTTATGCATTTTATTGTTGCCAAACAATTTGCTGATTATATAATCACATGAATAATTAGGTGTACAGGTGTTCTTAATAAAGTGCTCAGTGAGTGTATATACAGGGTACTGAATTATAACCATATTAATATACCATGGTATTCACACGGTACCTTAAGGTATTTGGTACTCCTTGAAACAATATTTCCTGTAGCTCAACTGATTGAGCTTGTTGGTAGCAACACCAAGGTCATGGGTTTGATTCCCAGGAACACACATAATGGGAAATGTGTGTGACCTTGAATGCACTGTAAATCACTTTGGGAAAAAGTACCTGGCAAATGAGTAAATGTGAAGGCACTTTCGGTACTTTTTTTGTTAGTGAGTCAATGCATTGTAGTTTAACACACCTTTTAGTGGGCAATGATGCTCTAATCAACACATTCCATTGTCCAGAATAAATAGATATTGTACAGTGACCTGGTTAATGGAGCATATTCACAGACACTCATGCTTTTCCTAAAAAGATGGACAGTTAACACCTTAAATGATAGTCTTGAAATGTTGCTTGGTCATGACATAATGCTTTGTTATGTTACTTTATGAGAACCCATTTTTTGGCATTGGTAAATCATTTTAACTGTGTGTGACGGAGAGAAAGCAAGAGAGAAAAGGCAAGAGAGCTAAAAGAGCTAGCCAGAGCAGGGGAAGTGGCCTCCCCTCGATCCCTTAGCCCTGCTTTGAAAAGCAAACTTCAAGCAGGGAGTGTTTACCTTGGCCAGGGCAGAGGTAGATCGATGATCTGCAAAGTGGATTTGTTATTGCCTTGTTTGCCTTGGCAGCCCTTGAGAGCAGCCCACTGATTGCCGGCCCAGATGTTTACAGTATGAACACACACACACACACATACACACACACACACACACACACATACATTCATATACATATACACTACACCCACCACTTGCCTTAACAGCCCTATCTCTTTTTCTAAAGCAACATTTCAGACATCTTTTTTGAGTCTGTGAATTTCTGCCTGCACAATGCAACCAGAGACTGCAAGTTACCAATATTTATACTTCCTCTCATCCCAATCTGCCTTCCCCTGATCTCATCGTTTGTCACAGAGCAGGCGTTCTCTGTCGTATACCTGGACATCTACCTTCCTGTGGAGTAGAGCTCTTGTTTTAATGAAAACACCTGAACCACCTAATCAAACCCTGCTTTCCAAACGGGATAAATCCACCTCTGAAGGGCACTTTGAATGGGGAATGATTGTGGCCGCCATGTTCAGGGTCATTCCAAATCAAAGGGCTCATAAATAGTTGCTTTGTAGGGCCCTTCGAAACGTTTCCATAGGGTTCAACTGATGGACACTTCGCAGCCAAGTGGACCGCAACCGGAGCATACATCAGAAATCTGAAGGTTTGCCAAGTGCAATTTAGTGTAAATTAAACCAGCTGCAACTGCAATCTGTTTCTATAAACAAAAGCATGTAACATCCCTTCATTTCCATAGTTAATAAAAGCTTTTAATTGTTATTATTAACTTTTACAAATTAATTTAAACCCCTGGCTTTTTTTGCTTGATACTGGCTCTGATACCCTCTGATTAGGGCATAGGGATGAGCTCTTCGGAATAGAACCATGGTCTTTGGGTTCCCTTAAAAAATTATACGTGGGTGCTGGAACCAAAGCGTCAGGGTTTGGCTGGTTAATTTTGGCAGTTTGCCCCTGTTGGTAGATGCTGTAATGGTAACATTATGAAGGCAAAAAGTATATTTTTCCATTGACAAATTGCAAATATTTATTTACACTATAGTAGGTGTTTTACTAGTGACAATATTTTTATTTTTAAGGTATACAATTTACTTTATTAGAATTGGACTATATTTTTCACTGTCTGCTGCTTTTCAGTACACAGTTCATGGTTGTGTGTGGGGGGGGTGGAGGGTGGTGGTCAGCTAGAGGAGCTAGAGGAGTTCCTGGTGCCCCCCAGGGAGTTGGTGCCCTTCGCAGACTGTGTAATATGTAAATGGGGAGCAGCAGTATTTCTTGGGAATGTACATTTTCTTGAGGTGCCAATCAGAGCTGTCAGGACATCATTGTACTGTGGCTCCAGGGTGATTAGTTACATGACATTTATGGCTCAGGTTGACTAAAAAGAAAGTTTCCAGAAAAGAGTTTGTTTCTGCCTATGAAAAAGATGCCAAGTCACATACTTCCGGGGCTGCATGTGCCAGCCGAGCAACTGCCATTGAGATGCAAGAGAATGGTAAATTGACATCCTGAAGGATGCCATTGATGGACATCTCAGTCCATCACTCTACCTCGGGCACCTTTTTGAGAGCATGGTGTCCCAACTCGGAGACGGGGCATCAACTACATTGTTGCTTTAAGCAAGGAGCTGCAAGCAAGACTCCCAGACAACCTAGATGCCTTGAGAAACATGCCATTGTTCATTGTTAAGGAAACGCTAAAGCACAATAAAGGCACCACTGAAATTATTAAAGTAGCTGAGCTACTTGGGTTCCAGCCCAACACAATTGACAAGATTGACCCATGAAGTGAATAACTACAGACTATTCCGGATCAAATCCATTTGAAGATCTGTGTAGAGCTGTACTCGCTCCCCTCTCCTTGCCAAACTCAAATGTGGAGTTTGACCGGCTGTTCAGTCAAATTAGTGTGGTCAAGTCAAAGTTAAGAAATAGCATATCACTGCACACTCTCAACTCCATACTCCTGGTGCGGTATGGACTGAAGCTGGCTGATGATACCTGTTACCAGCATAAACTACCAAGTGAAGTTCTGCAACAGATTGGCATCACAGCAGCATACAGCTTTAAGGCCAGTCCATCCTCGACTGCTGGTTCAAGCTCGGTGATAATGCAGTTGGACAGTGAAGATAAAGAGGATTTCCTTGCCAATCTATGATTCATCATATTTACGTATGCAAGGAGTGGACTTTCTGGAACTGGCGGAGACACACAGCTGATGATGGCAGTGTGCACTGCAGTGTGAGCAAGAACAGTGCCAAAATCTTGAGGAAACCATTGAGCAGCTAGCCAGTCAAGCAGCACAAGAGCGGTGCCTAGCACAAATTATATTTTTTGTTGAGAAGGCCAGTCAACTTGAGGAATGTTATTGTGTATTCTACGTCAATACATAATGACGTCATCACACAATGACATCACAATGTAATTTTGCAACTTTTAGCAAAAAATTTACCTGCCTGTAGCAACTTCCCCTGAAAATGAGTTGGCAACACTGAGCATGATGCGGCCGATATGGTGAGGTGGTGGTGGCGTAGTGGCTAGAGCACAGGGCTGCTAATCAGAAGGTCGTTGGTTCGAACCCCACCACCATTGTGCCCTTGAGCAAGGCACTTAACTCCAGGTTGCTCTGAGGGGATGGGCTCTGTAAGTCGCTTTGGATAAAAGCGTCTGCCAAATGCATAAATGTAAATATGGCAGCAGAACAGAATCTTTCTTACACCTAATGTGAAGAACGATGTGCATTGAATAATCTTACAATGTGAAACATTGCAGCAAAATGAACATTGCCGCTTGAAAAGCGCTTGTTGATTCAGATAAGGAATATGATGAGCAATTGTTCCATCAAAAGAAGAAAAAAAGAAAACTTGAGTATCTTATTGGATGAAATAGGGAGCGTAAGCATCGAGGTAACTAACCAAACGATGATCCAAATTTTGAGCGTTCTTAAAAGTGAATGCCTAGCATGTGATATGCTTGTGTGTTTTGATCATATGCGAGTGAAAGCGACATGGCATACAAGCAATGAGACAGCTGTGGGACCTTATAATGATTGGATGAGATGCCGGAATTGAATGAATGAATGGCGTAATGCTACTTCGAGTACTCTGCAAGAATTATCGCTTAGGCTTCCGTGACCACATCCTCATACTTCGTAATGGTATGAACATTAAATTCCATTCACTTCAAAATGCATTAAATACTGATTTTCTGTTTTAACTGGAATGACATTGAAAAGAATAGACAGTCATACTGGTGTTTAAAGATAAAATTGAGTTGTGTGTGTATATTGGTGTAATTTCTCCCCACTTATGCTGTCCACTCCAACTTTGCCAGACCTCCAAGGCTTTCAGGCTTTGGGCCTCAACATAGAGGCTGTTTTGGGGCCCTCTTTCTTTCTCTGTCTGTGTGGCCAAATAAAAATAACCTTCTGACACTTTTATGGCAGGACACAGTTGTGTGGATTTATGCTGCTTGTTTTCGCACAGTTTAAAGTGAGTCTGTCCAGGGCCAAAGGCTTATAGCCTACGTCAGCACATATTAAATGTTTACGCTGTTTGTCTCACACACTTGTCCTTTTATTTGAAACCAATTGACTCTTAGCCTCTGCGCTAGCATGTCCGATAAATGGCCTATTGCAACAGATGTTATGACTAGGCATGTAATGATACACAAATTTCACTATACGATGTGATACGATGCAAAGCACAACATTGGAAACAAAAAGTAGAGCTCTATAATAAAATAAACATCACTGCGTTAATTTTTTTTGATTGTAATGAGATAAACTCAAATTAACTCACAATTTTCATAATCGTTTCAAAGCAACTTTATAGAAAATCATGCCTTAATTTCTTAAAGCCCCCAGAAAGTGACTGTAGCAAGGAAAACTTTCAATGTTATTTAGTGGTGGAAAAAAAAAAACTAGAGAGGAACCTGGTTTTACAATATATGTACATATTCCAATATTATTTATTTTATCCACTTGCACTTCTTCATGAAAGCAACACCTTAATCGTGAGTATTGCCACCTTTTGGATCCACTAATTAGTGGAAATATTTCCATGCGTACATTGCATTTTCAGAATGCACATGGTTAGAATAATTGGGCCACATGTGTTCAGTGCTCAAGCACTCTGTTGATGACGAAAATGAGGACAAACAAATTATTTGTCGCAAGAATCTTGTCTGGATCTTGCACCTGGTTTGTGCAGTGCACCAATGATTAGACATAGTGTGAAAGAACTTTGAATGCTCGGTGCCTTTGGGAATGATCTCTTTAATATCTCAGTTAGTTTCTCTTAGACAGCAATGAGATGCACCTTTAATGGAGAGCAAATATAGAGACTTTTGCCTCAGACTTAGAATCAAAAGAAAAAGAAAGAGGAAAAAAGTTAGGGATTTTGGGTGTGGGTCAGGTTCAGTTGTATAGTTTGGTTGTAGATAATGTATAGTTACAGCCAGGTCGAGTATTAACATCTCACTTACAGGCTGGGTTCAGGCACATGTTAAAAATAATGTTCGTGCAGATCTTTGCAACCTGTAGTTATCTTCTAGCAAATTAGTGGAGGCCAATAATTCTCTTTATTATTGTACATTCTTTAATATATTTGGGTTTTTTGGTGTATTATTGCTTACACAGCATGATGCATTTATTACAGTATTTAAGGTTAAGCAGATTTATCAAAGGTTGCCATATGGCACTTGAACCTATAACCTCATCTTTACAAGCACAGATCAAAAGCAGGTTGGATAGTTCAAAGTGCTGTGTGTTTAGTGTGCTTTAATGCTTATATCACACTGACTTTCAGAAAAAGGTGACCGCAAAGGCACAGATTTAAGCCAGGGTCCTCAGATCTCATTATGGATTTATGAGAATAATTTGGATTTATTGTAGATTTAGTAAAAAAGAATGATTTGATAACTTTTATAACTTGAATAAGAAGTTGTCTAGCTACCTATTATTATTATATTATATTCATTTATTTAATCCTTATTATTTAATGATTATTATTAATGTGCTTATTATTATTATTATTATTTTTTTTTTTTATAACTTTAAAGCAGTTTACAGTAAAGTTATTAACAAATGTAAGTATTCCTTTTTGACAGGTCTAATCTGTCTGGCACCTGAATATAATATATTTGTTTTAATTATTTAAAATAAAGTTTGGGTGCACCACCATTACAAGTTACTTGGTGAGCAGACCAAGGAGCCATACAGACCAAACATTTACATTTACATTTACATTTATTAATTTGGCAGACGCTTTTATCAAAAGCGACTTACAAAAGAGGAAAAAACATAAGGAGTAAATAAATCATCTTAAGGAGACATTGGTACGAAAAGTGCCATACTACAAAGTTTCACTATCATCAGAATAGTATACAAAACTGATTTAAGTACAACAATTATTTATTTATTTATTTATTTATTTTTAGTGACTGGTTAAATACTCTTGGAAAAGATGGGTTTTTAGTTGTTTTTTGAAGATAGAGAGTGAGTCAGCTTCATGGATTGAGTTGGGGGGTCATTCCACTGTCGGGGGGTCATTCCAACATGATATGATAAAACTGAAAGTCCGGGAAAGTGTTTTGATGCCTTTTTGTTTTGGTACGACAAGGCGACTTTCCATAGCCGACCGCAGGCTTCTGGTGGGAACGTAGCTCTGCATAAATGTTTTTAGGTAAGTTGGAGCAGACCCAGTAACTATTTTGTATGCCAGCATCAGGGCCTTGAATTTAATACGTGCATGAACCGGCAGCCAGTGGAGAGAGACAAAGAGTGGTGTAACGTGTGCTCTCTTTGGTTCATTAAAGACCAGACGTGCTGCTGCATTCTGGATCATTTGCAGAGGTCTAATAGCACATGCAGGAAGGCCTGCATAGAGAGCGTTACAGTAGTCCAGTCTAGTTATGACAAGTGACTGAACAAGCAGTTGTGTGGCATGTTCAGAGAGGAAAGGTCTTATCTTCCTGATATTGTAGAGTGTAAATCTACATGATCTTGCATTCTTTGAGATGTGGTCTGTGAAATTTAGCTTGTCATCAATGGTTACCCCTAGATTTCAGATTTGGAAGGCGACACTGTAGTTGGACCCAGCTCCACTTTCTTGTGATTTTTTTTTTGTAATTAATTTTCTTGTGATTACAAAATGTAGCAGTTCTTTTAATTTAAAAAAAACATTGTGCTCCTACTGGAAACACTGAAATACCAGTGAGACAAAGTGCATTTACATAGAAAAACAATTACAAAGCTGTGCAGTCCTATGCAAAAAAAATAAAAAATATTCAGTGGGAACGGCTCCCAAGATGTGACTGTTTTGGTATGTTCTTCCTATGCATTGCCATACAACTAGTGCTCCTCATGCAAACCACAAGGGAGATCCAACTCCTAATTGATTCCAGTCTGACGTTAGCGTGTTGCTAAGCTAAATTAATCATATAAGTGATGATTAGCATGTTACAATACTAACATAATCTATAATCATAAAAAAACAAGCATAAAAGTACAATACAATTACAAATATTGGTTAAAATAATAAATAATTACATCAAACTATTTTATTGGTATTTTTTGGTATTTTTCCAGTGTTGAATGAAACATAAGTATATCGCCATTTTGGATAAAAAAAATTTCAATGAGCTTTTTGTGAGGCATTTTGAGATTGCCTTCTCAGAAAAGTATCCATGCAATGTTGCCTTATGCCCTGTTTACACCAGACATGACCGGTGTAGACAGAGTGTTAGATGTGTCCAAAATTGGTCTCTTAGGAGGCAACCTAATATTGCTACCATCGACTGGCCTTCACGCCAGGAGTGAGCCATAGGATGCCTTAAAACATTATCTATATCTATTGTGTAGTGGGCTGTGCACATGCTGAAAACATATAAGAGCGCTTGGCTTATGGTGACCAATGTTCAAGTCTGATCTGGGTCATATCCTGATTGCTCTTCTTGCTACTTCATCAATCCCAGGGGAAAAATCATCAACACAAGATAAAAAACAATTACCAATTAACTTTAAAACATAAAATAATTATCAACATAAATTCAGAAAATAACACATATATTATAAACTACCTCATCTAACATTAACAATACATAATATAAACAGTGATTGCTATTCAACAGAAGGCCTAGTTGACCTATTCCTACATTACCCATAATTCCATGATTACTGTATAAAACAGGAAACAGAAAGGCTGCACATTCTCTTAAAATCCACCCCTGGAACCATGCTGCAGTCATGAACCCAGGGAGCGGTAAGAAAATCAAACAAACTTCAAATTAATAAAGCAAAAGAAAAACTCTTGTTGTATTTCTTTCTTGTCTTATGAGCACCCTTAGACAACAAAAAGACAATAAAAAGAAGTGGATATAATACAATTTATAACTCAAATATAATGTGGGCATGTAGGACTCAAAGGTAACCCATCACATCATCACATCTTTCCTTTCGCTGTTACATTCTCAGACCCTGGTCGAGGATTCACAACATAATGAAAGAGTTGCATTGACAAACTCCAACGAGTTAAACAACTATTTGTATCTTTCATTTTATCAATCCATTTGAGGGCACTATGATCAGTTTCAACAAAAAAGTCTTGACCAAGCAAGTAATATTTAAAGGAATATTTAAGTGCTAAACCTTCCTTTTCTATTACTGAGTACCTTGTTTCACGAGGGTACAGTTTTCTGCTTAAAGAAGCAACAGAATGCAAATCATTTCCATGCTCTTGCATCAGAACTGCCCCTAGTCCAACCTCCGAGGTATCTATCTGAAGCACAAATGTCTTTTCAAAATCAAGACTATACAAGATAGGATCCTTCATTAAAGCATCCCGCAGATCCTGAAAATTTTGCCTAGAACACTCAGACCACAGACTCTGATTAGAGCATGACTTCTTTATTAACAGGGCCTCTCTAGTGGCGAAATGAGGTATAAACCTCTGGTACCATCCTGCTAGGCCCAGGAAAGACCGTTCTATCAGGAAGACACGCAGGCTTGAGTGAGGTTTAAGATGCCATTTATTTGATGAATGTAGAACACAAAAGTAATGTCTCTCTTTGGCGTAGGCCCCGTCTGGCAGTCCGAGGGAGTTGTACTTGGAACCATCATATCCTGCCGGAGATAGGAGGCAGGGGCGAGGAGCCTACCCCCGTGCGGGACGGGGCTCAACTGGTGATGGTGGGGTGGTGGAGGTTGCCGTGTTAGCGCACTGAAACGGCAATGTGATAGATTGTGAGCAGACTTATAAAGCAATGGCTTACCTGCGATTGGCTAGGAATTACCCAGCTAATAGTGTGATGATGTACAGCTGCTAGTCTTCCCGCTAGAACTACGCTGCGCTCACATAACCTGTTGTTTCGTGACCAGAAGTGCACAGGTCTGAATGGCATGAATCTTTTGGACTTGGGGTTTTATAACACCATTACCCAAATGTTTCATAATACAATATACCAAATACAAAAGTCTCACCCTTTTCCAAAGAACACCTTGCCGGATTGATATTCAATCCAGCCTCTTTAATTCGCTGAAACACTGTTGCAAGATGGTGAAGGTGCATTTCACAATTATCACTAAATATAACTACATCATCAAGATAAGCTGTTGTAAAGTCTTCCAGGTCATGCAAAACAGCATTCATTAACCTTTGAAAGGTAGTGGAGCCCCATGTAAACCAAAAGGAAGGCCCAAAATTGCAAAAGGCTCATAGGGGCACGTAAAGCAGTCAATTCTCGAGATTCAGGGGCCAGGGGAACTTGCCAATACCCCTTACATAAGTCTATGGTACTAATAAATTTAGCTTCCCCTAGCTTCTCAATCAGTTCCTCAATACGGGGCATAGGATAGGAGTCAAACTTGGAGACAAAATATAGGTAATGGAAATCAATGCAAAAAATGTAAACTACCATCCTTTTTTGATACTAACACCACAGGATTACACCACTTGCTTTGAGTATGTTCCACAATACCCATCTCATGCATCAATTTAATTTCCTCTCTAAAATCTGAAACCATTCTTTCTGGGATATGATAACTCTTTCTTTTCACCTGAACATTGGGTTTCAACACAATCTGATGTTGAGTGAGAGTGGTGCAACCTGGAGTACTTTTGAACAATTCGGGATCACATAACTCTTAAATTTGCCTTGTCTACTCCTCTAACAAGTGATCAAAATTAACTGAAAAGGAATTTTGAGAGACCGGTAAATACTGTTCTTTCACATCTTCCTCTTCTTTATCAACCCTGATCAAATTTACCACTACAGCCTCCCTTTTTGTGGGAACCGTTCTTTCAAGAGATTAATATGTAGGTTTCTATGAGAACATGAACACCCCAGAGTGGCAGTTTCATACATTGTGGGCCCTAACTTCTTGGTAACCACAAACGGTCCCTGCCAATTACCCAACAGCTTGTTCTCCTCTGATGGAACAAGCATCACAAGAACCTGTTGTCCTAGTTCAAAAGACCACTCTCTAGCCTTCCAATCATACCAACATTTCTGTCTATTCTGTGCCTCCAGTAGGTGTTTAATTGCCAGCTTTGTCATCAGCTCTAATTTCTCCCTCATTTGCAACACATAATCTGTTCCCAGGATTCTTTCAACAGGGACAAAGGACCACACACCTCATGACCATACATCAGCTGAAAGGGGGAAAAGCCTGTTGAGGCCTGAGGAACTTCTCTATATGCAAACAATAAATATGGTTACCACTTGTCCCAGTGTCACTCACAAATTCACGAATCATTTAAACAAGAGTTTGATTAAATCTTTCTACAGGCCCATCTGTTTCTGGATGATAAGGCATGGTCTTCAAACCTTTTAGCACCAACAACAGATAAATCTGTCGCAATAACTTTGAGGTGAAATTAGACCCTCTATCAGTGAGTATTTCTTGGGGAAACCCCGCTCTAGCAAAAAAACTGAACCAAACAGAAGGCTACAGATTTGGCTTTAATATTCTTCAAAGGAAAAACCTCAGGATATCGAGTTGTGTAATCACAAATTACCAACATATATTTGTTACCAGCTTTACTTCTTTCTAGAGGGCCTACAATATCCATGCCCAATCGCTGAAAGGGAGCATCTATTACAGGCAAAGGCATTAAAGGAGCTTTCGGAGGGCAGTACACTGGCACTCTGGACATGTCTTACAAAATTCAGCTATATCCTTGGTCATCCCTGGCCAAAATTTTTTTTACTGATTCGGTGATACATTTTACAGTACCCCAGATGACCCAGGGTATAGAATGTCCCATTGTTAACACTGTTTTACGTACACTCAGAGGAAGAACATTTGTTGTCTCACAAATAGCAAAACCTCCAAAAGAGACTGTCTCCATACCCTGCTCTGCTTGTTATGCACCTCTGGCATATATTAATTAGTTAATAATATAGAAATGTCAGAAACTGCTTCTTGCAGTTCAGGCATGTCAGTAGGTGTTTGCCACTCAGTGCTTATGTCATCTGGACCCTCCCTGTCAGTAACTTGTACCACTGTTCCCTGGAACTTGTTTAATCTCTTCTCTGCTGTGGACTTAACAGGTTTCACTGAGAGGATTGGTAAATCACAATCATAAAAAGGTAGACAAGTCAAAGGGTTTTCTTCATTCACTTTCTGACCCATTTTGGATTTAGCCTGTGTTAACGCCATATTACATGTATTATTGTTGAGCAATAAATCCATCAAAACAGGACAATCATGACCAATAATCACAGGGTATGGCAATTTTGGACTAGTCTCACTTTTGTTAAATAGGACTGCCCATTAACCCATAAATACACCTCAGCAGTTGGATAAGATTGTTTTTCCTCATGAATACATTTGACCATGACAGGGCAGTACATTTTTGTGAAGCATTCAGATACAAGATAGGTTTTTACCAAGGTATGTGTGCAACCTGTGTCTACCATAGCAACTACCTTCTGACCATTAAATTCCACAGGAATTGTAACATCACTTGGCATAGGAATAATACTAGGCTCAGGCTTTAACAAACGAGGAACATAACAAACATTAGTGAGCTTTTTAGTCTGGTTTGGACACATTGGTTTCTTATGGCCTAACTGGCCATAATATTGCTACCTTTTCAAATGGCCTTCACGCCAGGAGAAAGCCATATTATGCCTCATGTCATGATTGCATTACTTGTCTCTCACCACTACTTTCCTCTCTAAAGTGTACTTTCCTATAAATAAAGTCAAAATAACATTTCAATTCTGTCTAGGTTAGCATCTCATTAGGTTGTTTCATAAGAGTTTGTATTGACTTAATATGTGTCTATTTTTTTTTTTCAAAGATAATAACCATGAGATCCAAGGCAAGTCTCTTGGCCGTCCTTGCATAAGTCATTCTCTCACTCTCATTCCCATTCAGACACAGAAAAACAGTTTACTCATCTCTGCCTGATGTGGCGGTGTCCCATAAATGGGTTATTCTGGATCTCTGCTGTGTGTCTTCTTTTCTGTTTGGATTAAGGTGAGAAGGCAGGCTGCCCGGCCAAACAGAGCGCACACTGACACCCAGAAGGCATATGACACCACTCCTGTCACTGTAAGTATGTGTCCTAGCAGTGCACACACACACTTTTTTCATTTGACACACAAAGACAGCTTTTTCTTCCAGCTAAAGCACCTCTGGTACACTTTGGACAGACAGAGATTTTAAACTATTGGCATGTCAGGCAGTGGTCTACAGAGCAGGTTTTACTCTAGGCATACTCTGGGCTTAACAAGGGGTCTGTTAAGAGATATGCTGATGTAGAGTATCAGGCAGGCATCAGGTGGTCCTGCAACCCCTGTTAATCATATCACTTTCTCCTGCAGCGCAAATGCTGGGACAGCCGTTAGCATGTTGATAACTAATGTGCTCTGACAGGGCTAGTCTTTGTGTCTACATGTAGAGAGTGGCGATGGAAGTGCTTCCACTTCGTGATTCACTTCGCTCCTGCAAGTCTTCAATCTACCTCAACTAGATTTATGCTACAGTAGCAACGTCAAGGTCATGGGTTTGATTACTAGGGAACATCTATACTGATAAAGTATATACCCCTAAATGCACTGTAAAATGCTGTCCAGCTTCCAGATTAACAAAATGTAATTTATACAATTGTGATCTGGGAGAGGTGAAGAAAAGTGTGAGATCCATCTGAAAAAAAAGACTAATTTAGGGACACATGAATCCTGACTGCCATCACTAGATGCTTTTCCTCTCTTTATCCTGCACTTCGGTCACTCACTTGCTCTTCCTGTATAACTGCAATGTTGTCAAGATCAATGTTATTGATGACTTTATGCCTTATTCTATGAGTATAATTTATGCAAGGTCAGTAAAAGAAGTTGTTTTATCCACTCCATGATGATTTAAAGTAATATACTGTTTATGCAGGTGAAAATGTTTAATTTGTTAAAATGTTACATTCTGTTTACATGACACTTATGCACTAACATGCTATACAGGCCATAATATGTGCCGGTTACACTGTTATTGTAATGTATGATGACACTGATGCTATTGCAAAGATGAGTGTATAAATGTGTTAATGTGCAGAATAAAGACAAAAGAATGGTGATAGAGGCATATCTTACTTTGGGCAGATGTGTGAATGGCTTTCACTGCAAATGGCACATGTGAATGAGCAATTAAGAGTATTTGAGTAGATTTGACTCTTCAGGTCACATCTATTGTTTACTTTCATCAATAAGAGTAAGAAAGTATTTAGTATTTATTTAGTATTTAAGAAAGTATTTAGAAATAATTTTCTCCTAGGTGAGCTGTTACGAACCACCGAAACAAATGCAAAAACATTTTTATTTTAGTTTTCATAGTTTTCATGTGACATCACATACTTATAGGAACTCCCACCTGCAGGGCAAAACAAGGCTTTTTTCCTGCTGCCGCCTGTTATTTTTACCAGGTTTTATATGCCAAAATGCTGGATAGTTGTTGTTCAGTCAGATGCACTAACTGATGAGGAGACAAGCTTGGGTTGTGATTCTACAGAATCCTATCCAAGAAAGAAAACCCAGGGAAGAGATTGTGGATTTGTGCTATTAGATGCCACTGTCCCTGGAGAGGGCAAAGAATGGCAACCATCAAAGTACACACATCTTTACAGCGAATATTTCATCAAAGGTAAGCTCAAGTAAACACTGAGTATTTCAATTGATGTATTTTCAGTCATTATATCTTTACGTAATTGTTCAAACATGGTTAGTTTTCGTGTAGTGGCCTTGACGAGTTACGCTAACTAGTGGAATCATTTCCATAGTCGGGAAACACTTACGTTAACAGTTAGCTAATGCTAGCTAAATAATAAGTTATCTAGTTAAGGGAAGGTTAATTTGAAGTCTGAAGAGTTAACAGCAGCTGTTGGAAGAGAGAGAGGGTTTTCCAAGTCTACAGAAACAATATAACAAATGTTAGCTAATTAGCACTCACCTTTGCTATGAAAATGAAGAATTTCTTGTCCTTATCCCAAACAGCAGCATTATTGACCCATCCAGATTGAACAAAACATATACCTGTAATTGTCTGTACTTTTGTACACTTTCATCCTGGCAGCAGTGTAAGGGTAGGGATTTTCCACAAAATGTATGTAAACATTGCCAAAGTGGAGCTCTGGCGTGGATCTTGGACTGATCCAAGATGGCGGCGCTGTAGCACCAAAATGGTGCTATTTTTGTTTAATAAGCCCGACTTTTGCGGCACATGGACATCGGAGCAACCGGTGTTCATGTCTACCATTGCCAAACACTACTAAGTTATAAGACTCATGCAAAAACCAAGCTGCATGATGAACTGCGGAAGGCGCTACACGTACTCGGCTTGCTACGGAGACCAGGCCTCGAGGCCTCGCCGTCGCCTGATGCCGGTGGACGGGAGAGAGGACGTCGTAAGCGGTGTGCGAGGAAGCGGAAGTATGGAAAGAGGGCGGGAGTCCATGCTAGGCTAAAAACAAACCCTAGCCGGCCGGCTCTCCCGTCTATCCTGCTCTCAAATGTTTGCTCCCTGGACATTAAACAGGACTATATCCGACTCCAACAGGCTATGCAGCGTGAGTTTAGAGACTGCTGCGTCTTTGTTTTCACGGAGACGTGGCTCAGCGACAGAGTTCCGGACGCCGCCATTCAGCTAGACGGGCTCGCCTCGTTTAGTGCTGACAGAAATACAACTCTCTGCGGTATGACTCGCGGTGGTGGCTTGTGTGTTTACATCAACACGGAATGGTGCAAGAACTCTGTGCTAGTCTCTAGCTACTGTTCATCGCTGTTGGAGCTTGTGACTGTTAGATGCAGACCTTTATATTTACCACAGGAATTCACCACTGTTTGCATAACTGGAGTTTACATTCCCCACCGCGCTAACGTTAAGGAAACGCTCTTTGAACTGTATGGGGCTATGAGCGAACTGCAGAACGCTCAACCCGATGGACTGTTTATCGTCGCCGGAGATTTCAACCATGCGAACGAGAGGGGCGAACGCGCTTGATCTTGTTTACACGAACATCCCAGGCGCATACCGGGTGGAGCCCCGCCCCACCTCGGCTACTCAGACCACATCTCTGTTATGCTAATTCCAGCATACAGAACGCTTGTCAGATGCACAAAACCGATTCAGAAGCAGGTGAAAACCTGGCCAGCAGGAGCCATCCCTGCTCTACAGGACTGTTTTGAGTGTACTGACTGGCACATGTTTAGGGAGGCTGCAACACATGGCGACTTGGAGGAATACACAGCATCAGTGACCAGCTACATCAGCAAGTGCATTGATGATGTCACTTTCTCCAAGACCATCACAACACGCTCCAACCAGAAGCCGTGGATGACTGCGGAGGTGTGCACGCTGCTGAAGACCCAAGACTATAAGGCAGCCCTAAGAACAGCTAGGGCCAAACTGTCCTGGGTCATCAGAGAGGCAAACGCGCACACGCCCAGAGAATCCACGGTCACTTCCAGGACAGCGGTGATACACAGCGCATGTGGCAGGGCATCCAGGCCATCACCAACTACAGGACAACATCCGTTGCCTGTGACAAAGATGCCTCCCTTCCAGATGTGCTGAACGACTTCTATGCTTGGTTTGAAGTGCAGAACGACGTGGTGGCGAGGAAGACCACCCCTCCCCCCAACGACCAGGTGCTCTGTCTCACCACGTTGGATGTGAGGAAAACTCTACGTAGAGTCAACCCACGGAAGGCCGCTGGACCAGACAACATTCCTGGCAGAGTGCTCAGAGGATGTGCAGACCAGCTGACAGATGTTCTTACCGACATCTTCAACATCTCTCTGAGCAGCGCCGTCGTTCCAATGTGCTTCAAGGCCACCACCATCATTCCCATGCCAAAGAAGTCTTCAGTGTCCTGCCTCAATGACTACCATCCCGTTGCACTCACACCAATCATCATGAAGTGCTTCGAGAGGCTCGTCATGAGGCACATTAAGACCCAGCTGCCCTCCTCACTGGACCCACTGCAGTTTGCGTATCGTACAAACCGTTCAACGGACGATGCCATCACCACAACCCTCCATCTGGCCCTCACCCACCTAGACAAAAAGGACTCATATGTTCGAATGCTGTTCATAGACTTAAGCTCAGCATTCAACACAATAATTCCTCAGCACCTGATTGGAAAGCTGAACCTGCTGGGCCTGGACACCTCCCTCTGCAGTGGATCCTGGACTTCATGACTGGGAGACCACAGTCAGTCCGGATCGGGCAGCAATGCACAGCTCGAATCACATCATCAAGTTCGCCGATGAAACGACCGTGGTGGGTCTCATCAGCAAGAACAATGAGTCAGCATACAGAGAGGAGGTGCAGCGGCTAACGGACTGGTGTAGAGCCAACAACCTGTCTCTGAATGTCGACAAAACAAAAGAGATGGTTGTTGACTTTAGGAGAGCACAGAGTGACCACTCTCTGCTGAACATCGACGGCTCCTCTGTGGAGATCGTCAAGAGCACCAAATTCATTGGTGTTCACCTGGCGGAGAACCTCACCTGGTCCCTCAACACCAGCTCTATTAACAAGATAGCCCAGCAGCGTCTCTACTTTCTTCGAAGGCTGAGGAAAGCACATCTCCCAACCCCCATCCTCACAACTTTCTATAGAGGGACTATTGAGAGCATCCTGAGCAGCTGCATCACTGCCTGGTTTGGGACTTGAACCGGTTCGGACCGCAAAGCCCTGCAGAGGATAGTGAGAACAGCTGAGAAGATCATTGGGGTCTCTCTTCCCTCCATCAAAGACATTTACATAAAACACTGTATCCACAAAGCAACCAGCATTGTGGAGGACCCCGCACACCCCTCACACAAACTCTTCACCCTTCTGCCGTCTGGCAAGAGGTACCGAAGCATTCAGGCCCTCACGACCAGACTGTGTAACAGCTTCTTCCCCCAAGCCATCAGACTCCTCAATACTCAGAGACTGGTTTGACACACACACACATGTGTCCTGAGTTGCACTTTAATAACTGCCACTTTATAACTGTCTGCTACCTCAATAACTGCTATGTGCATAGAACACTATCTCATAGTATGTTATGTTTACATTTGGCATTTAGTAACTGTCATCTTTTTGCACTACTGTGTACTGGTCAGCGCTGCAATGTCTATCACTGTGCCTATTGTCCTGTTCATTGTTAGAAATTTATTGTACTGTCCCGTACTTTTGCACATGTTTTTGCACGTGCACTTTATATAGGTATTTTATATAAGTATTTTATTTAGTCTGTGTAGTCTCATGTGGTTCTGTGTTTGTCCTATGTTATTTTATGTAGCACCATGGTCCTGGAGGAACGTTGTCTCATTTCACTGTGTACTGTACTAACTGTATATGGTTGAAATGACAATAAAAACCACTTGACTTGACTTGACTTTAATTCTTTAGTGATTGAAATACTGCGGCAGGTGCTATAAATGGATTGCAAGTGCAAAACATGCAGTTTGTTCATATATCTTTGTTTTTCTTCTTTTGAGAGGTGATCTAAATATTTGTGGCTTGAGACAGATGGAAAATTGACAGGCCTGTGCTTTGACAGGTGTGTCCAGTGTTTGCTGCCATGTTGGCACATGTTCAAGAGCAGTGCCCTGTAATTGAGGTGGGGGCCTTGATCCGGATCCCCGACACTCCACAGACCGCACCCGATCAGGCAGGGACATACCAAATACCTGTGAATATTAAGGGGGTTACATACCAAGCCTTGGAGTATTCAGGTTGTAATCATTCAACCTCCATTCATCAATGCTCGGTGTGGTGGAGTGGCACCTCTGCCAACCTTTGTGAATTTACAGTTCGGTAGCCGGACAATTATGGACAGTGATTCCGGTAAGAGAATCAGGCAAGGGAAAAGTATATCTTCGTCAAACTTCTCTTTAATAACACTTGTCAGGCAGTAAGTGACATCCATTTACAACCTCAGGATGGTAGGGAAAGTTATAAGATGTTATCACGCTGTGTTGTGGTCTGTAGAATATATAAATAAAGGAATACAGTATGAATACAATATATCTGTACACAAATTACATCACAAGGTATCAATAACTAGCTAAGTAGTCATCACTCGGTTCATAATGGGGCATTGGAGGCAAATAATTGTGTGATGGTGAGTTGTGTGCATGGGGATATTCATGATTATCCTATAGTGACCATCACTGCAGTATTCCATGTACAAAAGCATAATGGTTAAGGCAGTGGTTAGTCCTCGCCTCACCCATCTGCTAATTTTGGGAACTAATTGGCCAGATTTTTTATCATTATTCAAGGGGTTATGTGGGGATGGGTCCTGTGAGAAAGTAAATCATATAGGATGTGCAAAGCACTGGCTGGGAGGCGTGGCCTGGGCTGTCTGTGGTGGCTCCACGTCAGACTGATGCTGGGGAAGGGGCGGTGTCACACTCCCCCGCCCTTAGGGAATTCCCGGTAGGGTAATTCTGCTGGAGCAGTCAAGAGATGAAAACCTTAAGCATGTGACCAAGTGAAAGTGATTGATGTTCAATGTCTCCAGCTGAGCATCGCACTCACATATCCATATTTTTAAATTATAAAAGATTGGTTGTTTAGAGTGACACAGGACACTTGCACAAACTAAAATACAACCCAGCAGTTGATACCAAAGAACCGTCGAGAAATGTTATTCCAGGCGGCTTATCATAATCATATGGCAGGTCATTTGGGGCAGGGGAAAACACTAAAGGCACTTTTTCACTGCACGTTATGGTTCGACTCACCTCAACTCTACTTTTTTGAGCTTGCATTTCCACTGCAGTTTAGTGCCACCTAAATGTGGGTAAGATTATAGGCTGATCGTCATAGTTGCACCACCTCTACTGCCATGACATAATCTTAAACATGACACAAACTGACCAAAACAATAACACAACCGCTAGCTGTTAGCTAAAACTCATTGTGCTGCATAAAGCAGTTGTTGCATATTGATTTTACACCAATGTAACAGTTAAATTGGCCTGGTTGTTTTAGAAGCAAGCTTCCAGTAGCTGGTCAACTAAATAAAGTGAAGCTTTCAAGCAGAGTATAGAGCTAACCTATAGAGTTAACATAACAAAATGTACCACCCTCCATCGTAGCCGAGTCCAGGGCACTCTCCCTCCCATTGCTCGCCAGTTTAGATAACGTCAAATTGGTCGAACCACTTCCACATTTCCTTGATGGTTCTGTTGTCACTTTTTTTTTTTTTTTTTTACTTTTCCCTACACTGTTGGTAGTTCCAGTGGTAGCCGTGTGCGGCCAAGAGCTGAGACACTTCCTGAGAGACATTTCTGTTTCGCTCATCGCTAACAATTGGACTGTCTGCACCTCGTTAATTTGAGCATAGCCATTTCTTTTTTCACAATTTGAAAGTTTTCGAAAAAAAAAAGTATTAGGTACCAGGTACTATCCACAGTGGAAAACCCCAAAAAAGCGAGCAGAGTCGAGTTGTACAGTGCAGTGGAAAAGCTCCATAAGACATCTCATGGCCTGTTTCTATAGGCCGGGCATTCACACAGATGTTCGCCAGTGCTGTTCAGAATGCCGTAAATGTTAAAAAAAGCTGGTGAATCCACCGGCCACTCCAAAAGCACAATTGTGCCCCCTTCTGTTGATCTAGATTCATTTTGAGCGAATTGGCATGGAGCTCGTGGGGCCATTAGAATGGACAGCACGTGTGCATCACTTTGCGTTAGTCCTGGTGGATTATGCAACATGACATTTGGAAGCAGTGCCACTGAGCAACATCTCAGCACATAGTGTTGTGAAGGCACTCTTCAAAATTAAGTGGGGATTCCGAAAGATTTCCTCACCGCTTCTGCATTCCCCTGACTTCTCTCTCCCTTTTATTTTGCAGATGGACACATCAGACAGGAGGCTGGTTGCTGTACTGTCCCAAGTGGTGGAGGGGGAAGAGTGCCCGTTGCTGTACATTTTTTGGACACTCTCTATGAATACTCTATGAGTACAGCACCATAGAGAAGGAGTGCTTGGCCATGAGGTGGGTGGTCGTCACTCTATGCTACTATTTGTTGGGATGAGCATTCATCCTCTGTTCGGACCATGCAACGCTCCAGTGGCTCCACCGCATGAAGAATGCCAATGCCCGGATCACCCGTTGGTATTGGATTGCTGATAATTACTGTTTCTATGTTCGCAGTGAGAGACGGGAGAATTAATAAGGGGGCCAGACCTCAGAGTAAGAGAGAGAACCCAGCTGACAAGTCATGTGTGTTGGAGGCTGCCATTCCCAGAGTGTTTGATTGTTTATATGTGAAGCTTATCGATACGCTATGAAGCATATGTTTTTTGTTATTAATAAATTTACAATTGAGTTGGATTTGCGGTCTCCCGCTTTCTCATTTCTCGAACCTTGTTACATATATATTATATGTATTATGTAGAAATATGTATTATACAGTGTATACTGAACAGTGTCCAATAAGTAGATCACAGTGGGCTAGTATTCCATTCTAAACATTGCCAAATTACTTTTGTGGCTGTATGCTAGGCCTGAGTAAATCTGACTAATTTGTCACACGTACACACACTCTGTGAGTACGAAGTGTAAAACCCAGCCCAAACACTCCAAATATTGTTCTTCATAAGCATGCACAAAATGCTATATGCTTTTGAGCGGAGGTGAAGGCCATACTGATGCAAGCAGTGTCAGGAGTCTGCTGGCTAGCTGCTCTGGCACTAAAATGAATGGTTTGTTACATTTTGTTGTATTGACAGAATATAAACATCCAACGTCAGGGCCGGTGAAGCCGAGATAAACTAAAGTGCTCATTAATCGTGAAAGAGGAGCGCAGCTGAGGTGCCAGAGTAATTAATATTACACATAATGATGGCTAGAATGAAACGAATGTCAATTACTTTTCTTCTAGCACCATTAACATTTCTCTACACATTCTACAATTGATGTGTTTAGATGTAGAAAAATTTACACATACATACAGTAAGCTCTCTCCATAATACACATATACATGCACATACACAAAAGCCATATGTTTTCTATGTCTCTCTGCCTCTTTCCCCTCCTTAACTGCGAAACAACAATTCTATTGTTTATAATGCCTTTTAATAAATCATTTTTATTTGTTGGCGGACTGAGTGTGACAAAGCTGTTCTAAATAAAGCTCTGTTAGCGTGTCCAGATGAGTGAAGTGCTTGTACTGCCATCCACTGAAGAGGCTGTGGAGTACATTAGCAGTTCAACATAAACACAGAGTTGCTCCTCAGCTTTCTGTGTACACCACTTTCAACCAAGACCATTATTGCCTGTGAGGGTGAGGACTAACAAGTGCTCGCTAGGCTTTTGCTAACTATTTATTATTAATGGTGCTGTGTAATATGTGCACACCCTAGTCACCCCATTAATTCATAACAGTGCTGAGGAGGAAAGGTGTAGGTAGAAGGTAACTGTGCGCCTTGGGTGCCAAGACTATACATACTCTTTTGAATGATAGTCCCTAACCTGAGATGCTGGTTTGCTGATGTCCCACCAGGTTTTTTACCTAGCTTAACCAGCAAGTCTTACAACCTATTCTCATAGAATGAACATTACTATAACAATATTTTTTCAAACTGAGTTTTACGTGCTGCCTTCTACGTTTTGCTGCAGTTTCCTGGTGAAATTAACACTAGAGGCACTATGACAGCTGTGCGTTTTATTCATTTTCACACAAATCATGGGTGCAATGGCTGTTTATGACTTTATAAACACTTATTATTTGTTCTATTACTCACACACACTGCTGTTATTTTAGCAAACACTTTTACTTTAACATATAATTTCAAAAGCGATCAATTTTAACACTTGTATTACAGATCCACCTACATTTACACACTTATTCCATCATTATTAGCTTGTGTGGTAGTTCACCTGATAAGGTGTTGGACTTTGGACTCAGAGACTGAGCCTCAAGGGCACTTGAAGTGAAAGTGAAAGGAAGTGCCATAGAAAATGACATGGTTGCTTTGTAAATGGTCTTTTAATATAAAATGTGCTTTTAAAACACTATAGGTAATTTTAGGCATTGGTTAATGTTAAGGATGTCTGTATTCTTCACCACTCATTTATCTTTTTAAGACACTATTGTTTGGTTCAGATCAAAGTTTTAGGTTAGGGAGGTACATTTTACTCATTAAAATTCACCTTACAATCCTCTTCTGATAACAACATAATTTTACTTGCTTTTGGGGTCTTTCGCTGGACATTTAACTGGCAAACTGCAGCCAAATGTGTAATACAGCACGTAATTTTGGTTTGCAAACATTTTGCCATTGTCACGTAATTTCATGAGGTAAGGCTGAAGTCTTGAGACAGATGCTCTTGTTTGTGAAGTTTTGTTGTTGCCTCATTCTGAACTGCTAAGGAAGGAGTTGTTGGGTTACTTGACATCCTCGTACAGGATGTCTATGGTCCCGTATTTTAGCACTAAGATGCTCGAGTGGACCTCCCAACACTCCAATCACAATATAGCCTCCTCTTTATAAGCCTACTCAGCTGTCTCTCACTGCTGGAATACTCCATTGTTTTCACACAACCCCCCCCCCACCCCATCAGCACCAGTTTAGGTCCCGTTCTGGGTGGGGTTAAGCTCCACTCCCCTGCCGTCATTGCTTCTGGCAGTATCTGACTGTTCAAGCAAGTATCCGAGCATTAAACAGTAGGACTGGGCTTATGCCAAATGATGTACGTATTTCTATGTTCGTATTAATCCCAGTCTTTTCTGAAAGAACTGGCATCCAAAACATTACAGACATTTTTATATGGAAGTTACTTGTTGAAGGTGTGCAAGGAGCTTTTCAGAGTAGGGTGTTAGGTAGGGTAAGATTTTCAATTGGAATTTTTTGACATTTGATGAGTCAAGGTAAGACATCCATCCAGGGCAATTCCAAAGCTTTTGAAAAGAGATGACTGTGACCTCAGAGAAAAAATATGGAAAGAGACTTGTGGGGGAGGCACAGGAGCTCAATTTTCAATCTTGAGGTAATGAGTATAATGAGTACCCAATGAAAATGAGATGTCCATGGGGAAAACTAGGATGTTTTCAAGATAATACAGGTGAGCGCAAATGAAGAAGACGTCTCTAGAACGATGTGTAATTCATTTAAATTTTCTTAAATACTTAGTATTTAATGTTATGGCAGATGTTCAGGCCTTGACCTACTTGAAAACTGAATCAGCTTCATTTGGTGAATGTTTTTGGTGCCAATCCAAGGTTATGTCTGGTGTACAGTATGTAATATTCTTGTTTTGTGTTGAATAACTAATGTGCTAATGTTGGCTTTTTGTTCTCACAGTCTTTCATGAAGTTTTGGACATGCATATGTCATTTCTGAACACTTTTCAAAGCACACTGCATTGCCCTCAGGTATAGAGAATAGCTATTAGAACCTAGATAAGACTCATACACACAGTAGGCTTTGGGTGCTCTCCCCACCTATAATGCTTTGATTTCATGCTTACCTCCTTCAACCTCAGTATACCCAAAATACAACTTTTAAGATGACTTTGGCATATGTGTGTGTGTGTGTGTGTGTGTGTGTGTGTGTGTGTGTGCACGCGTGTGTGTATGTGTTTGTGTTAAAGTGAGAGAGCTGAAAGGCAGATGCATTGTGTGAATGGGAGCGTAAGTAAAAAGTCTTTGCACAGATGTCCGTTGATGGGATTACTCACACTCTCTCTGCCTAAGGACAGGAATGAGAGATAGAGATTGGGGAAGGGAGAGTGTGTGTGTGTGTGTGTGTGTGTGTGTGTGTGTGTGCGCGTGTGTGTGTGTGTGTGTGTGTGTGTAAATGATTTAACAGATAGCTCTCTCAAAGTGGTAAAGATCACAAAAGGTGTTGTGAGCTGCCCATCATTCCACTAATCCAGAGGGCTCACATCTGCATTAACACCCCCACATCACACCAAACACAACTGGCGGCAGCTGACAGAATTTTTTGGAGAGAACTGGGAATAACAGGAGTTTGACTGAAGGCCTGCAGAAAGTATTGGGCCAGCAAAACAAGATGGCTCAGATGTTGATGATGGGGATTTTCGGGGACCTGGAAAGACAAGGAATGTCATAATCTGATTTCTTATTTATTTACTTTTATTTGTATTTTTTTTTTAAATTGTACATTTAGTGGTACAATGGTTTGTTACTGGGGCAGTACCCTCAAAGGTACACCAACTGCACCATCAAACGTCAGTTGAGAGTTATCTCATGAAAATTACGTGGCTATAAATTTTTGCTAAATTATATCACATGGTTCCTTACACGTATTGTGGCAGTTCCGAGTTGAAGTGTCCACTGTGTGTCACTAAAAGAAAGTTCAATTTTCTACCAAAAAGATGAGGTTTTAAATGTTAATGCTTTATCAAGTTTTAAATCAACAAAACCTACCTCAAGTACCCTTAACCTTAAACCCAATCGATAGTGTCATAAAAACACTAATTTGAGTTAAAAAAGCTATTTCTTTTTTAATTAAGGACCTGACAGAGCTCTTTCATCTAAAAATCTTAATTTGTGTTCTGCTGAAGAAAGACAGTCATAAACATCTGGGATGGCATCAGGATAAGTGAATAATGAGAGTTTACATTTTTGGTGAACTATTCCTTTAATTTCAAAAGCATTGTTAGGTAAGTTACTTTAAAGAAGTAATTAATTACTAACTACTAATTACATCTTCTACAGTGTAATTACATTACTGTATTAATTACTCTGTCTGAAATGTAATTTAATTACTTATTACTAATTACTTTCTAAAACCCTGATCAACCTTGACCAGATGGACAATACAAAGATAGACATGAAACTGTTCTTTTAATTCTTTCAAATAAATCATATAAAATCAAATAAATTATTCATGAACTGGACAGAGAATTTAAGGGGGCAGCATTAAAATAGAACACATGTATTTTAACATTAGATGTTAAATTTCTATTTTAAATTCACTTTTATTTTATATAGAATTGTTCTATAGTCAATACAATATTTAACACAATTACATCAGAAGTAACTGTAATTAAATTACTAAAGAGTTAAAAGTAATCCCTTACTTTAATTTTTTCAATGAAAAAAGCTATTTAATTATAGTTATTAATTACTGTGTAATGCATAAGATAGCATTGTGAAAGGGACAGGGTGAAAAGTAAGTTTTTATGAACTGATAATCTGCCATGTACTCCATGTAGCAAAATGTAGCAAGCTAAGCTACCAACTACTGTTCCATCCCTGGAAGTATTTTGTGTATTCTTTATTTTACTTATTGTACTTAAATATATATATGGATATATGAATTCATATTACCATTGGAGATTTGCTGGCTTTGTGTTTTTGTTCCTGTTCCTCCATATCTCTCTCTCTCTCTCTCTCTCTCTTTGCAGGCTGACCAACATCAGGTGTCTGCAATTATGACCACTAATCAGTCCTCTGTCAGGATTGGTTTGTGTGGAGAGGAGCTTCACAATAAAATCCCAGCAGAATTTCTCTGTAATGTCTCTTTCCTTTCTTCAGTGTCAGACTTCCTTGTCGGGAGGTGAGTGTCATTTCGTTTCTCTCCTGTTTTTTGGGTTAGTGAGGGAGCCAGGGATAATATATGTTTGTTTGCTTTTTTTTGTTGTTCTTCTTCTTTGTTAGGTAAGTATGTGACTTCTCTTTAGTAGTTTCTAAACTTTTGTTTGTTATTTTGGCCTTGCCCCTCCTGAATCCTTTGATACTCCCACATTTCTGTTATTTACCAAAATGTGAGTCTTGAGTGCCGGGACTTGGTTTGGGTACCTAATGACCGGTATGCACCAGACTGAATCAGAATGCAGATTTCGTGCCTCATTTCGGTGCAACTTAATTGCCTGAGCTGTCAATTGAAATATTCACCCTCTGGTGCTCGAAACGGACGTAAGAAGCACCATCACCGCACATGATCGCTAGTTAAATTATACTGCATTCATGTGGCGTCAGAATAATCATAAATTATTTCCCAACTGAGAAAATTCATGTGAATGCAAGTCGGAAAAACACAAAGTCGAAGAACATGGCAGACAACAGTGATTGGTTGATGGTAAGAAACTTTTGATTAATGGGGCAAAATCAAATATTGCATATACATTTTTTGCTAACATGTAATATGGTATTGGGTTATAATGGATAGTTGCTGTCCATGTAGATTAATTAGAAAAGTTATTTATTAGCAGAAATCCTGATGAGTCAGGAAAAGCAATATTTTGTGGTTCCATGTAATGTACTGGTGCAGTAACAACTCTGGGACAAAAATCACTTCATAATATAAAGCTCTGATAGTTCAAATCCAACACATCTTTTTAGTAATTCGCATTCCGACTTTAAGCACAACTCAGGAAATGAGACCATCCAAGGAGCGTGTGAATGCAGCAATTACAATTGATTTGATGTAGCAGGTAGCCTACCGTTAGCTAGCTACATTAAATGTGCTTAAATTAAAATGCCTAAAGCTAAACTTTCTACAGTGTGGCTGTATTTCACAAGAAAGGATTCCGACACCGCGGCATCTAGCAAATGTTTTACAATTGCGTGTAAAGGGGAAACGCTTATATAGACCTGTATGTCTCAAAAGACAATTATTTTTTTGGCACCTTACGATGTCAACCGTAGGTTTTGCAGTGCCTAGAATGACTTAGTAGGCCAAACCTTGAGTGACAATCCTTGCCACAGCAATTGCAAGTGAATGCATTTACAGCACCATAGGTATTTGCTGCTTTTTTGCGTCACTCCCTCTTGGTCTACCAGACGTAGAGTGTCTTTTCTCCTCCCCTCTCCTGAGACCTATTTTCACAGCCTGCTGCCAGCTGAGTCTGTCGCTGGCAGTTTGCTCCCAGTCACCCGGGTTGATATCGCAGCTCTTCATGTCCCGTTTACAGACATCTTTGAAGCGCAGGACTGGGCGACCAGTGGCTCATGTGCCTGACGTCAGCTCGCCATACAAGAAATCCTTGGGTATTCTGCCATCCTGCATGCAACGCACATGTCCCCGGCCCCAGTCAGACCAACCCAAGCAATGTGGAGACCATTGATTATGACAATAAGTCAAGAGAGGTGTAGTATTTTGCCAGAGAAGGCAAATATGGTAATATTACTGCAAAAGAATTGCTGAAATTTTAAGCTGGTTTGTAGAATAATAAGAATACTGACTACTTTGCAATTATTAGTACTGTAACTGTTATCTAGTGTTAAATTATTTTAGTTGGGTTAGGTGGCTTAGTTGTGAATTTGTTATGTAAATTTGTTGTGTTTTGTATTTACTTATATTTATATATTTAAGTAGACTTTTAACATATTGTTCATATAACATACTGTATATTTTTTTTTTCAATTAAAAAGCCATTCTTCAATGTCATCCACTGTCGTTTTAAGGCTCTTTTGTATAATTTCAGGCACAGTTTAGGCACCAGTACCATTTTAAAAGTATCGATTTGGCACCGGTATCGTAAAAAACCCAAACGATACCCAACCCTTGCTGGGACGGGAGAACCTTTTTGTTACTCCTCCCCAACCCTTGACTGGGGCAGGTCGGAACATTTGGGGGCTTGCCCGTCTTTTTTTTTTTTTTTTTTTTTTTAAATTTTTATATTAAAGGAGTCCACCAAGCAAAGCTATAAAAGAGGACTTGTTTGAGAAGCTTGTTCAGGCTGGTATTTTGCTGGGGCAATCTAAGGGCAGTGTTGAGGAACAACCTGAGGCTGCAGTAGAAACTGAAGCCAAAAGTTCTTCCGTAGACCCTCATGACCCTATGTGCAATATGTGCAATAGACCTGTTAATTTGTCTTGTTCTAAACCTCCCTCTGTTTTTTTTTTTCCCCTACAACTGCACCTGTTGCCACCTTTACTGAACTTTATTGCTTCAGTTCAGCCTCACTGGTAAAGCACAGGAAATTAGTTCTGCCTTACCAATAGAACACGCTTGACTACAATGTTGTGAAAGCCTCTGTCCTTCAGGTATATGACTTGGTGCCTGAGGCATATTGCCAAAAATTTTGGTCCCACACAAAAACAGCCAAACAGATTTCTGAGTTTGCAAGGGAGATAAAAAGCCCTTTTTGAGAAGTGGTGTCATTCTAGCAAGATTGCAACTTTTGAACAGCTTCAGGACCCAGAAGACTGCTAGAAGACTTTAAAAGTTGCATGCTGGAAAATGTTCTTGTCCATTTAAATGAGCAGAAGTTAGGGATCCCTTTCTGATGCAGCAGTTTTGGCTGATGAACGTTGCTGACGCACCAAAAAGTTTTTCCCTCTGCACATCAGGTTAATATTTTGTCTTCATCAGATGACGGTTCGCATAGATAAATGGCTCACGTTTCCATAAAAGTGAGGCTGAGTCAAATTCTGGTCGTAAGTCTGCCTCAACATGAATGGGTGACTGGCAAGTTTGTTTTAACTGCACTGACCCTGGACACTGAAGAGAACTTTTTCTGCTTCCAAGCTTTGCAGTCCAAAATCAGAGTTTAAAAGTGTTTCTCTTGAGTCAATTACTAAAATATACAGTGCTAAATTTCCTATTTATCAACCTTTCCTCTTGCCTGGTTCAGTGTCTCACTCAGGAGTCTAGACCGGTCTTGATTCTGAGGGACACTGGATCTGCTCATTTGTTCATTTTGGAGGATATCTTGCCCTTTCCACTGAGTCTTATACTGGCTCAGATGCATTGATAAGCAGCATTGAAATGGGCTGTCAATGTTCCTCTTCACACAGGTCTTGGCCCAGTTAAGCTGGGTGTGCGCTCTCAGTATCTGTAGATGGTGTTGGTCTCATCTTGTGGAATCACCTTGCAGGTGGAAAGTGTTTCTGTCCAGTTGTTGCATATGAGCCTGATGCCTGTGATCAGCCTGACATTTCTGGTCAGTTTCCCTCTGTGTTCCCTGCCTGTGTAGTGACGCACATGCATTCACGGAAGTTCAGAGATAATATTGAGCTCTCTGACTCCTTCCTGTTTTCACAGTCTAGTCCCTTGGACTGTAAACTGTCTGAAACTGAATTTAGCTACAAACCGGTTGAAACATCTGACCATACATTGGCTTCCCTGGTTGCAAATTAAAGTGTTTTGTGCTAAGTTAATATGACGAAACGTTACGAGACATGACTAGAACTTTCCCTCCTAAACCTGTACTAATTTGTAAAGGGGTTAAAGGGAAAGGAGGAGGTGAGCACCAGCTTGACAGTTTAAATAATAGTTTAAAATGACAAACATGCACACAGGTGTCGGACAGCTGTCCTTAAATTTCTCTCTCTCGCACTGCCATCCCTGGTTGGCCCTTATACCTCTCGGAGGCTTGATTAGGGGCTGGGTTTGCAGCATCACGACCTAGCCCGCCCTCCACCCTGCCACACCATTGTTTCCAGGGTTGTCACACCAACCCTTTACAGTCCTGAGGTGGATGGACTGTCATAAGTGCTCAACTCATTTACAGAAAATGTTGTTGCAGATGTGCTTGGTGATACTGGATTTGAAGTTGTGTGGTGACTGACAGTATTTTGTGTTCTTTATTTTACTTGTTTAATTACATCTATGGATTTACTGTATGTTTGAATTCTTTTTGCCATTGGAGATTATGGCTTTGTGTTTTTGTTTCTGCATGTGTGTCTGTCTCAATTCAAAGTGGCTTTATTGGCATAACCATTAACAATCTATAATCAAATGTAGTTGAAAAATGTAACATATAACAAATCAAAACTACTGAAGACCACAGTTTAAATAACTCAAGACCACTGACATGTTTGCATACACCTAGATTAATATATACACGCACTAATCCAATTCACCCATTATCTCTAACGCTGTGGTATAATTAAATTTATCTTGCAGACAGTGCTGCTGTGTGTACCTCTCCAAATATAATATTTTAGTTTTTCTCGGTCTATCATTTTGTAAAAGTAGTCTAAGCTTTTTATAAATTTACTTGTATAAATGTCCCTTGTTTCTTAGAAGTTTGGACCGTGAAGGCGAAAGTGCACTTCTGTCTCGACTTCACCTGTCGTACGGTGAGCATATACTCTTCTCTGGCTGGACCGTGCTCACTGAGCCTGTACTTGGTTATTGTTAACTGGGTTAGTGTCTCTGAACCAGCTGACTGAGGGGACTTTTTTTCAGGGTTCAGTTCTTGGGTTCAAACTTGATTTTAAATGCATCCAAAAATGTAACTATCTTTTTTTGAATGTTAATAATCAATGGAATTGTTCTAATTCTGCCCTACATTTACATTTATTCATTTGGCAGAGGATTTTATCCAAAGCGACTTCCAAAAGAGGAATACATTTTAAGCAAATCATCTTAAGGAGACAGTGGTATGAAAAGTGCTGTATTACAAAGTTTCACTAGCATCAGAATAGTACAATGCAAGACAGATTAAAGTGAATCAAGAATTATTATTATTTTTTTATTTAGTGACTGGTTAAGTGCTCATTGAAAAGATGTGTTTTTAGCCGTTTTTTGGAAGACAGAAAGCGAGTCCGCTTCATGGATGGAGTTGGGAAGGTCATTCCACCAACGTGGTATGATGAAACCGAATGTCCGGGAAAGTGCTTTGGTGCCTCTTTGTGTTTGTTCAACTAGGCGCCGTTTCTTAGCCAACCCTTCTGGTGGGAACGTACTGTAGCTCTGTACAAATTATTTTAGGTATGCTGGCGCAGACCCAGTGACTGTTCTGTATGCCAACATCAGAGCCTTGAATTTGATACGTGCATCAACCGGCAGCCAGTGAAGAGAGACAAGGAGTGGTGTAACATACACTCTCTGTGGTTCATTAATGACCAGACGTGCTGCTGCATTCTGGATCATTTGCAGTTTAGTTATGACAAGTGACTGAACAAGAAGTTGTGTGGCAAGAGGAAGTGTCTTATCTTCCTGATATTGTAGAGTGTAAATCTACAAGATGGTGCTGTCTTTGAGATGTGATCTGTGAAATTTAGTTAGTTATCGATGGTTACCCATAGATTTCTGACCGTTTTGGAAGGCGTTACTGTAGTTGAACCCAGCTGCATGGTGGTGTTGTGTTCAACAGCTGGGTTGGCTGGAAAGACAAGGAGTTCAGTCTTGTCTGGGTTTCAGGTGGTGTTCCTTTATCCAGGCCAAGATGTCTGCCAAACCGGTAGAGATTCGAGCAATCACCGTGGTGTCGTTGAGCTGGAAAGACAAGTAGAGCTGTGTCATCAGCATAGCAGTGGTAAGAGTGTGTGTGTGTGTGTGTGTGTGTGTGTGTGTGTGTGTGTGTGTGTGTGTGTGTGTGTGTGTGTGTGTGTGTGTGTGTGTGTGTGTGTGTGTGTGTGTGTGTGTGTGTGTGTGTGTGTGGAGAGATAAGTGGCCCAAGCACTGAGCCCTGAGGTACCCCAGTAAGTAGCTGATGTGTCTTGGACACTTCACCTTTCCAGGCTACCTTGAAGGGTAAACCTGAGAGATAGGAATTAAACCAGTCAAGCACAGTTCCTGAGATGCCCAGAGTGGAGAGTAGGATCTGATGTTTGACTGTGTCAAAGGCTTTAGAAAGGTCCAGTAGAATCAGGATGGATGATCTGGATACAGCTTTGCCTGTCTCAGTGACTCCGTGCCAGACAGCAGGGCAGTCTCGATGGAATGTCCAGTTTTGAAGCCTGACTGATTGTTATCCAGCAGCTTGTTCTGTGACTGATCTGATTGAAAACTGTCATTTCAAGTGTTTTTGGGATGTGAGAGAGACCTGTGTGAGTGTGAGAGAGAGATGGGGTCAAGGGAACAGGTGGTTGGAGAGGAAGAGTGTATCAGTCAGAGGAGAGACATAGAGATAGAAGAGCTGCATAGGTGGGTGTTTGACAGAGAGTGGTGCTGAGAATGTATTACTGATAGCTGTATCCTTATTTGTAAAAAAGGCAGAGACATTCAAGTGTGTTGGATGTTCTAAACAAGCTGCGAGTGTCTGTGGTTGTGTTGATCTTGTTCTAGTAATAGGACATTTTTGCAAAGTTGCAAGCAGAGACTGATACTTACCCAGATGTTCTGGATCTGTAGATTTTGTCCATCTCCTAGAGCCAGGGGCTAGGTGGTGTCATACAGATGCTGTCTAGACAGGTTGTTAAAGTAGAGCTTAGTTTGTCTGTGGCAGTGTTTACATCCAGGATGGAAAATAATTTTTGTCTGGGAAGAGAGGTAGAGACAGCAGTGGAAAGGTGCGAGGGTGAAAGAACGGAGGTTACAGTGAAAGGAAATCAAAGGCGGAGTCTCTTTTAATATAGATAGGAGAGTCATGTTGAATTTAACAAAGTTGTGATCAGTGACATGTAAAAAGAATATTTGAGTTGGTACAGTTACGTGTAAAAATGAGGTCCAGCTGGTTGCCCGATCTTTGAGTTGCTGTAGTGCTTCGTCTTTTCAAGTCAAATGAGGCCAGAAGAGCATGAAGTTTGATGGCATGTTGCTTGTCTTGGTGTGTGTTGAAATATCAAAGAACCACAAGTGGCCAAGCATTTTCCGGGAAGGAGGACAGCAGGACATCCAACTCCTCAAGAAAGTTCGCCAGCTGACCTGGAGGGCGATAGATGACCACAACATGGATTTTTGTGGGTTGCATTGTTATAGTAGCATGGAATTCAAAAGAAGTATTGTTACGTAGAGAGGAGTGTGGTGAAAATATCCAGTTGTTTTGAATGAACAACCTGTTCCCCCCACCCTTACCGGTGTCGAGTGGTGTGAGAGAAGGAGTTGTTGTTTGAAAGAGCAACGGGTGTTGCTGTATCCTCTGGATGTATCCATGTTTCTGTCAGTGCAAGGATGCTGAGTTTGAACTGTGTGGCAAAGGCTGGAATGAAATTAGATTTGTTCACAGCTGACTGGCAGTTCCAGAGTCCCACTGTGAAAGAGCAGAGCAGGCGCTGAAGTGCAAAGTGGCCTTAGGTTGTGTGGGTTGCATTGTTTCTTGCGTCTATATAGTGTAAACTGCCTGTAACAGATAATAGGGATGTGCTTTAGGGCATATGTTATTCGTGAAGTAGACATATTAGAATGAAGGAAATATAGGAGAAAAAATACAATGCAAAATACATGCATTATTGGGTGTTTTCCTTTGTAATTTCAAAATGTATTTGCAGAATTCTGTGTGCAGGGCTTCTGTTGGATGTTTGTCCCATTTAGTGTAGTTCTGATCACAGAGTGAACCCCATACCTCACTTCCATACAGCACTATGGGCTGTATAACACTATCAAAGATTTTACACCAGATTGGAATTGGTAATTCAACACTATAGAACTTTTTCTTAATGGCGTATAGAGCTCTTTCTTAAAGTGCATTCACTGGCTTACTGAAACTCCCTGATGCAGTGATAATCAGGCCAAGGTATGTATACTGCATCATGTGCTATAGGGCAGTGCTGCCTAGAGAGAATTGGTATCTGTGTTCGTGACATCTGGGCTTTTTCTGAAAGGTCTTTTTAAGTTTACTGCCAGGGCCCAGTTCTGGCAGTGGCTTTCCAGCAGGCCCAGATGTTGCTCTACTACCTGTGGGATGGGTGACAGCAGCACCATGTCATCTGCATAGAGAAAACTTGACATCTTTGTCTTGCAGAGTGAGTCCAGGGGCTGCAGACCGTTCCAACTGCAACGCTAATTCATGAATGTAAATGTTGAACAGTGTTGGGCTCACACCACAGCCCTGCCGCACTCCTCTCTTCTGGGTGAAGAACGCTGTCTGTTTGTTCTCTCTCTCGCTCTCTCTCTCTGCAGGCTGGCCAACATCAGGCTGCAATTATGACTGCTAATCAGTCCTCTGTCAGGATTGGTTGGCATGGAGAGGAGCTTCAGGATAAAATCCCAGCCAAACGGCTCTGAAATGGCTCTTTTCCTTCAGTTTCAGACTTGCTAACTGCACTTGTTGATTGTTGTAACTGTTGCAATCATTGGACCAAGGTTGATTCTGGGGCAGCAGAAGTGAAAACCCAACATGTTTGTTACTCCTCCACAACCCTAGACTGGGGCAGGTCGTAACTCTACTCAACAGAAAAATTGTTAAGCTAAGCTAAAAGCTACACTTCAGAGAAAGTAGCAAGTTACACTACAAGCTACATGACAATTTTTTTTTTTAACCAGATGCATGCAGCATACTGTCATAGACAAACAATCAAGACTTATTCACATGATTTTTATCAAAGCCATGGTTCATTATAGTACAGTATAGTATGGTGCAATATAAAATATATGTGATCATAAAAAGAACAACTTGTCAATTCATATTTATTCATGCTACCTAAACAAACCCATATATATATATATATATATTTATTTTTTTTATTTTTTTCATATTTATAGAACTACCTACCTCTACTAACTCATAACTACTTCAACATAATTTCCTTTGCACATTCCTATATAAAAAAACTGAGTTCATAAACTGCTCATCTTATGCTGCAATTCTGTGTCAAGCTGTTGTATTTCTGTACTGGAAGCTTCTGATCAGAGGTCAAATTCCTTGTATATTCAAGCACATCTTACCAATGTGATATCAGATTGTATTACCCATGGTACTTTAGGCCTATCGTAGTTCTGTACATTTCTGTATATACATAGTGCTAAAAATGTACTTCAAAGCATACCATGCTACTACCATGAACATTTGATATATGATTGCCATATGCATACAGTATACTGTTGTATTTGCAAGGTGCTTTAAGGTAATTCAAAGAATGTACTTGGCTATATGATTATCATATCCATATACCATTGTATTAACATGGTGTCCCAGGTAATGTTACATATCCAAGAAACATGGTAATGCCATGGTACTTTGAGTTTTAGAATAGGCTACTAGTGTTTTAAAACTCGTTTGGTTGGAAGATTTATTTACATGCAGTAGCCATTTACCATCTGCACACATGTTTAACTTAAAGATCTTCATCACTGGCAAACGATAGGCTGCATTTGCAGCTTTGCTTTCCATTGATTTGAGATCCACTGCGACAAGCATTTTCTTTATTTTCTGTTTTAAAATATTCTGAGCTTGTTGGCAAGTGAGATCGCACACCAAACGATTCATGAGCGCGAGTCATTCAGCTTGAATCGCTAACTGATTCAGAACACTTTTCTTTCACGTTTGACCAATTTAGTACAAGGAACACTCAAATAAGTGATTCATTTGTGACTCAGACATCTTTAGTTCCAATTCAAAACTGGCAATACTAAACACCGGGTACGTACGCATGATGTAGAGGTGTAGCTTTTGTCAAAGATATGCCGCAACCTAATCAAATATAAATAAATACAAAGTTACTGAAGACCTACTTGATTTAAAAACCAGCGGAGCTACCACCTCACTACTCAGAAGCTACTGCCCTTCACTGAATGTAAATAGGAACAAAAGGCATCATCCTTGCGCTAAGTGGATATTATTGGCAGGTGCTAGTTACACCTTGTACAAATAGTCACTCCAAAATAAAGAAAATAAGCTCAAAAAATTTTGCCATAATTAAAAGATCTGCAAATAACTGTTTGTATTACCAAGCCACTATGTTCGTGAGTGGTGCTCTTACATATCATACTCTGTCAGTCACGTACATCAACATATTTCCTCCTCATTCATTGTTGCACACCCTTCAGCTGTTTCAAAACAGACATATACATGAATTCATATTTTAAACGCATTACACCCATTAATTACTTAATAATAATAATTACTTTGAAAGTAACTGTAATCTGATTACAATAAATTAAAATGTAATATGTTATACTACTTTTGAATTTAAAAGTAATTATATTACAGTAACTCATTACTTTTTATGGATACACACACAACAGTGGTGATATTTTACACATTTATTAGATAAATGTTTAAATGCACAAAAAATATGTAATTTATATAGATTGTTTGTATATATTTGAATAACAAATTCCTGTTCTTCTATCAGAAAGAAAAATTACCAGATGAATATACCCAAACATATAATGCTTTGTATTGTGACTTTTAGCCCCTCCCCCCATTAATATATGCAAATTAATTGTTATCTCATTAAATATGCACCAATTTGCATATTACATAAAACAGTATTGACATGGTAAATGAAGTCAGAACTTTTTTGTTTGTTGTAATGTGATCAATAACTATGTGGTTGGTAATCTACAGAGGCTTTTGTCAAAATATTGTTCTCTCAGTTAATTGTTAAAATACACTTGGCACATGTTAAAAAACATGATTTCCACCTATTTATTTGCATATAATACCACATAAAAGGAAAATGACACAAGATATTAAAAAATCCATCTGAACACGTCTAGCTATTACAAGTAGGAAGCAGTATGTAGAATTATGCGGCGTTACCTATTATGAGACGTGAGTTGTCAAGCTCGGCATGTGTGCAAAATGTCATTTTGAGAAAATTGCTGTTAAAACATTTAGAATGTTAGAATGTGTTTAATACAATCCGAACAAGTTTTATTGTACAATTTCTTTTACAATTCAAAGGTTACATATAACATACAAATAAAACATAGCATATAGTTCTGTACATGGGAAGGTCCAAGTTTCCAAGGTCAGAAATGAATTCCAAGGTCAGTATCATTCTGTCTTTATCTCTGACTCCTATTTCTTATTTATTTTACATTAACATTAATTTTTTTTTTAAGAATTGTGTATATGTTGTGAAAGTTTACAAGTTATAGAAGCAAAAAATAAAAAAAATATCAAAATTGACAAACTGAACAAAAATCATAATTTTTGCCTGTAGCACCTGGCCTTAATCTTGTCATTGCCACATTTCTTAATGTCAAATAAAATGAGTTAAATAAACAGAGAGCTGTGCTTCCCGTGTAGTCTTATTGCAATCACCACTGATATGTAGTCAGTCTGTCTCTTTCTTTCTCTCTACTTCTCTCACTGCACTCTTTCTGCTGTCACAGCCTGGTCTAGATCAATGCTTGACTAGATCTATATAGTCTATTCCCAGCTCCCATATGTGAAGAAGTGTGCAATGTCTCAAATACAGCTTTATCATCCCAATAATGCAGACATTCAGCTTCAAAATATACGACTGTTATTTTAAGTTGATAAGTCTTATTTCAAAATAGCAGAACCCTCCCTTTCCTCGTGTAATTTATACAGCGAAACTTGAAGGAGGTTCTGACTTTACACTGTTTCAAATTAATGTTATTTCTTTTCTTTTACTCCTGGTTGTCTATAACTGTAAGAGATGTCCTTCAAAGCCAAATGTATGTGATTGTGCAGCCTTATCAAAAGAAAATAACTATCCCCCATTTAAAAAAGTGATAGAATGGAGTAGGAGTTCTTTACAAGCTCCTAATATGGAAGGCAGTTTTATCATTGTTTGTTAATATGGATGAGTGTAAAATATATTTTTCTTCTGCTGGGAACTGAATGTCAGCAACAGTGTGGAAAAAGACAGGGCGTTGCTTGCCTGTCCACGTCAATGTTCTCTCCAAATTTGTGTGGAAATCTCATCAAAGATAAATCTCTGCTTGGTTTCCCACAGTTGTACCGGAAACAAATTTCCATTGATTATTTTTCTTTTTATAATTAATATCATATCCCAGTTGTGATTTTTATTTTTTGGCACTTTTATTTATGGGTACAGTGAGAGATTGGACAGTAAAGGAGGACGAGAAGAGGGTAAATGAGTATCACAGGCCAATGTGTCAGAGCACGTGCACTAACAACTCATCATTTTGACATCTACATAATCCTTTTTTGTTACCCTGCCTTTGGCCCGAGGTCTTAAAATAAATGTAGCAAGTATTGCTACATTTATATCACTATCCTTTGACACACATGATCAAGTGTGTGTTTATATGTATGTAGTGGATGTATGTGTTTGCATTGGACAACATCACTGATCTGCTGTATAGGAAATGTTTCTGTTTGAATAAAAGTTATTCTCTAGTAACAAGCTCTAAAAACAAACACAAAATGTAGTGATAGAAATTCACTTTTCATTGTAGGTTTGCCTTAATATTCCTTTAACTAAAAGTTATTATGTAAGCCAATATTCAATAAATTCAAATTATCATTATGCAAACTGTAAAAATACATTTAGAGCAATTCCGTTAAATAATAAATAAATACAATTGTAATTAAACTGCAAAGAAAATAAACATGCAATATGAAAGAGCAATGTTTGGGTTTGGTTATTAAGATTTGAACTGGCACCTCAATGTTATATTCACAGTTTTGATTCAGCAGCATGTTAATCTTTCAATGTTCACTGAGATTTTTGGTCACCATTGCTTTCTGAGATCAACCTCGGTCTGTTTCACTTGCTTATGAAGTGCTCAAGAGCATTTTTGTGTTCGTTATTAGACTACCATTAGCTTGTGTATAATCAGCCATTTAGATTTAATCAAGTTTGACCACCAACTAACAAATAATGTAACTGAACATGTTACTATCAAAGATGTTAATTAAGGAACAGCCAACTTTGACCAAGGTTTACCATTTAAAATGGCAATCTAATATTCCATAGATATTCAACAAATTATTTAGCTACAAAATTAGCTCAAGAGTAGACCATTTTCTACAATAAATTTTACATGATTAGGAAATTACAAGATTGGGTTTATTTCAACAGATCCAATTATATACTGTGTCTACATGCAGTATCTGTGTATAGTTTATGTACTACAGCATAGTTGTTTAGGGTCTGGTTTGTAACTCGGAGGGCTGAGGTTTGAATTCTGTTTGGGGTGAACCAAGAACTGAATTACAATCGATTTCAAGCATTGGGTTCACAATGGTTCCGAGGGCAAAAGGGGTTTTACTTTTAGTAAATTACAATGAAAACTAAACAAGATGATACCATTCACACTCCAACTATGCCACCCTGGGAATTTCACCTAAATTAGAATAAACTACCTACATAAGACTTATTGGTGATACAAACCTGTGTATGAGTCAGAAACATGGGTCATGACAAAAAATAGACTCTTTAATGGCAAATCTTGCATAAAAACAATATTGAAATTGATACTGCAACATATGTTTCTGTTCAATAGGCCACTAGGTGTCTAAGACAAAGTCAAGAGCAGGAACTGAACTTACTAGCAGAGGCAGGGAGTCAGACTACATCAATGCACTTCACTATACAATGCACACACACACACACACTCACAAATGTAAATACAAATCACAGCACACAGTGAGGAAGATACCACCACATCAAATGGAGCCAGCCCTCTGCCCCTGGTGCTCAGGCCCTGCCAAGACACAGAAAAAGCACATCAGAAATAAATAGTCACTTTGGGAGCTGGACGGATTATCAACCTCAGTTAGCCAGCCAAAAACACAAACAAAAATAAATCAAATATTACAAATGAGTCAATCAATAAACAGTTCGTTATTTATGTTTCACTGATAACTTTTTTCATGACAGAAGTTCAGGTCTTAGTTACCCATAGCAGCTAAGAAATTCTGCTTGTGTTGCAGTCATTTTATTTATGCTGTTAAAGCAAAACCGGCAATGGGAAACAGTGAAGGTTTCAGGGACCCAGCTCCTTTCCTTTAATAGGGGTGCAGTGTTATCTTCCTCTTCCACTGTGAACAATGGGGCCTTTTGATTTGGGCCCACTATAAATTTTGTGGGCAGCGGTGGTGGGAGTTAGGAGGTCACAAGACTTTAATATGCTTAGCATTGACTGACTCTCCTTCTTTCTCTGCAGTGCATCTATTAGGGCCCTGATTTGATTTTGCTCTATTCATTTGCAGTCCCAGTAGCAGCCTGCAGTGGCCCGCTTTCCGCCACACTAATTGGTTGTGTCTCTGCCTGGCTGTCATTAGATTATGTCGGACTCCTGGACACTTGTAGTCTGTGCTCGTCCTTCCATTTATTCAAGCCTAATGTAACACAAAATTCATTACTGATCACATTAAGAGAGCAATCGCAGATGTTGGGGCGAGCTCTGTTGAACAAGGGGCTAACCTGAGACTGACGGAGGAAGCGGGGAATTGAAAGAGAAGAATCAATGAAAATGTAGAGGTGTAGCAAAAGATGTGAATGTACTTGCTTTGGAGTCTCATCACTGGACGAGAGAGACGCTGTGAATCACAAAAAGAGGAGAATAGTGAAAGATTTTCTATTAAAGGACTAGTTTCACCCAAAAATGAAAATTGTGATATATTTATTTACTCTCGTCATTCCAAACCTGTATGACTGCTTATGCAGACCACAAAAGGAGATATTTCAATGAATATACAAGTCTGTCTATTCAATACATTGGCAGTTAATAACAAGTCACTTTAAACCTTAAAAAAGGACCCAAAAATGTCATAAAAGCAGTCCATGCAACTCGTACATCAAATTACAAATCTTCTGATGGCATACAGAAGTCATGACATTTTTGATGTACATTGCAGGTTCATGAGTGCACGAGAAGCTTATGCTTGAATGATTTATGCTTTTCGATTAAATTTCCATCAAGTTGAATTGTGCAATGTTTAACAAAATTAAAATAATAATTTCAAACATTTTATTTTATTAAAGATTACTCAAATTAAATTTTGATATAAATCTGAAAAGTTAAGTTTAAAAATATTTTTTTTTGAGTGTGTAATAATAGTCATTTGAGTCAATCAAATCAATGAAGGCAGGACTCAAGTGTCGGAAGCTAAGCGGAACCTCGCAGATTATTCCCATTTTCCCATTATTCCACTGTTTTATGTTTAAAATGTTATACTGACCAACAGTCATTTCCAAGTGTGCAAACTATTCACCATTTGGTGAAATTTGACATTTTTAATTAACAATATGTCATGTACAATACGTGATTTGTATGTCATTCAAAACTGTGAATGTGAAAACGTTATCGGAGCAGTTTTCAGGGAATCGGGCTTAAGACAAAGCAAATGTGTTTTTTGTGATGGAACCAGGACTGGACTGGTAATCTGGCATATCGGGCATTTTACCGGTGGGCCGACGCTCTTTGGGGCCGATCAGGGGCGGACTGGCCATCGGAAGAACTGAGCAGGCCGGTGGGTCGGCCGCGAAACGGGCCGAATGGGCCGCGATTAGCTAAAATGTGCCGCCGCTTTTATGATTTTGCACAGCATCTAAAATAAGAGTCTTATTTTAAAATAGACCATTTTATTTTGACGATGTCCTTGATAGGTCTGTGCTCAAAAAAATTAGCCACCAGTTAAAGGAGTAGGTCACCTGAAAATGGAAAATGTACTTTTATTCACTCATTTACTCACCCTTATGTTGTTCAGAACCCATTTGCTGGGTTTTTTTCTTGGAACATAAAAATAGATATTTTAAGCAGCTCTGTTCCAGAGAATTACAGTTTGTAGTGAGCAGGATCTGTCAAGATTAAAAAAGAAAAATACTTTAAAGCACTATTAAAGTTTCAGACAGCATAAAAAAAAGAAGGAAAAGATTACTAAAACAGGTGACTTGCTAGCTTCCAGACACAGTGTTTGTCTTGTACTGTGTGATCTTAAAAAAAAAAAAAAAACATGTATCTTTCAAAAGCATACATTTTGGGCTTTTACTGCATTTAAAGCCTTTCAATCAAGGCCTTTTACAGCGCAAGCGCCGATCTGAACGGTGTCTAGCATGCCGTCCATGCATGCTATAGCACCGAGTGCCAGGGCAGAAAACAGAAGACGGATGTTTGCCCAGGACAAACGCCTCCCTCTGGGTCCTACGCCACTGAATCTGACGGAGTGCAAGCACGACAGTCAAGAGCAACGCAGGATCGCCCCGCAGTAGCCTGCTAACTTGGCCTTATACTCGCTGACCGTTGTCCCGCGAAGGATCATCCGCCCACCGAGAAAGCTGTGGTAGACCAACCAGATACAATAATCATACAGTGATCCAATGCTCTACAACAGCTGCCAGCTCCTGCTGCCGAACTGACATCTACTATTTAACCCATAGTTGGGAGGCAGAAGGGGTACTGTCACTTGCCTAAGGTGAGCCCCTATGACTTGTGGTAGGGCGGGGTCGTCTTACTCTCCCATACAGGTCCGTTTGACCTGCCCACTGCCCATCTACATACACATTTAAAGCCTTTATTCAGTTAATTATTGCATTCAGAGCCTTTACTATTTTAAAGGATGAAAGAGGACTATTATATTTGTGATTTCAATACCCACAATCCCCCAACCCAAAAATGGTTTGGTCCCCCCAATTTTCAAGACTTGGTTACGGCCATGGGTTATATGTGTAAGTGCATTGCACAAGGTTTCAATGTGGATGAATGTAGATGATTTTTCATTTATTTGTATTATATTTTTATTTAAGCCGCAAGTCACAGAGAAAGTTTGAAACTTCATGTTTTATCCAAATTGGCATTTATATCAAACCATATAGTCTTGATGAAAGGCTTTGTATTGTATCCAAACCAAATAGACAAACAGCACCAGATGAAAGCTTGTGAAGGATGAGGCAAGGAAGCATGGCTTCCAACAGGCCAAAGACTACCAGCCCCTAGTGGTTTGGTTGTATACCAGAGGGGAAAATAAAAGCCAACATTTTTATTAATGTTGACTCAAAAGCAGTCATTTACATGATTTAAATCAGTACAGTGATACGTAACAGGATTTCCTATTTATCCTTTTTTAACAAAGTGTCACAGCTTAGCTATATATAACTTTAAGGTTAAAGGTGAAGTGTGCAATTTCTTAAGTTGAGAATTTCAAAAATATCCAGAATCACATTACTATAAAATGTTTGCTAAATTATTTTTATATTCCTCTTTCTACATATCACTGCAGTTTCTTGGCAAAATTAACACTAGAGGCACAAGAGCAACAATTACTTTTATTCACTTTGACACAAATCACAAGTTAAATAGATGATTATCAGTTGAACATTTATTTTTCACCCTGTTCCTCACGCAGTACTTATAACATAAAAACACTGATAAAACTGTTCAGGTTATATTCAAAAACCCAATTTAGCATCTTCCAGCCATGGGTTACCTCAGGATTTTCCTATGGGATATTATAAAAACAATTTGAGTAAAATAAAGTCTGGAGTAAACATTGCTTAAAGATACTTCAACGATTATTCTCAAGGGCATATAATTGTTGGGGGAAGCCTATAAATACTTGCTTGTTTTGAGTTCAAAGTCATTTGAATATTTGTATATGGGTTAAAGCCACACGTTTAAATGGTCTATCTGTACAATAAATAAATGAATAAAATAAAAATCTTATTCAAAGCTGAAATTCTTGAAAAAATAAATGTTGGAGTAACCCCAAGAAAACGTCTTGATATTCGAGACTCAAAAATGAATGATATTTGTAAGAGAAATACGTATGTGCATTCAATGAGCAAGGAAAGTATTTTACTATATTTTATAACAGTGGAGCTTTTAGTTTTTTGTTGGTTTTCAAGCTTTAAAAACAACATGTATACTTACTCTCACAGGCAGTTGGAAATTGACAATTATATCAATTGTCAATTATATCAAAATAACAGGGTCCAATTTGACACATTTTACATTTAAAACAAATACACATAGCACCACTGTTGCAATGTTAAATCACCCTTAATTGCAATGAAGCTAATATTTAACAACATCTGTAGCATTCATTTTTTAGTGATGTCATACAAATTCATTTTGTAATGGTTTTATGATTGAGTAAATTACTCCAAATATGGTTTGCCATTCATCCATAGCTTTGCAAACTGATTTGCCATTTCTGTAAGTTTTTGGTATACCCCCTCATTGCCAGATCCTTATCGCTCATCAAAACATTAGAATTTCATTGAACCAAACACTAACATTGATTCATACTTAACTACATTCAGATGTATTCAAAAATTGCAATATTTTCATAAATGTGTGGTCTGTCATTTTTAAAGTTAGGAACTTTGAGGAAATCTAAATATATTTTTTCAATTGCATGAAAAGTGTCACACTTAAGTTTCTTTATTTCAAATCCTGCTGGACTTGTCCTAAATGCATGAATTTGTATGTGTTATTTAGTGAAGTAAATGGTTAGTGTAATTATGAATTGGTTTTGAAATATAATTCGGTTGGCAGAGCACGCAAAGAGTTCTTTGTTTTGTGCAACGTCTAATAACGATGAAGTAAGCTTTTTGCAGCACAGGCTGTTTGCATTGAAAACATGTCTGTTCACATTGCCCTGACACAAGGTTGGGTTGATTATAGCAGTACATATGGCGCTGCATTGGCATGTCCTGACATAGATATGCATCTCTGCTGCGGCCATGCCATGGCTGAGTGCCTGGCCTTGTGCTCTGGGCTTTCTGCACCCGCTCGCTTAATCAAATCCTGATTCGGTTCGCCTCTGCGCTTGAGCAGCATGTCACACCAACATAATGTTTTCTGGACTCTGGCCTTTTTCTGACTGCCATTCTCAAACACCAATTTGGAACGGGCGTAACGAGCTTGCTGTTGTTGTTTTTTTCACAGCCCAATTAGTGAAACCTGTTTTCTGGGTCCAATCTAACTGTTCTAGGCTACTGTGTGTGTGCGTGTGTGTGTGCGTGTGTGTGCATGCGTGTGTGCGTGTGTGTGTGTTTGCCTTAAATCTCAGACATTGTGAAGGCCAGCCAAATGTCCCCAAGAAAAGAATGGCTTAGTAAACATACAAAATAAGGTCTTAATGAAAATCTAAAATTGCAAAAAGATTTCTTTGAGGTTTAGTGGTAGAGGTAGGGGATGGTAAATATTATTAGCTCAGTATACAAACAACAGAAACATATGGAAATTCCTCAAGGATAGAAAACCAACCATGTATGTGATTTACACTGCAAAATTAATTTTCTTAATCAGTATTTTTGTCTTGTGTTCCAGTTAAATTCAATTTGTAATTTTTTTTCCTGTTTCCATCATAAACACACTAAAGTTTTATAGATTTATTCTAAAAACAAAAAGAAAAGAAAAATGTCAATGTGGCAAGAAAAAAAAAACCCCATCTTGAATCAAGTTTTCTTTGAAAAGAAGTTATGCAAATTTACTTTATCTTGTTTTTAGGATGATTAGGACAGAAATAGTTTTGTCTCCTTGGAATTATTTTGGATTCCCTCGCAATAAATTTACAATGGTTTTATTACAGTAACCATGACTGAACTATGGTATTTGTAGTAAAACCATACCAGGCTAATGAAAACTATGGTGATAAAAATCATAATTTTTTGGTTACTAGGGTTTTACTACAAATACCATAGTTTTTTTTTATAACTATTGTTACTGAAGTAAAACCATGGTTAACCTTTATGAAAATGAACCATAGTTTTACCATGGTATTTGTAGTAAAACCTTATTAACCACAATAGTAAACATAGTTAATACAGATATGGTTATGAAAATATTACTATAGAAAATCCATGGTTACTTTATGGGCACTACAGTATTACTGTTTTAAAACTATGGTTAATTGCATCCAAACCTGTCAAAAAAAAAAAAAAACAGTTATGGTTCCTACAAATTATTATTGTAAAACCATGGTTTCCACCAAAACACAATGGTTGGTACAATCATTGTTTCTACAGTATTACTATAGTAAAACCATGGGTAATTGTATCCAAATCAGGGTGTCCACCATGGTTTCTGAAAAAAGACATGGTTACAACATTCTTGTTTACTACCGTATTACTAAAGTAAAATCATTGTTTTGTCAAAAACCATGCTTATTACAGTCTTTTTGCTTAAAAAGTCTCAGTTATAATTGTAACCTTGGCTCCCTGATAGGAGAGAAACAGATGTTGCGTCAGTAAATGAAGCTATGGGAACTCCCCCAGAAATTACAATCTCTGGATAGAGGATAGAATCACACTCGTCTATTGCCAGGGTTCACGAGATGCTCCGCCCCTCATGTGCACGTTATTGTGGGCACATAATACAGAGAACAACACCATGTTAATTTTTGCTACTATAGGAAGGAGCCATTTTGGCCCTAAAAAGGAAAAAATCTTCACATCTTCTCGATCTCTCCTAACAGGAAACCAAGGTTATAACCGGGACATTCCCTTTCAAGTCAGTCACTTCGACAACACTGCATCAGTACATGACACTATGGGAACTTGAAACCATAATTCTATGTTACTGATGCACACACACCAAGCAATGCAGACTAGCCAGTTAGGGTAGTTAAAACTTGTCCATCTTCAATGTTAGAACCTGAACATTTGGGGACAAAACTTCCAAGTTATAGAACCTGGCAAAGGTGTTAGGGGAAGCCCTACTTGCCGTCAGATTGATGCCCTCCAAGGTATGGTCAATATCCATATGCAGTGTCCTCACTGTACAAAGCATGTGCATTCATGATTACTACAATTCTGTTAACTACAATATTACTACAGCAAAACCATGGTTAATTGTATCCAAACCATGGTTTTGGCCAAAAACAAGATATTACAGTATACAATATTAGTATAGTAAAACCATAGTTTCTGCCAATAAAGACATGGTTAGTGCACCGTCACTGTAGTAGTAAATACATGGTTTCATCGAAAAACCATAAAAGTAAAAAAAATTAAGGTTTTCAGTCATGGTTACTACAATATTACTATAGTAAAACCATGGTTGATTTATAGCTAGTGAACCCAAAATAAATAACAAATAAAAACTATTGCGAATAAACAAACCATTTCTGTAAATAAAATTGCTCCCTGTCCTCATGGGGTTCCATAGATTAGATACTTTTACAGGGAAAGAAATACTGATAAGGAATTGATCTTTTGCAGAATTTGGATGTGTGTGTGTGTGTGTGTGTGTGTGTGTGTGTGTGTGTGTGTGTGTGTGTGTGTGTGTGTGTGTGTGTGTGTCAAATGTCTGTTACTTGTTCTACTTTCAAAGTTGAAGCTTCAGAACTAAATGAGGCAATGAAATGTGCGTGACTATGGAAGTTTGTGTTTCTGTGTGACTGTATTTCCATCTGTCTGCCCATACTCTGATCCATTTTGGGGCCATTGAGAGACCAGCAAAGAGTACTTGGATGAATCAGGTTCAATTAAAAGCACTTTATGCCCTCCCTCCCTTACCTCTGCCGAATATTATTACATTCCATGCATGTGAACTTTGACAGCCAGATATTTAACATATCTGATCTGATCTCAAGTCAGTGGTACTGAGCTCATGGGCTGATTTGGAAACAAGATATTTAGCCAGGATCTCTCCTGCCCCAGGCTCCAGTAATGCTGTAGCGGGGTTTTCATTAAAGCGTAATTGAAAGCGGCTCTAGTCCTGTGCTCTGGACTTCCTCCTCTTCCACCTGCAATGTCTGGGTGTGTATTTAATGATAAAAATGCTACATGCCAGCAGCTCCATTAATGATTCGCTCTTCCTTACAATTATGATGAGGTGTATCTGTTTTCAGTTTTTGATTGGTGCCTGATGGCAAAGCCATGCCCACGTGATTAAGGAAATGGCTTTCAAATGTGGCCAATCAGTGTAGGCTGGGAGGGTTTGATGTCAAACATTATTCCGAACAGCTCAGTTGCAAGACCCCTCTACTGGTTTTACTACTAGATTGTGTTCTTGTCAATCACAGTGGCTGTGAAACAGAAGCTATCATTTAAAGTTGTTACATGTAAATTTAAATACTATTTCTATCCCAGCTTAACATGCTGCGATAAGTATGCCATTTGTAAATTGATCTCCCTGAAAAATATATTGTAAATATAATGGCAGTTTCCTGTTGAAATAAACACTTAGTAACACTTAGTTGAAATAAACACGCAGAGTGTGACGAGGAGGAGAGCATGGCCGGGCCATGAGGATGCATTCCCCGCTCTGAGTTGCCCAATCAGCAGGAGAGAGATTGAGGAGTTGGGAACGCCAGAGAGAGAGAGGGAGAGAGAGAGAGAGAGGCGCACGCAGCAGTCTTGTGTTACACAGAGGTACTCAAACTTGGGGGGGCCCACACTGAGTTTGAAAGGGGGTGATGAACACATCTAGTATTTATAATTTATTTATTTTATTTTTTTACCATGAAAAAGTGACCATAAATACTTAAGCAACATATCATAAAATGTGTTTTTAAATCATTATTTAATATTTATAAAATATTTAGGATCCAGATGTTCACAAATGCTGTAATTTCCACAGACACCAGCATTAACCATTTATCTACAACATGCATGGATGCATTTGTCACTTGTGAAAAGGAGTGTTGGTAGTGATAGCTCGTGCTTATTTTCTTTATTGTAACAGGGAATGAGGTTCATGCAATTCATAGCTTGCAAAGCACTTTGATGACATTAAATGGTTAGCTTCTCTGTCATAGCTAGTATATACATATTTGACATACTCAGCATGTCCTTGCATGGTCAAAATACAAATATTCTGATTCTTGGTTTACAAAATCAGTGCTTTTTTATTTAAAGTATTGGACCTCTGCCATGATTGTCTGATGGAGAAAAAAATCAGAATGTTCCCATGCTTTTTCGATTTCAACAAGGAAGTAAGTGGGTCTGTAAATATCTCTCACACCTGCAATATTAGAACACCTAAATGCACAAACCTTATTCACATCAGCGCCATCTTTGATTTGTGACGGAAATGACAATGAGGCTGTGAGGTAAATACGTACAGTCTCTTCAATTGTTTGTACATTTGTTAACAATGTTTTTGGATCATTCCGCTGACAAACATTCAAAAAAATATATATATCTTACCAAGAAATTTCAGTTGGGGAAAAAAAACTCCAAACAGCATGAGTTGTGGAAAATTAAATGTGATCTAGGAGCTTTTCATAGCTTTATAAAGTGCACGTCACTGAAGAGTAAAAGATGGCACTTCTGTGAATTAGGTCTATTTCTTGGATGACTACGGTTCCTGTTCGAGATTCATTCATTTGCACATCCAAAAATCTTGTTTTGGAAATGGAAAAAAAAATTGTCTAATTAGTGAGTGACAGCAGGTTAAAACTTGCTTCCTGCCTCATTTTGGATGTCATTAATGGGTTAGTATCCTTTGCTGTGTGATGCTATACTTCTGCTGTGCTTCTGAATTTTGCCTGCAAAGGAGTGTTTTTGTGCAAAGCTGTGTTTTTAAATTTGACGGTGCTAAAGCATAAATACTGCAATTGTGCACGTCAAAGTCAATCTCAGAATGTATCTGACCAAAAATGAACTGCAGATTGAGCTGCTTTGCAGAACAATGCAAGTGTACAAATGAGTCAACAGAGTTGAGATCCAAGTGCAGCTTTTAATAACAATAAACATAGTATTTCAGAGAGTCAGTGGTAAATCACCAGCAGCAGTAATATCAGAGGCAGTCCAGAGGGGTATTCAATAAACAGGCAAGAGATCAGGGAAGGCAGCAGACAATCACAGGCAATAACAGTAGGCAGTGAGCAACTGATCAAACACAGGGTAAACAGTCCAGGATAATACACAGGCAATTCAACAAACTAAGAAAATGCTCAGAAATGTCAGCCTGGGCATAACATGACTTTGCAATGAGAGAGTGTGAGTGTGAGTCTTAAATAGGAAACAGGTCAACAGGTAGGCAATGCCGGGGTCCAAAGAAACCAGGGCAGATCAGGTAGACGACCAGGGAACCAAGGAGACCAGAGCAGATCAGGCAGACGGCCAGGACACCAAGTGAGCCAGAGCAGACCAGGTGGACAGCCATGAGACCAGGGATACCAGAGCAGGTCAAGTGTATGGCCAGGAGACCAAGAGAAACCGAGCAGGCCTGGCAGATGGCCATGAGTCCAGGGATACCAGAGCAGGTCAGGTGGATGGCCAGGAGTCCAAGGGAGCCAGAGCAGACCAGTCTGATGGCCAGGAGACCAGGTATACCAGAGCAGGTCAGGCTGATGGCCAGGAGACCAGAGATCAGGCAGACGGTCAGGAGACCCAGAAGATGAGAGCAGATTAGGCAGACGGCCAGGAAACCCAGAAGATCAGAGCAGATCAGGTGGATGACCAGTAGACCCAGAAGACCAGAGCAGATCTGGTGGTTGGCCAGGAGACCCAGGAGGCCATCTCAAGGTAGGGAATGTATCAGAAGACCTGGTTGACAACCACAGAGCTGAAACAGGGTCAGGAGGCCTGGGTGATGATAACAGACTAGAGACTCGAGTCATGGAAGGTAGAGCCATGGGAGACTTGTGGGACAAAGTTATGGAAAGCGGAGCCGTGGGAGGTTCGAGTAGTGGAGCCATGGAAGGCAGAGCCATTGCAGGCTCAAGGGTTGGAGCCAAGGGAGGTTTGAGGGGCGAAGCCGTAGAAGGCAGAGCCATAGCAGACTCCAGAGAATAGGAGTCCAGGATGACTGGAAAATTACCTCAGTGGTCGTGAACATGAACAGAGTCTCTGGAGCAACCTCTGTGGTCGTGGCTGCAATAGCATTTTTCATCTCACATTGCTTTCATGACACTAATGGATAGGTTTAGGTTTATGGTAGAGAGGAAGGTTTTATTGATTTGAAACTCGATAGAGCATTAACTTTAAAAACCTCATCTGTTTATTTAAAACATTTAACTCCCTTTTAGCACCATGCAGTGGATATTTCACCTTGGAACTGCTGTGATGCATGTAATGAACGATGTAATATCTTGCAAAGATGTCACCACAGTCATGCAATTTCATGAGATAAGGCTCCACAAAATATTGCTCTGTTTGTTTGAGTATTTTGACCAGTGCAACATGGCAACATTGGCTCTACCAATGGCGTGAGTTTGGGGCAGAACCATTCACCTTATTTTTCAGTGAAACTAGGGTGCCGCCATTATCAACCTTGAATGTGGACCGCTTACGGCATCACCCACTTCCCAGCTATTTTAGCAATATAAAAATACTATATTATTCTGCTTTACATTACTATTACAAGGAGGGAGGTCACAGGAGCAGGCTCTAAATGCAGGCTTAATAGTATTTAATAAAATAAACAAAGTACAAATTAACGGGGTAAACACAGGAACAAAAGAAACCTCCACGATGGGAAAAATACAGAAACAGAGAAAACATGAACAATGGGAACTGGTTACGAACGGGAAGTCAAAACATATACAACAACTGACAAGGATTATATACAAAAATTACTAATGAGGGAATGGAACACATGTGAGAACAATAGGGATCAGCTGAAAGTGAACGGAGCAGGGGATTATGGGAAGTGTATTACAGGAGGAACAGATGACAGAGGCAAATCACAGGGCAGACAACAGAGAATCGTGATATAGCCCCCCCTCTACAGCGGATTCTAGATGCTCCAAAAAAATTGTCCATGAAAAGGGCAGTTCAAGGGGGTACAAGAGGCAAGGGGATGAGAGGAACAGGGCAAAGACAGGGAAGCAGGGCCAAGATGGAGCCGGAGACCAGAGTGGATTAGGTGGAAATCCATGAGACCAGAGCAAATTGGGTGGACAGCCGAGAGACCAAGGGGACCAGAGCAGAACAGACAGATTCCCAGGAGACCCAGAAGATCGGAGCAGATTAGGCAGATGACCAGGAGACCAGGGATACCAGTGGAGATCAGGTGGATGATCAGGAGACCCAGAAGACCAGTGCAGATTGGGTGGACAGCCAAGAGACCAAGGGGATTAGAGCAGAACAGACAGATGCCCAGGAGACCCAAAAGACCAGAGCCGATAAGGTGGACAGCCATGAGACCAGGGATACCAGAGCAGATCAGGCAGACAATGAGGAGACCCAGAAGACAAGAGCATATCAGGTGGACGACCAGAAGACCCAGGTTACCAGAGTATGTCAGGCAGAAGGCCTGGAGACCAAGGATACCAGAGCAGATCAGGTGGATGGCCATGAGATACAGAAGGCCACCTCAAGGTAGGGACTGGATCAGGAGGCCTGGTTGGTGGCCACAGGGCTGAAACAGGATCAGAAGGCCTGGGTGGCGACCACTGGGTTGAGATAGGGTCAGGAAGCCTGGGAGGCGGCCACAGACTAGAGACTGCAGCCGTGGAAGACTCCGAGGGTGGAGCCGTGGAAGGAGGAGCTGTAGTGCGCTCAGGGGGCGAAACCGTGGAAAGCGGAGCCATGGGAGGCTCGAGGGGCGGAGCCATAGAAGGTGGAGCCATGGCAGGATTGAGGGGCAAAGCCATAGTAGGTGGAGCCGTGGCAGGCTCGAGGGGCAAAGCCGTAGAAGGTGGAGCCATGGCAGGCTCGAGGGGCAAAGCCATAAAAGGCGGAGCCATGGGAGGCTCGAGGTACAAATCTGTAGAAGGCATAGCCATGGCAGGCTCGAGACTAAGAGTCCAGGATGACTGGGAAATTACCTCAGTGGTCATGAACACGAGCAGAGTCTCTGGATTGACCTCTGTGGACGTGGGCATGGACAGAGTCTCGGGAGCGACCTCTGTGGTCGTGGGCATGGTCTGAGACTTGGGAATGACCTCTGTGACTGTGAACACTGGCAGAGACTCAGAAATGACCTCTGTGATCATGAACACTTGCAGAGACTCGGAAACCACATCTGTGGTAGTGAACACTGGCAGAGACTCGGAAATAACCTCTGTGGTCGTGAACATTGGCAGAGATTTGGAAATGACCTCTGTAGTTGTGAACACTGGCAGATACTTGGAAATGACCTCTGTGGTCGTGAACACAGGCAGAGACTTGGATATGACCTCTGTGGTCGGGAACACTGGCAAAGACTTGGAAATGACCTCTGTGGTCGTGAACACTGGCAGAGACTTGGAAACGGAAGCCCTCCTCCTCCTCGTCCTCCACCGGGAGGCCGAAGTTGGAAGAGCAGATTCTGGGACGGACAAGGCTGGCCATGCAGGCTCTGGGATAGCCGATGCTGACAACGCTGGCTCTGGGACGAATGAAGCTTCCAGCTTGTTGGCCGTGGCAGGCGTGGCCATTGGCTTGTTGACCGTGGCAGGTCACAAGCTGTGAGGAAGGGTCTTCGTGACCCTACTCACCAACATCAGTGGAGGATAATTAAACTTTGAGACAAGGGCCGAGAAGGGCTTCAAGCAATGTAAGGTTATGAAATGGCATGGAACCAACTCAGACTTGATTGGGACATGGAGTGGAGCAGGCTGCGGCGTGGCTATGACATGGCATGGAGCAGACTCAGGCATGGCTGTGACATGGCATGTAGCAGACTCAGGCTTGCCTGTGACATGGCATGGAGCAGAAGGTGGCGTGGTTGTGACCTGGCATGGAGCAGGCTGGGGCGTGGCTGTAACCTGTTATGGAGAGGACTCAGGTGTGGGAGACTCAGAAACCAGAACCAGGATAGATTGAGGAGGATCCGCTGAAACAAATGTCTCTAATACCAGCTCAACATATTCCTCCCATGTGTAATCTCCTATTGCTGGCAACTCACTCCACTGGTGAGCAATGAGTCCGATTAGTCCATGCATTTGGCCAGGACACAAAACAGATAGGTATATTCTGGGATGGGTAAGTTAGCTCGGGTCAGCCGAATGAAGGGTGCTGCTATATCCATTTCAGTTAGTCAGTTGACTGTTACAAGGAGGAAGATTACAGGAGCAGGATCTAAATGCAGGCTTAAAAGTATTTCATAAAATAAAGTACAAATTAATGGAGTAAACACAGCAACAAAAGAACCATCCCAGATAAATCAAATAAAAAATACAGGAACAGAGAAAACATGAACAATGGGAACGGTTCATGAATGGGTGGTCAAAATACTTACAACAACTGACAAGGACTGAACAGAAATAAGGGCATTATATACAAACTGACTAATGAGGGAATGGAACACAAGTGAGAACAATAGGGAACCGCTTGAAGTGATCTGAGCAAAGGATTATGGGAAGTGTATTCCAGGAGGAACAGATGACAGAGAATTGTGACAATTACAGGCTTGCAATATCATATTATTATCATTAATGATTATTTCATAACTCATTGGATTTGAACACATTTTGCCATTAGTTCCCCGTCTGTCGCTCACTTTGACATTGTGTCGAAGAACCGACACTAGGGGGGTCTCTCTTGAGCGCCGAATATGCCTCTGATCTATGAAAAAAGGCCAATGAGAAGTTGGCAGACAGTATTTGCATACCCCGCCCCTGGACATATTGGTATAAAAGCGGGAAAATACGTCTAGTTCATTCAGAAATTTTCTTCGGAGCCGAAGGTTGTACTGCAGCGAGCTGCGAGTCATACACCCATTCCTGTTCCTCTGACTTTCTCTGCTGTTGGATCTACGGTGCACTACAGCGGCTTTCTCCTTCCTTGCACGGCAGTGCAGTTTGCCCCTTGGTGCTTCGACAGTGCTGAGCACATTAAAAGAGTGATATTTCTTTTAAAAGATTGTTTTCCTCTATTAGAGCAATACACCACGCGTTGAACGTCCTTTTCAGGTCGCGTCTTTATAAAGATGCCATTCCGCACCTGTGTAGTTCCTGGATGCAGTAGAGAGCTCTCCGCTTCAGACGGCCACAGGCGTTGTCTCGTGTGTCTGGGCAGCGATCACACCGAGGCAGCGTTTGTGGATGGTTCATGCTCACACTGCGAGGGCATGACCATGGCAATGTTGCGGTTGCGGCTCGCTTTCAATAGAAAGCACGCCACTCCAGCCTCCCCCCGCATTGCTCCTTCCCACGGGATTGAGGACGATGCAGCTGGCGATGGAGGCGATCTGTGGATGGGAGCGGGTGCAGCTCCGCCGGGTACGCCCCCTCGGACAACCCGCCCCTCCAGCACGCTCGTTGACTCCCATCCATGCTCGAGGCTATAGCGGCTTGCCGGCTTATCCTGATGCTCGGATGACCGACATGCTTTCCCGGGCCGCCGCCAGCGTGGGCTTGGACTGGAACCCTCCATCCTCCCTACAGCCATCGCTGTTGGATGACTGGTTCCTGGGGTCTGGGCGCCGCTCACAGCTTCGCCCCCCCCCAGTTCCGTTTTTCCCGGAGGTGCATGATGAGCTGATGTCATCATGGAAAGCACCCCTCTCCACTTGTCACAAAGCTACTTGCTCATCCACTCTCACTACCCTCGACGGCGGAGTGGCCCACAGGTACACTGCGATTCCCCAGGTGGATAGGCCTGTTGCGCTCCACTTATTAACCCTACCACCTGGCGGGGTCGCCCTGTGCTCCCCTCCAAGGCCTGTAGGACAACATCCTCGCTGACAGCACCAACGCACCTACAGCGCCACCGGAGATGCCGCTTCCACCCTGCACGCCATGGCCCTTCTGCAAGTCCACCAGGCCAAGGCGCTCAAAGATCTGCACGGGGGTAGCCCTGATCCCGATGTGCTGCAGGAACTGCGCTCAGCGACCGACCTCGCCCTTAGAGCCAAGAAGGTCACAGCGCAGTCACTCGTGCAGGCCATGGCCACGCTCATGGTCCAGGAACATCATCTGTTGGTGAACCTGGTCGAGATGCGTGAGACCGACAAGGTTCGCTTTCTCAACGCTCCTCTTCGTCCGCAGTTCAGTGGAGGAACTCGCCGACCCAATCCACTGTGGGTACTTAGTCTACCCTGTACAGGAATAGGTGCTCCACAGGGCAGGACTCCTACGCAGACTCCCCCTGTGTGTATTTTCCGTGGCACGGTCCCCTTACGAGTGGACCCGCATCTCCCTTAGGCAGTTCCAGCTGCCCTCCGGTCGCTGTGTTGTAGCAACTCCCCCCTCCTAGCGAGGCTGGATCAACCACTGCGCCATCTCCACATGCTTGCCTAAAAAAATCATGTGATGTATTTGCCACCTTTACCTCCCCCTTCGGCAGGTGTGGCCTCCACAGGGTCTTTTCCCCTGAAAGAATAGGAAACTGGGTAAGACCCCCTTCCCTCGATGCATGTAAGGGCCCCGGCCATTCTTGCTCTATGCAGAGAAACTTAGAGAGAAAAGAAGCCCAGCCAGGCTTGGCCCGTTCCCAGGTTGGCAAGCATCGCCTTGTCCCCCTGCCTAGGGTAACCAGAAGGAGCCCGATGACTTTTGGGGGGCATTGGGGTACGTGCAGTCTTGCACAGCTGGTCACCTTTGCATGTAAAATACCTGCCCGCTCCAGTGTCAGTCCACGTTTTATCCTCCCAGTCACGTCGCTGAGCCGAGCCGCTGTAGTGGCCGGACCATTTCTGGCTCCTCAGAAAAATCCTGAATGAACTCTACATATTTCCCTGCTTTTATACCTGTATGTCCGGGGGCGGGGTATGCAAATACTGTCTTCCAACTTCTCATTGGCCTTTTTTCATAGATCAGAGGCATATTCGGCGCTCAAGAGAGACCCTTGTGTCGCTTCTTCAACACAACGTCTCGTTCCCTCCATCAGGGAACGGAGGTTACATCCGTAACCTAGATGTGTTATCACACTGTTGCACAGACAGAATGAATGAGAGATCATGCGCTGACAGGAAGTCCTCTGCGCTGTCTGACATGCCTCCACAAACTTTACGCATACAGCAGTGAGAAGAAAAACACGCTGCAAATGCTGCTTTAACTTTCGTTGCACCAAAACTGCCTCTTGTTTCATCTTTGAAATAGTTTTCAGTTTCAGATGCCATTGCAGTAATTCACTATTCACAGTGGGCCATGATTAGTTTAATCCATGTGTGAAAGTGTCAAATAACAGGACAGTTACTGAGATAAAGCAAATAGTGTTCAGCTGGTCATGTGATTCTAACATGGCATCCCCCATGTGGGGACCCTCTCCATGTAGAATAAAACAGCTTTTATAAGGTTACTGATATGACTGGAGTCTTAATTTCAATGTAAATGGTCATGATTTCATACATATAATTCAAAATTAGAATTCATGTCTTTAGTGTCACAGTCCTGTCACTCTGTCAGTCTGGATTTTTGTGTGGCAGGACCTTGACATCATCATTCTGTGTCTGTCTTGTGTTTCGTTTTCTGTCTTTGTGTGAGCACACGGCTTCGGTTGTGATTCCCCTGCCTTGCGATCCTCGGTTGGTCTCATTTTACATGTTCAGAGCATTGTGTCTGGATCCTGAGATCCTGTCTGGTTCGGTTTTGGTTTGTGTCAGGATCCAGACAATGCTGTTCTCCTACCCCTGCGATGGCCATGGAGGCCGCTCCCCTGGCCCTGCCGCTGCCAGTGCCCACGGCCATGAAGGCTGTTCTCTAGTCTGTTCCACAGTCTCTACTTGCACTTATGGACATGAAGGCCATTCCCCAGTCTCTACCAGCATCCATAGCCAAGGAGGCCGTTCCCTAGTCTCTGCCAGTGCTCACGGCCACAGAAGCCATTCCTCACTCTCTGCCAGCATTCACAGAGGCTGTTCCCCAGTCAACACCAATGGTTGCCAGTGACCAGTCAGATCCTGCCCAGGTCCCAGTGGCCACAGTCCAGTCCCTTGACGCATGTCCAGGATCTGCTACCCAGTCTGTTGACCTTCCTGCTCTTGCTACCTTCCTCTCCTCCCTCGTTCCCTCCCTATAACCTCCTCCCAGACCCTGCCACCGCCAGCACCCAAATAACAGGACAGAGTCACCTGAGGCCTCCTCCCACACCACCTGACCCCATCTCTGTCCTGAAGCCTCCTTTTAGACTGCCGGACCCAGCCTCTGTTCTGAGGCCACCTCCCAGGCCGCCAGAGCCCACCCCTTTTCTTAAACTCCCCTAGTTTCCCTACCATACAGCCCTGTTATGATTTCTGTTCTGTGTTAGGGCTCATTCTGTTTGTCTTGTCACGGTCCTGTCACTTTGTCAGTGTGACAGGACCGTGACATCATCATTCTATGTCTGTATTGTGTTTAGTTTTCTGTCTTTGTGTGAGCGCAGGGCTTTGGTTGTGATTTCCCTGCCGAACGTTCCTCGGTTGGTCTCATGTTTCATGTTCGGAGCATGGTGTCTGGATCCTAACTTCCCTGTCTGGTTCGTTGGTGTCTGAACACACATGCTCCATGTTCTGACTGTTATTGGCATGACTGCATTGTGCTTATGTCATGCTCTCACGTCTCTCGCGACCACAGGCACAATTTGCATTGCGCTTGCATTGCACGCCTGTGTCGTGAGCTGTCTTCATGTTGTGCTGAAGTTCGGTCACTTTGGTCTGAGGTATCGGGTTTGTGTGTGGCCAAACTCTCGCACAGGTGTCCTGTCTCATTTTGTTGCCTATTGCATGCATAGTTGTAGGCTCAGGCTTTATCTAGTCTGAGAATGCATGGCATTGCTTTGTTAGCATTGTCGTGCATTCTCGTTTTGGTTGGCAGTCTCTGTTGGTTGGCATGAGCGCATGTTGCCTTTTGCCTTGGCTATTTGTGCTCATGCCATTCGGGTGTCTGTGTCTTGTGAGAGCACATGGCTTTGTTTTGTTTCTGTATTGCCACATGTCTCTCATTCTTGTGTCATACCCGTCTTTTATTTGCCCATTATTAGTTAATTTGTTACACCTGCCCTGCTTATTAACCTGTTTTATTTACTTCCCTATTTTAGTCTCCTCATGTGTGCTGTCAAGTGCAAGTTCGTCTTGTTTTGTGTCCATGTTGGTGTTGTTCATGTCCATGTTACTAGTCATTTCTGTGTCTTGTACCCAGCTCGTTTTTTTACTCTGTTGTTTGCGTCCTGCATCTGATTGTGATATTTAGGAGGATAACTTTTTAATGAGGAAAAAAACATATTTTAGAAAGACCAACAGCCTGGTAAAATATCCAACATCATCACACAGGGAATTTACATGTTTCTTCCAAATATTCACATACCCTAAAATCAACCCCACTCTGCTGAATTAATATCAAGCGCAATTCCCCCTAAGGCATTTTTGCATTAATTCAAGAGTGAACAAATTTCACTCTAGTGCTACTATTGCGTGTTGCGTGAAACCCCTGAGACACAGGAAGTTATCATGTTCACATAAACAATGGCAAATTAAATTCAGAGGTAGCAATTTCATTCTAAAAATAAAACTTTTACTCCACTGACGTTTAGGTTTATGATTGGGGTTTGGGTTAGGGGTTAGAGTTATTAAAATATGCATTCCTGTTGACTGTATAAAATAATTTACTTAGCTAAATATTAGGGCTGTCGATTTAATGCGTTAATTCAGTGCGATTAATTTTACAATAAGTAACGCATTAAACAAATTTACGCATTTAATCGCATGCCCCGGACCATAATAAGGAAGATTCCTGAGAAATGCAAGCTTGTAGTACCACCTGTAACTCCAGAGGGCAGTAAGTGAAACTTCAGATGTAGGAGCAACACACAGTGAAGAAAATACTTCAGTAGGTGCTCTTGCGTTCAAAACACTTGAAGGAGCGCAAATGCAATCTAAGGGATCTCAAGATGCATTAAAAGACTGAGAATTTAAACTATATTTAACTTGACACAGTGACCTAAACATTTTATTTTTATGATGCAACACACTCGAGACGCTACACAAGCATGTCTGACGCAGGGTGTGGCTGGATTGAGATGGTGCAAAATTCGGAAATTACCCCATAAATATCTAATCACGTATAAAATCTAAGAAATTTCCTTTAAACTTATAAATAAGTACTACCTCACTAATTATTTTCTTGTAGAGAGATTTAATTGTGATGTCAATATATTCTGTACATGTTGTGGTCTGCAGGCAGAAACATTTTTTCATTTATTTTGGAGTTGTCCCTACTCGTCTGATTAGTGCAAGATTGTTAGAGATCATATCATTCCCAGCTTTCAACTTTGTTTTGAAAATGTTTTCTTCTGTTTTTTTTTTTAGCTATGACATGTCTCTTCATAAGGAATATTATTTGATTAATTTTCTTCTTTTGTTGGCAAAGTTTAGTATTCATAAATGTAAGTATGGTGGTTATAAACCATTAGTTTTAAGTTTTTTAATTCAGAGGTTCAGCAATACCTAAGATTAATTTCCAATTTGAGTAACAATCTGTAAAGTGTACTGAAATATGTAAACAAATTGATCTTTTTATTTAAACTGTTTATTTATTTTCCTTTTTGTTGTTGTTTGTTTTAACATACCTCTTGGCTCTAGATGTAAAAGTTTTGTATGCATTAATTAAAAAAAATGTCTGATGCAGGTGTACATTGATGGGTCCTTAAACAAGCCCTCATAATAAATCTGCAACTGATTGACAGATTCACTTGTGAAATACATATCTGTGAACTGAATGCCAATGACTGACTTATGTTCAATAATATGGTAGTAAACAATACTCTAAATATTCTATTCAATATTCTAAAGCCACTTTTTGTATTGTCTTATTAATGATTAACTCTTCTGCCACAAGAATGTAATGCATTTTAATTAATGCATATTTAATCGTTTGAATTTCAGTAAGCACAGACCGATTTCAGCTGCAAATATTTCATCCTAAACTGTCGCTGAATTCACAGTGAGATTAATCTAAATTATTGTGTTTTATTGCCGGCCACAAGAACAAATACTGATGGGACAGATGGAAATTTGTACTATATACTGTATAATTAGTGTGTAACACAAACCCATCCTACATGTCACTGATCTGGCTTTAGGGCACTAGAGGTAAGGATGTCTCATAGATTTCCCCTGTCTAATGGAGCCTGATTGGAAAATATGGAGATGGAGTGCTTGTGCTTGATTCGTCTTCCTCTGGCCTGATCCACAGAGAGGCATTTTGACATGCAAGCACTAACCAGAGACAGCTGGGGCACTATGGAGGGATTATACTATAAACAACATGACAAATCAGAGCAGGTGGGGGTGTAGAGGAAGCACAGGGGCATGTGGATATGGGTTGTTGCTGAGGATGGCCAAGTTGGGCTGAGGTAAGTCTAGAGTCGGCCCGGAGTCCCTCTCACTCACATTTGACACTGGCACACAACTCACTGATTAAGAGCCTCCTGTGTTTCCCTTTGATCTAAGGCTCAGTTTTTGAGCCTAATGCCGCCCTCCATGTATCTCTGTCATAGCGGCGCTTTCATTTGTGGCAATGTGTTCTGAATCAGAAAAGGGAGAGGGAAATGGGTGTGGATCTGATCTGAGACCAGATTTGTTTGGGTGTCTTAAAGCAATTAGGTTTAAAACTAGAGGAGGACACTTTCCCTTGATCAGCAGTACGTAGATGCTTGGAGAGCCAGATGGGATGTATGCTCTGGTCTTTTTGTAGTCATTTTGATATCACGTGAAAGCAGCAGGATTTATATCTGCCTGTACAGAAGTGAGAACTGAAAATGTAAGAGGATTATAGCTATTCTCCGGAACACTCTGAAAACAGACCTTATCTGTGCATTCTAGTATGCTGTTGTTCTTGATGTTGTTTCTTCATCTATTTCCCAAGTTTTTCCCAAGCACATTTAATCAAATAACAGCATGAGGATGAAATGTGTTGCCAAAAATTCTAAGATGTTTGGATTACCAACAAATATGTTTGTAAGCAATAAGATTGTAAATTAACAAACGGTCTGACTGCGTTTTGAAATGTCAAAAATGCTGTGTCCACCTTTTAAGCTCTAACTCAACAGACCAATGGTAATTCAGTGGAAGGAAAAAAGCAAATAGCTCCAATCCGATGTCTGAAAAGTCTCACAATGTGGCTGATTTAGGCCACACAAGAAAGGCTTTTAGGTCTTTAGTAGTGTTCATCAGCTTAAGTCCTTCAGAGTAATGAGCCACACTCACATTCCAGGGGGAGCTGGGGCTCGGAGTGGTACTGGGCCTGATCTTTGGCCGAGAAAGTGATATCATTGCAGATTACAACCAATAAAGCCATGCACAACATGTATGTGTGGGTGTCATATAACGTATGTGTTACCATGCGTTTAGGTGTTAATAATATGGAGGGAGGAAAGTTTAATCAAGAGGATACGATTGCATATCTTCATTATAGGGTGGTTTTATTACAAGACCCCTATTTTTCATTAAAATATGGCCAATTCAATGCAGCAAGTTAACTAAAAGGATTTTACATGACTCGTTGTGCATATCACAGTAGTTTCCTGGTGAATAGAACACTGATGCCTCAACAATAAAGACTTTTATTAAATTTAACACAAATTACGAGTAAAATGGCAGGTTTTGCCATGTTCTTCACATAATGCTATCGAATAATTTCTAAAAACTTTTACTTAAGCACATGACTTGTAAGGCAATACTTTTTAACATTACATTACATAAACATTACATTTACTAGCTTGTCAAAAGCAATAAAATTGCACAATAACTTAACTGAAGGAGCATTGCATTTGGATTGCAAAGGTACTGAGTTCTAAAGAGCACGCAAGTCTACACATGACCCGAAAGTGTAATAGATTTTTTATGACACAAGCCATTATGTTTAGGTTTAGGGTAGGGAGGTCGGTTTTGTTGATTTAAAATGAACTTTTAGCACAACACAGTGGACATTTCACTTCAGAAATTCTGTGATACATGTAAAGTACCATATTAAATAATTTTGCAATAAATTACAGACAGATACAGTTTAACTGGTTGCAGTTTCTGCAGTTCTGTTTGACTGTTATTTTGATGAAGCATTCTTCCAAGCATTTGCACAGTATTTCTACTTTACAATTTTGACCTTGCAATGACTCCATCAGAGCCCAGTGTGACCTAACATAATGTCGAATGTGTCCCAGGTGTGGACTGTGACTGGAGAGGTGAAAGCAGATGAGATTGATGGTACCCTTCCTGTCTGCTCTCTGATGTTGCTAGAGATTGAGCTGGTCATGTAGGGGTTGGGGTACGGCTTGATGGTAGTTGGACAATTGGTGTCGACTCTCGGACAGTGACACAGAGGCAACACAGAACATCTTCACTAAGAGTTCTATCTCTATCTCCCTCTCTCTTTTTTCAAACAGTCTTTTCACAGTCACTGTACAATTTATTGTGGACAGTCAGGAAGTAGAAAGAGTTATGTGCTGGTTGTGAGCTGTAAAAGAAAACAAACAGCCTTGCTAATCTTTGGAGAAGAGAAGAGAAGAGAAGAGAAGAGAAGAGAAGAGAAGAGAAGAGAAGAGAAGAGAAGAGAAGAGAAGAGGAGAGAAGAGGAGAGAAGAGAAGAGAAGAGGAGAGGAGAGGAGAGAAGAGAAGAGAAGAGAAGTCAAGTCTCATAACCTGTCCTCCTCACCCCTCAAGTCAACTCATCATATGGCTTTAATTACAAGTTATTGCCCTCAGTATCCAGGGAGCCATTCCTCTTGTGTGGGACCTCTGAGATCACTTCCTAATCCAGAAGAGTATTGGCAGTCTCAGAGGGAGAGAAAGTAAGCATACGCATGTTTGTGTGTGTACATGAAACTCAACAAAAAGCAACCTGAGCAGATAGTTCCTGTAGTGTTACATTTGTTGGCAATATATTACAACATAATCACTCTGACAACAGCATTTCGAAGCAGGTCTCCCTAAAGTCTCACAGCCTAACCTAAACTGAGATACTTGTTTTAGGATTAACTAGCCAGTGTTTCTGAAAGAAAAAAGGCACACAAAAAAAACATTTATGACATCTAGAAAATTCCCTACATATGTGTGTTACTATGGGCAGAGATTGACCTGTGAAGTTAATACATTCACCTTACAATCCAGCCCACAAGAGAGCTGACTCTCCCCCACACTCCAGACAGCCTTTGATCAGTGGCGAATCTCAACCCAGAGGCTGGCTGAAAGAATGACCTTTTTAAGGCATCCCAAACATTTTTCGCCACTTGCCAACCGACAAAGAAGACCACATGAAAGACCAAGGACTTTTACCATGGCTAGCAATGTTTTAACATGACCAAGAAGTAAAATCGTGTTATTCAGGGGGGACATGCGCCTCAGATTTAAACAGTAAAATGTTTCTTATGATTTCTCCCATTAGAATTTGCTATATTCTATATTATCAATGGCTCTGGTGCATTATGAAAAGCACTGCTGTTTGAATAATTTCAAGATGGATAAGTTTATCATTTGAAGCTTATAGAGCGTGCGTGGGTTTTTTTTTTTTTTTACTTTAAGAAATTGACTGTTTGATTTACCACATATCAGTTAAGAGAAGCCTTTGTATAACATCACACTTGTAACCAAAATTATTACATTTTTTGTATGGTGAACAACGTGTGTTCCAATTCCCTTCAGAAAATATCTTAAAAAGATACATTTTCAAAACATTTGAAAAGGTTTACTTAAAAAAAAAATAATAATGGGGTACAGCATTGTCTTGTGAAGCATGAGCATATTTATAAGTGGAAGCCAAGACAAGACAATTGGGCTTTTGCAGGCCTGCTAGCGTTCTCACCTAATTTTGCTTTATTGTAGCTATAGATTTATATGCAAAACATTTCCAAATATTGTACACGAATGGCCTACACATTGTCTAAACCCTTAATCTGCAGATCAACATGTATGGTTGATTATATCCCGTTAGATTACTTTATACTTCATCGTATTTAAATAGGTGAGGAGAGAAAATGTAAAATATCGAACAAGTATCATTGGTTAATTTTTAAGCTTTTACATTCGTGTGTATTATTAAATATCAATCTATAATCAAAGTGCTAGTGGTAGTTTATAGACCGCTATTTACAGGCTTCTTCTGTGAGACTAAATAATGTTAATTACAATAAAAAAAAGAGAAAAAAAAAGAAAAGAATAAAAATAACCTGTCTAATGAATAGGATTTTTCTGTCTTGGTACATACAGGTGAAATTATGATTTCTTTAAGTACGAAAATGTGTGTGTTTCGTCATATGATTCAGCATAACTTTATCTTATGAATAATAGCGGTCATGTCAATTCTGCATCAAATAAATAAATAGAAATAAATAAAGGGCAGAGCAGAGTTTTATAAGCAGATCACAACCCTGTCAATTTTTAAGACCTCTTCTTGTTTTGAAAACGCTATTCTGTGCCAACAGACGATTCGTGTTTGTCCCCTCTTTTGTTTGTGTGTCTGATCTTCGATTCATTTTACTATTTGTTATTGGAAATACATGACTAGAAGGCATTTCATTGTAATGATTAAATAAAAGCACATTTTAAAGAATACATTTATTTTACATTCTTGCTTGTAAATTATGTCTGATTAGATATAAATTACAAAATTACAAACCTTGCCTGATCCTCGTCACCAATAAATAAATAGGTTAACAACTAAATGTGGTTTATAATATTAAAATAATAGATACTTCCAATAAATTATCATTGAAAATGTCATTTATTACGGACTGGCTATAGCCGTGTACAATGCTTGGAAATGTTTTTGCATATAAAATATGTAACGAGGTTTTATTTGGCTCTTATTGTGACGGTTTTTATTTACTAAGCAGTCACTCCACCTGTTAGGGAGCTCTTTTGTGTTAACAATGTTTATAAAAGTCATTCAAAAATTAACCAATAACTGAAAAGTCTGTTCAATTTTTCACAATGATCTATGTATTATCAAACATCTTACAAAAACCTAGAATTGCTAGATGGTGTTTCCGAATGGATTAATACGACATATTGCAGGTCTTTTTTAATAACTTGTTTTGTATGCTATTGGGTCTTTGATTTGCTTGTTTGAAAGGCGTGTTTGTATTTACAAAGAACAAGTAGCATTGACCATATAGTGCAAATTATAAGTTACAATAAGAACGTTTTTTAAGCAATTTGAATGAATAATTTTCTTTAGTATTAAAGATTAGATATTTATAGATGGCTGTCCACTCTCAACCAAAGAACACGTAGGCCATATGTGGAAAATAAATACCTTAGTATTTAAGAAAACAATGTTTTTTTTTATATAAATCATGCCGCAAATTTCGAGTTTTCAATGTCTATAGTTAATATATGTCACTTTGGGTTGTTTGAAGGGCTCGTCACCGCATTAGCGAGTAACAGTAAATCAAGCTGAATTATCAGAAAATACCAGGATTACTCTCGTATTCACTCAGTACAGCAGAGTTTAGGACATTATAACCCTTGAGCGTACGTTGCAAACTCAGGTGTCCAAAAGTTTAAAAGTTTCTAATCGGTTTGACCTATTTTGGCGCCCCCATGTGCACTTTGTTCAGAGAGATGATATTGTTTTTTTGTTTTTTGTTTTTTAGAAAAGTCTATGCTGACGCATTAGTTCTTGTCGGAGTGAAAAAAGGAGATAATTTTAATTTAATTTTTTTATTTTTATTTTTTGCATTTCACTTTACGGCTAAATATGACCATATTGCAAAACATGAAATTGCGTTGCCATTTAAAGTCTAGATTGTCCTCTTTTGTGAAAAAACATTTAAGAAGAATAATCATATTAGGCTACATGTAGGCTTACATTTGACATAATTTGTTTAAGACGGCAGAGTCGGCACCTTTACGGAAGCACTGCAGGAAAACAGAGGAGAGAGCCTGAAGGAGGGGTTCTTCTGGGCTGTTCTTGGACCGGAGAAATATGAAGAACTTTGACAGGTCTGGCGCCAAGAACTTGATCCACGGGATAAATAGCCTACAGCGTAGAAGCATTTTTTGGTGATGCTGCGAATTGATTGCTTAAAGGCTTCCAAAACCTTTTTGAGAAGAACTCAATAACCTATATGGAAATATGTGATCAATCCATTTTTTTTCTTCATATATGCCATGTATTTAATCCATGTGAACGTATGATTGAAAGCATGCCCTATAATAACACATCCCGAAAACCGCATTGACAATTGTGGGGAAATCTGCCTAAATTTACTAGAACAAATGAAGGAGTTGGAGCTTAGTACATCGATCTGTGTTTATATAATTAACTCAGTGAGTATTTACATGTTAAAATCGTCAGCTTTTTTCACTTGGGGTCTATGCATGCCTCTCTTCAGATTCAAGATATCCTATAGCTATAAACAGAAGTTAACGGTGGTTATTGCTGATTTGAGGTGACAACACTTTCTATTTTGTACTTGATTTACATATATCCTCAAAATCTTCTTGACATACTTAGACCAGGCGAAAATGTCATGTATGTGGGTGATACGTGTATTTTATTAGATGTTGTCACTTACATGTAACATTGCAAAATTAAATTCCCAGCTATCATAATGCAAACTGACTAATAAAACAACTAATAATTCTCCCAAAATCCATTTTTTGCAAGCGTAGGACATATTTACTTCCTTAGACAGCCTAAACGATGAACTCAAAGTAATCAGTTTCATGATAACTGGTAAAAAAAAAAAAAAAGTACAATAAAAGTTAAACACTGATTTAAACTTTTAGAATAAAGGTAAGAATTAAATAGACAGTCAATTAAATACTGTTATATACCCCTACAGTTTGAACACACTCTAAATTTGGCTGGGTTAAAAATAACCCAATTGGCAACCCATTTTGGCTGGGTAAATATTGTACAGAACACTCGTTGTGTTCAACTAACCAAGAAAAGTTGGTTTACACATTTTAACCCAGCAGCATTCAACCCAACATGTCAGCTCATATAGACAATATGCTGGGTTAATTTTACCCCATACATTTTTATTTTCCTTTTTTACAGCAAAGTCTGTATATAGAGATTTTTGTGTGTATATATATATATATATATATATATATATATATATATATATAGGCCTATTTAATATTAACCCAATATAACTTGGGTTGGCTATGGCGAATTTTACTGTCAGTGACAATGACCCAGCCATTAACCAAGCAAAGTTGGGTAAAAACAACCCAACACTGTAAAAAATAACCCAACAAAATGACCCAGCAGACTCAACCCAGCATTCCGGGTTAAAAATTAACCCAGCCAAATTTAGAGTGCCAAAATCCACCTGCGTTCCTACTATAGGCTATTCTGTTTAACTTTGGAAACATAAAGCTTACCGACATAATAAAACCAGGCTAATGTTCTTACCAAAGCCCAATGTGTGGGTTGTTAATGTCGATAGTACAGAATTATCCAAAGCAAAACAGTGCTGTCCGTCTTCTTTTGTGATATATCTTTCCGTAAACCCTGGACTGAAAATCCTGTTGATTTACCCGGAGGCATGATTTAAAATAGCCCTCATGCTTCTTGCACCGCAGCTGCTTCCAAAATCTGACATAATATCAGCAGCAACCTGTGTCTCCCTCTCAGGACAGTCCTGTTGTTTTGTGCTCTGAAGTCATTTCTGAGGTCTACAGTAAGCATTTCGGAGAATGAAAAGAGTTCATTGAATGGGACGAATAAAATACATCTCCTGCTGATATTGTGTTGGTGTCTGGATCTCTAAATAACAATGTGTGAGATGAATGTAATTGCTCATTGTTTTTACTATACAAGAATGGTGAAAGTACAAAGTATAATTGAATATCGATTCAAAAACACGAAGTAAACCTTTTATATACTGGGTCAAATTAATTGTTGAATGCGGAAACAGGCTGACACGGGGAAAACGTATTATATGCATTTTTCTCAACCTGCACGCTTAAGGGAACATTGAGTGGATGGGTGCACGCTGTTTGAGAATTCGGGGGTAAATATGAATTGACAGGGGTAGGGTCTTATTGTGGGACTCCAGCCGACTGGCGCCAAGCGCTCTTTAACAAACGGAGTCCCACTTAATCAAGGATCTGTTGACGAGCCTCTTAAAGGTACACGACTGCTTATGGAGCTTTAAAGCTCAGATTGTGACTTTGCTGTACCCTGTCGGCCGACTTAACGTGACCTAATCGTGCACAGATTTGTGTGCTGGGGATAGTGGTCGGATAAAACTATGTGTAAACCACATACTTGCAGGGCTATGAAAATAGCACTTGTTTAAAAACTATGCGTGATCAGTATTATTCTTTCAAGTAGGCAGTCCGACAAATATTCTAGCCGAAATCAAAATGGATCGTGGGAAGAACGTTGTATTTCTTCACTTATTATTATTATTATTATTTTTGTCTTGCCTTCTAATGTATCGTGCTTTTACGCGAGCATCTATATCCTGTTTATTCTTCAGTTGATCTGTTCAGTAACTGTGCAAGTTTGGGGGGAAATCACACCTTTATCAGTGTATATGTCTCGTAAATATAAATCTTTTTAGGCTATTTATTGTTGTTGCATATAACAGCTGTTAGCATTTGCCAGTCTGCAGTGTGGATTACCATTATTTATTAAAAACGTAGACACTTTCTTCAATGTAAAATTTCATGTGTCAGTCATAAATAACATAAAAATGATATTTCTAAATTGCAAAGTTTCTTACAATTCGACATCGCGGCATTAAGATCAAGAGAGCACCCGGACTCAACACACAAGCCGGCGACAACGCTCTCTCACCCGGCTACGCACAGCCAGATAACCGTTCCTCCGTTAGATAATGCGTTTGGAGGGTGGGATTTCCAGATCCGCAGCCTGTCATTGGTTAATATTTTATTCTGTTGACATGTTTTCTCACTGCAAATACTTCCGACACCTTCTAGACACCCTCCTCCCTTCACGATCTTGGCTGGAGCTGTCAAAACCACGCCTATGGAGCTCCACAATTGGTCCAGAATGCGTAAAATCTGCAATCAAGAAGGTTTGGTTCATTAGTGCTGGGATCCAGTGAGACGGGACATGTAACAGACACAGTAACACAGTGGTCAGGGAAGAACCTTCCAATTCCACATCATTGCTCACGACTTTCGCATCCATTTTAGCGGAGCTGCTTTAGTTTCTATAGTGACTTGGACAGAAGGATAACTGTAAATCTACACAGAAGTATCCATGTTGCTCTTTTGAAGGATATCATCGCTGTGCTGCAATCGGGTAATCGTAAGCGGGAGTGACATTGACCTACCAGTCTTCTACAACTACTGTGAACCAGCACTCTATCGATCAGTTGTAAGAGTGGTTCTCGGACTTACGCCAGTTGCAGGCGCTGTTATTTCAGAATATTATACTTTCATCTTTCTTTTCGGATGCACCGATGAGAGATCCAGTTTTCACAGCGAACGCCATGGCTTATCACCCCTTTCACTCGCACAGGCCGGCAGACTTCCCTATGTCCGCTTTCCTTGCTGCGGCTCAACCCTCGTTTTTCCCAGCGCTCACTTTACCGCCGGGTCTCAGTAAACCTCTGGCGGATCATGCGCTCTCAGGCGCGGCTGAGGCTGGACTACACGCGGCGCTGGGTCATCACCACCAGGCTGCTCATCTCCGCTCTTTCAAGAGTCTAGAGCCAGAAGAGGACGTTGAAGACGATCCTAAAGTTACGTTAGAAGCTAAGGATCTTTGGGATCAGTTCCATAAAATCGGAACCGAAATGGTCATCACTAAATCGGGAAGGTAATGCATTTTTATTTGTATTTTTTCGTAGAACATAAACTTTATGCGGCTACTTAAGTGTACTCTGAACAAGTGTTGTAGCCTATTTTTATTATGGAAAATGTAAAAAAATAAAATAAATAAGAATATATATATATATATATATATATATATATATATATATATATATATGTGTGTGTGTGTGTGTGTGTGTGTGTGCAGTTAAAGTGCCTTAGTGCCTAAAGTCTACGGTTTAGGCCATTTGAAATGTATAAGAAAATAATTGGAATGTTATCGCATTAGATTAAGGTATCCTTCGACTGAAAATATCCTCGTGAAATATCCGTAAACAATTTTGCGAGGATATTGCATTTGCACGAATGTGATAGAGCCTATAATAAACAAGTAGACAGGAACGTAATATTTATTCGCGTCAATATGACCTTAACCTTAAGCAAAACTATGTCTCTTTATAACTACTTTCTTTTAAAATGTCAAAGAAATATTTTAATGAAGGAATCTGTTCCGTCCACAGGAGAATGTTTCCTCCTTTTAAAGTGCGCGTGAACGGCCTGGACAAAAAGGCCAAGTATATTCTTTTGATGGATATTGTCGCGGCAGACGACTGTCGGTACAAATTTCACAACTCTCGATGGATGGTCGCAGGAAAGGCCGATCCGGAGATGCCCAAACGAATGTACATTCACCCGGATAGCCCAGCCACGGGTGAACAGTGGATGGCAAAGCCTGTTGCCTTCAATAAACTCAAACTGACCAACAATATATCGGATAAACATGGATTTGTAAGTCACATTAAGTTTAATTCAATCCTGCTGTGGAAACGTCTGTATGTGCCTAAGTGTGGTTTTGTTATAGAAATAACTCAAGGTTTTTTGTTTTTTTTTTGCTAAATCTTTTGTATGTTATTTTCATACAGCGGTAAGAGGCCTATGGTATGGAAAGGAGGCATTAATACTATACATACAGGATTAAAATAAATTTAAAGCTGGTTTCGAAATGCCAAACAGTTTGTGCGCCTCCAATTTCCCCCTTTTTTAATGAGAGTAGTGTTGTTGGTCACTTTTTTCAGCTACAATGGGGAGAATGTGCAGTCATTCCTAAAAGGTTTTCAGCGTTTGTTGCCTAAATGAAGCATGAAAGACCCGGATAGCAGTTTCCTTTACAGTAAATGACACAGTGCAAAACATGTCCCATGATCGACCGTGTGAGCAAAATTTATGAATGTTTTTTTTTCTTCTTTCTGCCCTTTCTATAGGCTATGACACTATTTAAAACAAAATGTAAAACTGCCGAATGGCAATTTAGATTTTTTTTATTTATTTTTTTACTGTAATATAATTGGCTTTTGAAAATAAAATTATACTAACTATTATGGGATATAAGCTACTTTTATAATTAGAGTAGAAGACTGGTGAAGGCCTACTGCTCTCATAAACCACACAATATATTTGCCAGGATGTATGGAAAAATTTAAAAATTCGAATTTAATATCAGAAATCTTAGCCAATTTTATTGTACAGGTTTATTAAAAATTGTAACCACTGCAATTCTGTTAGCTATATTCTTGACTGTACGGAGCATTAACAGAATTACTGTTTTCTACCTTTCAGACCATTCTAAACTCAATGCATAAGTATCAGCCCAGGTTTCATATCGTTAGAGCCAACGATATTCTGAAACTCCCATATAGCACTTTCAGGACGTATGTTTTCCCTGAGACGGATTTTATTGCTGTCACTGCATATCAAAATGACAAGGTAAGTTACTGTAGAGCAAGTTAAACACAGAGTTGAATAGGCCATCGTTTTATTTAATGCATTGTTGTTGTTAAACTTACGCTGAGAAAGTGAAATTACTGGCAACTTTTCACTATACATGTGTGTTTATCATAACTTACACATCCCCCATGTTCTTCTTTTTCGTGTTCGTCGTGAATAGAGTTGATTATAATTGGAATGACAGTATATGCAGTCTGGTGGTCCAGTACGTTTACAGGCCAATCAAAATTGATAAACGCCACGGAATACTTTTTCGTATGTATAGCTCGAGATCCATTTAGCAAAACGATATGCTCAACAATCAAGTGGCCCGTAAATAATGTAAAAAAGTGCCACAATTGGTTCGGTTAAACAACGAAAGTGTTACGATTTAGCAGCTTAATTGTAAAATTGAATTGAATTAAATGTATCGTATACAACGAATAAAAAGTACTGTTTATAAGGACATGTCGACATCGATCATTAACTTGGGATCATTCGGGTCAAACCACTAATTAGTTCCAGAATAATTTTAGATTTACAGACTATTCATATGCAACACCCCGAGCGAAATTACATTTAAAATGTATATTTGAATGTTTAAATTAAATTATAATTGTAGTAATAATAATAATAATAATAATTTCACTCTTTCCTCAGATCACACAACTAAAAATCGACCATAATCCATTCGCAAAAGGATTTAGAGACACGGGGAATGGAAGAAGAGAAAAAAGGTAAGGATAGCCTATTGTGTGTAAACGTTGTACCTATATTATAAACTAATGGATAACAGTTATTTATTCATTAATTTATTCATTTATAGCTGATTTAGTAAATCTGTGGTTATGTCAGTGATCGATTTGACATTAAACTAATTTCAGATTGGTTTTCAGAAAACAGTTAGCTCTGCCGTCGATGCGCTTGTATGACGATCAGTGCAAAGTGGATAGAGATGGAGGAGATTCGGACGACTCATCCTGCGAACAAACTGCTGGGAGGGACTCAGTCCACTCACCGACTGGACCAGTATCAAGTCCGCATAACTTCAACAGATCCAGAGGTAAAACATGTATTATAAGGCCATTTACAATTTTCTATGCATTTGATAGATGACAAAACATAGCTTTCAAAACCGTGCATAAATGACAAAACATAGCTTTCAAAACAGTGCATATGGATCTGTATTATAATATACATCATACATAATTCGCTCGCAATTTGATAGATTATAGCCTATGTGCACTATGCAGCTCCCTAGAGATTTTTTTGTAATTTTTTTTTAAATGAAACCCTGAGTTTTACTGGGTCGACACGAAAGGAATCCCCCTCATTACATGTGCAATGAATTACATATCCAATTAATATCCACAGCCATAGCTTTGCTGTATCATTTGAGTCATAACTGTTAATCTATATTCACCTAAACAATTATAGGGTAAATTTATATTTTAAAAGATGATAAGAAGGTACTTTCTATACTAGAAAATGACGAATTTATTTTGCAAGCATTATCATGCATTTTACCAAACTGTTGCGTTTAATAGACTATTGTATCGTAAGGGCAGAGATCTTGCTTAAACTTTGACCAGTGGCAATTTATTGTGCATGTTTTAGTGCAAAAAGATGCATTTATTTAATTTTATATCCCATTATTTTGTCTTCAAATTTAGCTGAAGAAAAATATACAATTTTGTAACTAATTCGACAGAATGATCAGTATGAAGTCTGCTGGGGGAGTTGCAACAGGAATCAACAAGTTAACTGTTTCCAGTTCATGGCATAAGCAAATATTTGTATTTATATTTTTTGACTGTTACATCACCTTGGCTATTTTCAGATGTTTTTAACTGCATGACTGCAGTGCAATTTGTGAGACCAATCCAATCAAAAATTTGATTAAAAGTTGTGCCAGTAAAATATATTTATAGATCATCAGGTTAAATTAGAAATTGTAAAAATTGTCAAGTTGCATGTATTTACAAAAATTAGATGATGGAAGATGATGCCTACAAGAACATATGCTTTTGATGTTTACAAGTCCTGCAGGTGCTGCTGGTTATAGATTTGCTGTATGCCCAATCAAATGTAGTGGATTGGTTCTCAAGGGCACTTCTTCTCGTGTGCATGATTTGGGACTGCTAATTTTTCATCTGGAAGCCATTACAATTAATTAAGAATGGATTATTTTTCCTTCAATCTTCACAAATCCCCAAAGTTTTGTAAAAGCAAAAGTCCCACTATACCATGCTTGAATTCTGGCACATAGGAAGGAAGCAACCCATTTCATTTATCCCCATTTAACCATAGTAAGTGATGTATTATTTGTAAAAGAGTAGCAATAACAATGTAAACTCATTACAGGCACAGTTGCTTTGCTTTTCTGTTTTATCAAAAGAAAAGAAAACTAATGCGGCTAATATATTTCTGTTTTCCAGATGACAATAACTGCAATGAAAGTGACCATGAACTTGACCAACATGATGATAGGTCAATCAGAGTTAGTAGTCCAAGCCAGGGATCACCATCACCATTCAGCCCCCATTGTGAGGACAAAGTCAAGGACAGATCTAACCTAGAAAAGAAAGGGGACTTTTCAGATTCAAGGAAAGAGAATGACTCTGTCTTCAGTATCCCAAACCTGGAAAAGGACAAGCTGGACAGCAGGGATTTGAAAGAATCAGATACCTCCAAAAAGGATAGAGACTGTGTAGGCCTAAGCACAGTCAAAGATGGCTTTTCCCCTCTGATGGTTCAAACAGAGAGCCCATCACATTTTAGTACAGGTCATTTGCAAAGTCTAGCCTTCTCTGGTTTACAGAATCAACATTTCTTTAACCCACTGAGTACAGGACAACCCCTATTATTTCACCCCGGGCAATTTGCTATGGCTCCTAGTGCTTTCTCAACCATGGGCATGGGACACTTGTTAGCCTCAATGTCTGGAGCAAGTGGACTAGAGAATGGCGGCCTCTCATCTCAGACTACCAGTTCACCAAATCCTTTCCCATTCCACTTATCACAACATATGCTTGCATCTCAGGTATGATGATTGTTTATTATATGCATTATCACTATAATTCAATATATTTCAAACCTAATTTCTAAATATTGCCGACAACTTCACACATGCATCTCCACATACAATAAAGTATCCTCAGAGTTGTATACAGTGCCCAAATACTTTTATAAAAATTGATTCAAGTAAAAGTATTAAAGTAGCTGATATTAAATACAGTTAAGTATCAAAAGTACAAGTAAATGGCATAAATATGGCAGAGCTGGTCATTGTTGATTCATACAACTGATACCTTTGTTAAATGTAAATGTTAACCATATTTGATTCACTTGTGAACTGCAACACACTCTCACTGCAAAATCACAAGGATTCATATTACTTTTCCGAATTTGGCTAAAACAGCTTTGTAACATGTTTACACACTTTACTGATCGGTTAGGTTTAGATAAGGGGTTTGGGTAAGGGCATAATATTAATAAGTATGTCCTTAACGCCTTGTGCACGGATCTAACAACATCTTTCAAAATCATATGAAATAGCCAGCTCCTAAAATATGTATGAATTTTCCTGAGATCGGGTTGAAATATTACACATATAAACAGTTCTCCAGGAAAGGCATGAGGCCTGAAAAATGTTGTTTCCCAAAATGTATCAACTTAATTGATAGTGAAGTCATCAGAAATATTATACTTGAGTAAAGTACAAATATGCAAAACAATGTACTTCATAGCAAGTATTTGTATAGCCTAGCCTTCGTTTCTACACCTCTGAGATTCCCTAAGTTTAAAGCGAATCATAAAGTAGCTTGTGAACCTCATCACTCTTAAGTTTGAACAAGTTTAACATTTTGTGTCATAACTTCAAAATGTAAAACTGTCTACTATCACTTCACAAATGTTTTTCTGTCAGCACTGTTTAACAAGCTGAATTTGGAATCATGCCTAAACACAGGAAAATTGACAGAGAACATTCAAATTATTGTATCAAGCATTACCCCTAGTTAACATATGTGCATTTGGATGATGTTTCTCTCAGTAGACTACCCTTATGTTAGGCCTACATCAACATATAAAGCAATGTGATGACTATATTTGTATTTATAAGTAAGCCAGTTTTATTTCCCGTGTTGGTCTGATTATGAATTAAAATAGCTTATTGTTTTACATTTAGGGTATCTCCATGCAACCATTCGGGGGACTGTTACCATACCCGTACACATACATGGCGGCGGCTGCGGCGGCTGCAGCTGCTTCTGCTCTCCCGGCCGCCAGTGCCGCGTCTTCCCTCAGCAGGAACCCCTTTCTCAACTGCACGAGGCCACGATTGCGATTCAGCCCCTATCAGATCCCGGTGTCTATTCCCCAGGGCTCCGGTCTGCTTACAACTGGCTTAACAAGCACACTGAATGCGGAGTCAGAGTCATCGAAATCAGGCAGCAGGGAGAGCAGTCCCATATCTGAGCACCAAAGCCATAAAACCGGCAGCAGCCAAAATACGGGATCTACAAAATCTTCAGTGAAGGATTCCGTTAACGAACTGCAGAATATACAGAGATTGGTCAGTGGACTGGAAAAACAAAGGGACATGTCCCCCGGAAGCGATTCACCAAAGTGACTCCATAATGATATATAACACACCTGTTGACTCTTTGTAGTTGCTTAATTTTGCTTAAAAAAGTCAGTGATGAAGTGATGGCTCAGATATTGCGACATCGCTTATCAAGTAGGCCTAAAATATGACAGGCCCCATACCTGGATTTCAAGGAAAAATGCATGTTACCTTTACCCCCCCAGATCAGCTACAAGGCATGCTGGCGGCGACTGACAAATTTGAGGCTCAGTCAATGGACTGTTCATTATTTGACCCGGGTTATCATGTAGATGGCGTTTATCCAAAACCTTTTGGGACCAAAATTGTCGTTGTATATTACTGAAAAACGACTGTTAACAATCTCTAACAACATCTGAGGGTGGCCGACCGTTAAGTTTCTTGTGTCTGGGACTTGTGTTTTTTTTTCCTCCTAATTATTTATAATAATAAATGTAAAAGACATGTGTAAATAAGGTGAACGAATTGAAGGAGGTGTAGATTTTAATTTATTGAAAACTGTACATTGATGTGTAAATACTATTAGGTCTCAATTTGTTACATTTATATATTTTTCCCATTTACAACAATGAACATATAGGAACATTATCTAGCGTTGATGGCAGGATGCCGAATGTTTTTGGATGTTTGCGATATTCTGCCAATTCTACATGAAGGAGAAGCCACTACAAATCAAATAAATGTAAAGGCTATTTCACTTATTAATAACATATTAACACAGCGGTTGGCCATAGGCAGGGAAAACTCAGGTTTCTTTCTAATCTTGCATTGAGAAGGTCATTGTTTAGTTTCTTTTATGAGATCTATTTAAACATCTCGGTGCTGGATTTTCGGGTAAATGAACGATTTTGTTGCATTCTATAAATTTCAATAAAACGAAAGTGTTCATTATTCATTTGTATTACATCTCTTTTTCTGCATAGTTTTTCTAGTATATGCATAACCAACACGAAATGCATGGGCAGGATTTTTTTTCTCTTTCTAGAATATAACTTAGATTTAATTTCAAAATAGTTGAATGTCAGTATGTTGATATTCGTTCTAAATCGGACCTGATATTTTAAATCTGGTTCTTTCGTATTACATTTTTCTTGCGACTATTCCTTAGGTTGCAAGCATTAGTGCAAGCATTTTCTGTAAATGTCAGAACAGGCCATGTATAGCAATGGCGTTTTTTCTAAAAAAAAAAAAAAAATACATAAAAAATAACAAAAATAAAAAATATATATTTATATAGGCTATATTTATCAGCCCCAACTATTTTTTTTATTTCTATTTATTTATTTGCCTTATGTGATTTGGTATCAGTTGTGACTCAGTGAGATCTCACAGAAGTTCATGTGAACTATCAATACAATGTCAGTGCAGTTAAATGGACTAAACGGGTTGTAATCCGTCCTGAAGTAGCATGTAGCTAAAGCTGATGTAGCCACGCCATCTGTTGATCACTGAATGTAGTTTTTGACATAAAGGTCGGGACAAATAGGCTAATAATTGTTCGTCCATACGCTGCGATCTAATAAAAGCATTTGGTAAAATAATTATGTTTTATAAAGTTGTATAATCATTATTTTTAACTGTCGCATAACCTATAGCATTGTATAATAATTTATAGCATTGCTAATAATGACGCTCTGATTGTCTGATGTGACAAGACTGAAAGCAAACCAAGTTTCTCTTCAAAAAGGTCATGTATTCACCATAATTCTAATTTCAGTACTTTTTTATATACAAATCACTGCTATTATCAATAGTTAGTTTTTAGGTTCTGCTTCCGGTAATCAGTTCCGGTAATATATGTTGCACATGTTGTTTGTTTTCGCGGGACTTTTCTTCATGTCTATGTTTCTTCAGTGTGTTGGCCATTAATATATGAATCTTTCACCTGTTATAACTGTATACACCTCCGGGTGGGGCTGGAGAGACAGTTGAAAAAAGTGTCACCGTGCTTTTGGAAAGGGTTAAGCGCCGCGGCAGGGACGCCTCGCAGCCTCAGCAGCAGACAGACCTTTGTCCCGAATCCGGCGCCTGTCGCCTGCCTGCCGGCCACACAGTCTCTACACACCCGCGCACAATGTCTGACGGCATCTCCAGAGTCCTGGCGGGTAATTAGAGAGTCCCCTCGCCCCTTTCTTCTTCTTCTAAAACCATAATCACAAAACTCGTTTTATTTAGAGCCTATTGTTAAATTCCGTTACGTCCAATTAACAGAGCCAAATTCTCGACCTTGTACTCTCGCGGAGAAAAAAAATGTTTGTCTAAAACAATTAGTCAACGACTGATCACTTGGCTCCAGTAGCCGCCCTAGAGAGAGTCCCAAACAACTCAAGAATGAGACCACGCTACCCCTCTGCGCCATTTAAAAGGTGCATTCGAGTGCTTAAACCTAGACACACATTTTAAAGGGCAACTTTACCACCTCAAAATGACAGACTAATGGACTAAATCACAGTATGAAGAATATCGCCTTTTATTTGAAACGGTTAGAGAAGAAACAATAACTGTTGTAACTATGGTAGGTCTACTTTAGCTTAAACTAAGATTAAAAATACAATTTGTACTCCCAGTGTTCATTAGGGAAACTTATTATTATTATTATTATTATTATTATTATTATTATTATTATGGTAAAACGCATAGCTTTGGCATATATCTAAAACACATAGGCCTACCTTTTAATTTAATAATAGCCTAATAACGGACGTTTATATATATATATATATATATATATATATATATATATATATATATATATATATATATATATATATATATATATATATTATACACACTGTGGTTGTGAGGGGACCTTTTACCCCACACTTGGGGTTTGACCTCCTGGATCAGGAACATTTCATTTTGTACCCAATTATTATTATTATACCTTAATGTATTAATTAGATTTTGCATTGTTTTCATTGCAATGCTGTTGTAATGAGTTGTTGCCATTTAGTTGTCTACGCACAGTTCGTAATATTGCAAGACAACAAAGTAGTTCCTTAAAAATTGATAAGGCCTGTGCGTATTTTTGTGTGTAGTGAGTTGTTGTTGTCTTTGTGGGGGCCTTCTCTCTGTTGCTTCATTCAGAGTTATAAAGGCAGTATTTTTGATACAAGTAGCCACCGAGGGAAAAGCTGAGTCTATCTGTCGCAGACAGATCATTTGAAAAGGCGTGAGAGTCGAGCTTTGCCCCTTGAAAATAAATGATGACTGCAAATCACTGCGCTTGATTCATACATTTAGATACAGTTTCAAGTTCACATCGCCCTCTGCTGGTAAATGATTGAATGTATTTCCATTTTGAACAGCTGAGTTGATTTTCATTTAGCCTCACAATGCAGTACCAGGGAGTCTTAAGAGAGCAGTACTTTTTTGTTTGTTCTAACTTCGACAGATACGTGTATCACTATACAATGAGGTAAACATGAAGTGCATATTGCACTACTTTAAATTAAACAGCTTAAAGTGCTTTTCATTTCGACTTTGGTGTTCTCAAGTTCTCAAGTTATCAAAGTATTTTCAATTTTTTTAATATTAATTTGACACATGTCTGGTACAAATATGTGGTCTGGTTTCATGTTTATACTTTTTTCATTATCTAGCTGGAAAGAAGTGAAGTGAAATGCTACAATGTTCCCTGTAGGCGGGGGATGTTGTAACATGATCATATAACAACTTAAAGGAATATTGCGGGTTCAGTAAAAGTTAAGATCAGTCGACAGCATTTGGGACATAATGTAGATTACAACGAAAAACTATTTTGACTCGTCCCTCCTTTTCTTTAAAAAAAAAAGCAAAAACTGGGATTACAGTGATGCACTTACAATGGAGGTGAATGGGGCCAATTTTTGGAGGGTTTAAAGACAGAAATGTGAAGCTTATAATTTTATAAAAGCACTTGCATTCATTATTTTGTTAAACCCATGCATTATTTGAGCTGTAAAGTTGGTTAAATCAAATTTTTACATTCATTTTTGGTTTTAGTGTTTGTTGGCATTACATCGTCATGGCTACTAAATTGTAAAACTGGCTGTAACTTTACGCAGAAAAGGTTTATAAGTGATTTTATCACACTAAAATCATGTTTACACCCTTTTTGTTGTCTTGTTGCTATAACTTTGAAACCGTGAGTATTTTAACATTTACAGATTGTCCCCATTCACTTCCATTGTGAGTGCCTCACTGTAACCCAGATTTGTTTTTTTGGGGGGGGGGGGTTGAAAGAAAAGGAGGGGCAAATCAAAATAATTTTTTTAGTGGTAATTACACAAATGCTGTCAAGTGAGTTTAATTGTATTGAACCCGGACTATTCCTTTAAAATGTCCCTCTAACAATTGTATCTGATCTAATTAAAATCCATAAAAAATGAACAAAAATATTGTGTCAATAAAACACACTTATTAATATCGTCATATAAAATATAGCTTAATTTTTTAACTTGACTGTGAACACACAACAAAGCCACAAAAAAGGCCAGAATTAAGCATGCAAATAGATGAACACACACGCACACACACGAACACACACACACACACACACACATAAAGGGAATTATGTAATGTACATAGTTGACTGCATGGAATCGCATATTGTTTGTTCTAATAGGGGCACGCAGTTTTACTATGCGCCCTGCACAACTATGATTTAAACCTGGCTAGTCACTTCTGTTGGCGATTACATTATTCTATTACACATTCCCGATCACCCAGTATGTGCAAAACTAAAAGCTACAAGTAAAAGCTGATCTTCCTGGGACCTCCCTAGATAATTAAGCCAGTGCATCACTTGTATATAAGAATATCAGTCCAAAAAATTTAAAATGTTTAACCTTTCCTTATTGCTCTCTTTTTTAAATCTATATGATTATTGCTAGGGAACAGATCTCCCTTTGCACAGAGAGACACCTGAATTTCACTGTACTCCGCAGCTGTTTCCACAAAGGCCTTTTGGATGGAATCAGGGACAGGTATTCAGCTCAATATTATATCAGTACAACATACAGTTTCTGGATATGAAGGAGCCCCACATAAGCCCACAGCAACATGAGATGCCAGTTAGGTTTTAGTGAAGTAAACTGTGATTAGCAACGCTGTTTTAAATGTCTTAATGGATGTTAGCACTGGCTGGATTTTTAGAGCTGCTTGCTTGAAACGTCTAAGTGAATTGGGGTTACAGTGTCTGTGCTCTGTGGAGTCACCAAAGGTAACCTTACCCCTGTGTTTTAAAGTCTTGTCTGTTTAAAGCTAAGGAGTTATGCAATATTTTACATAACTGAGTCATTCAATATGTCTATAAAATGGAGTTTAAAATATATGTTTAGTTTTTGTTTTGTCTTTTTTAGACTAAGACTAAATTCATTCCAGACACGTAGGGATTCATGTTTTATGGGAAATGTCTTCAAGTAGTGCGCCAAGTACTTGAAAGAAACAAGAAAAGATGTCAGACTAACCCAAGAGCAAGTTTTCAAGTTTAAGGCATTTAAATAATTGAATATGAGGTGTACTTGTCTCCTGTCAGCTAATGAATGTTTTTTTTTTTTTTTTTTTTAAAGAGGAAGTGTGTCTTCAAGTGACTTGACGACATATCACTTACAAATAGTCATATGGAGTATATACAGGAATAAAATTAGTTTAATGACAAACAAACTCACATTTAAACATTTTCCCAGTTCAATAAAGAAAATGAAAAGCTGACCTCTTTTGAAAGTCATTATGGTCCAGCTTGGTCCTTTTAAATGTCTGAATAACCAGCGATGGCATATTTTATGTATAATGGTAATGGATCCAGCTACATTGGTGTTTGAACACATCCTTCCATGTGACAATTGATAGAATACCTTGATTGCTCTAATGGTTTAAATTTAATTTGAAATCAGTTAGAGGGTGTTATTTATTGAAATGCACTGCTAATACAAAGGTATATAGCAGGTACACAGCAGTGGGTTTTCATCCAGGGGGCCTTAGCAAACTTCCAAGGGGGTGCAGGATAACTTAATATTATTGAAAATAAGTTCTATTAAAATATCTAAATTGATGAAAATTCAAAAAAATTTGGAATCACAAAATTGAATTGCAATGAATTATTTTACAATTCTAGGTTTGGGGCAATTGGGGGTCCTTTGATTATTGTCTTGGATAACGGGTGGCCTTGAAATAAATAAGGTTGAGAACCACAGGTATACAGAATTTGCAGATGCAGTTCTAAACTTACAAGTGTCTGCTAATATGCAAGAAAGCATTTTGTGTGGTGGTAGTCTAATGATTTTGATTTTAGACTAAGATAATTCAAAGGTTGCAGGTTCCAAGCAACGGTGCTCCAGGAAGTGGAGGATGATTGTGATCACAAACCTGGTCCAATACCCTTGTCAGACAGATCTCACTGTGAATTCAGCTACAGTAATGCCATATACAGATAACCTTTGAGTTACAATTATTATAACCCGACGTCTGAAATCTAATATGCTGATTCGGATGGGAATAAAGATCTCTGTGTTTATAACAGAGGTGGGGATGTCTGTTCCCCAACACATAATTTAGGTGATAAAATTAACATATCTTTTTTAACTTTGTCAGTTTAAATTTAAAATGACTTTAGAATATTTATTTTAAATAATTGATTATTTAGTGAACCTGTTTTCACGATTTGGCTCTCCTTGTTCATTTTACTTTCTTATTTTTTGTCGGATGGCAAACAAATCTACATCTAAATTGAAAGTCATGGAGCAGGCAGAAGATTGGTGTGCACAGCACATAAGTAGTTCATGTAGGTAAAAATACATGAGGAAAAGCGTTTTGAGAATTCAGTCTCAGCAATCACAGGCATTCGCATTTGGACAGGAATTAGATTTCTCAGAGGACCCCTGAGCTAGCTAAAAAATGTGCTCTAGAATTTTTACAGAGGTTATGTGAGGAAAACACAGACATGTCAGATTCAGACAGGATTAAAATAACAAAGTATATCTGTGAAACACAAATTTCCCTAACTTCCTCTGGGGAAACTAGTTCTGTCCGAATATGGCTTAAGTCAAAAGTTCTGCTGCCGAAATCGTTCTGTGTTTACTGAAATTCTAATAGCTGCCCCCATTGACCGAAGCGTGAACACAATGGCACATGTGGCTCCCGTTTGCAGGTGAAATGTCCACAAAGTGGCACCAAAAGTGAGTTGTTTTTAGTTGTACTGTAAATAATTTAATCCAATCAACAGGAATGCATATTTTCACCTTACCTTCAGTGGATTAAAAATGTAATCTTGAAGGGAAAATGCAACCTCCCAATTGCGCTTTTTATTGATTATGTGAATGCAATTACTTCCTAATTTACATGGGACCAGAACCGATTCTCTGAGACTAGTTGCAAAACATGCAATCAGTAGTTCCACAGAAAAAAGATAAACACATTTGACTTGGTGCAAATATGTCTGATGAGAGATGTCGCTTGTCAATAACTCTGCAGAATGGGGTCTACATCAGGCTACTGAAACATTTCCCAATCTAGAGCATTTTTCTTCAAGGGTATTGTTGCTGCAAATAGTATACTGAAAGCTTTTTTTTTATGAAATAAGTTGCCTGCTACAATTGTCTGCTACAATTGCAAGTAAGAGCAAAGTAAACGTTACTTAAGAACTCAGCCTTTCCTTTACCCAAACTCTTAAACACAAGCAGGAATCTAATTTTGCAGAACTACCCACCCTGTTTATGCCGTGCTGCCCAAAAACAACCGTTTAGCTCTGCATTAAATTGTCACAATTCGTTTTGTGCCAAGGAACCCACCAACTCCAATTACTGTTCCGGGGGTTCATACAAGAGCCTCTATTTCCCTCTGCCATGTGTGGGAACCTTTTAGCTTCTAAACCTTTGCCAGCATCGGTTCTGAGTTTCCTCAGCACCACCTTGGTGAATAGCATGATCAAAAGCAAGGCTAATGTCAAGGCACCCTCCCCCCGTCCCCTGTAATCATTCCCACAATACTGTGAGCAACTAAACCACGTGTGCTCTGTGTCTGTCATTAATGGACATGTGTTCTATATAAAATAAACCTGACTCACAATAGCCCGCCACTGATCCTTACTGCTGGTTGCGTGACAGAAGAGAGGCACTATCCATGTGGATCCATTATTGTAATGTTGTGATGCTAATGTTAAAGTAACATTTTAAAAAGCAAGGGAGCCAAAAGCAGGAGAGAGCAAATGAGTGGAGGTCATTTTACTTTGATAAGAGGGTTTTAGTTTAGAGGGTTTGTTAATTTTCTGATAATTTACTGCAAAAAAGGTCCATAATAGAAAACGTCTAGGTTAAGTATGTAACCTCCGTTCCCTGAAGGAGGGAACGAGACGTTGTGTAAAAAGAAGCGAAACTAGGGGTCACTCTTGAGTGAAGAATATGCCTCTGATCTATGAAAAAAGGCCAATGAGAAGTTGGCAGACAGTATTTGCATACACTGCCCCCCGGACATACGGGTATAAAAGCGGGGAAATACTTGGAGTTCATTCAGGATTTTTCTGAGGACAGAACAGTGGCTCGGCTCAGCGACGTGGCCGGGAGGACACAAAGTCTCATTCCCGCCATCAGGGAATGGAGGTTACATACGTAACCTAGACGTTCCCCGTCTGTCACTCACTTCGACGTTGTGTCGTCTAAGGGGGGTCCAATTTAAATCACGCCATGCGCTGAGCCGTGTACGTGTTCTGCTGACAAAGGAGCGGGCAGGTATTTTACGTTCAAAGGCGACCAGCTGTGTCAGACTGCACATACCCTTCCCCAATGCCCCATAAAAGTCATCGGAATCCTTCTGGTTACCCTAAACAACCTGGGAACAACCTGGGAACAGGCCGAGCCTAGCCAGGCCTTTTTTCTCTCTATGTTTCTTCGCATAGAGTAATAAATGGCTGGGGCCCTTACATGCATCGAGGGAAGGGGGGTCTGCGGAAGCCACACCTGCCCGAAAGGGGAAGGTAAGGGTGGAAAATACATCACATGGGTTTTTAGGCAACATCTGGAATGTGGCGTGGTGGTAGATCCAGCCTCAAGGAGGGGGGTGTTGCTACAAAACGCACAATTTTACCTCGGCCGAGGGAAAGGGCGCTAGGCACAAGCGGTCCACCTTGTCAATCCGTCAGCATATTACCGAGTTCTACCGGCTGGGACCTGAGAAAACACGGGACGTAACTGACTCTACCCTGCGATTGTAAAAATCTCGCAAGGGTATTAGGTGTTGCCCAACCCACTGCTCTGCATATGTCTGCCAGGGAGGTGCCTCTGGCCAGTGCCCATGATGGCGTAATACTCCTTGTCGAGTGTGCTCGGACCCATAAGGGGAGGGGCACGGCCTGTGTGTGATAAGCCAATGTACTGGTGTCAACTACCCAGTGGGAAGGCCGCTGTTTAGAGACAGCGTTCCCTTTCCGCTGTCCACCAAGGCAGACAAAGATCTACTCAAAACATCTAGAGCTCTGTGTGCGGTCCAAGTAGTTATGAGAAGCACATACCGGACACAGCGACGAAGGGCTGGGCCTGCCTCCTCCCAGGGCAACTTCGCTTGCAGGTTCACTACCTGGTCTCTAAAGGGCGTAGTAGGAACCTTGGGCACGTAGCCCGGTCATGGTCTTAGGATCACATATGTGTCTGCCAGACCAAACTCCAGGAAGGTGTCGCTGACAGAGAACGCTTGCAGGTCCCCGACCCTCTTGATGGAGGCGAGCACGATCAGCAGGGCCGTATTTAGAGAGAGGGCCCTGAGTCCAACTGATTCTAGCGGCCCTAAGGGAGATCCCAGGAGGGGAACAGGCTTGGCCGGGAGGGATTCAACCTCCGGGCGCCTAGGAACCTGATAATTAAGTCGTGCTTACCCAAAGACTTGCCATCTACTGCGTCGTGGTGGGCTGCGATAGCGGCAACATACACCTTCAGGGTGGAAGGGGACAGCCTCCCCTCCAGCCTCTCCTGCAGAAATAATAGCACAGACCTAACTGCGCACCCCTGTGGGTCTTCAGCCTGGGAAGAACACCAATTCACGAACAAGCACCACTTCAGGGCATAAAGTTGCCTGGTAGAAGGGGCTCTGGCTTGGTTGATCATGTCTATGACGGCAGGTGGTAGAACAGCTAGATCTTCTGCATCTCATCCAGGGGCCAGACGTGGAGGTTCCAAAGGTCTGGGTGCGGATGCCAGAGTGTGCCCCATCCCTGAAAGGTCTTTCCTCAAGGGGATTCGCGAGGAGTACGAGGTCCGAGAACCAGGCCCGGGTGGGCCAATAGGGAGCCACTAGGGTGACTTGTTCCTCATCCTCCCTGACCTTGCATAGCACCTGTGCAAGAATGCTCACTGGGGGAAATGCATACTTGCACAGCCCCACAGGCCAGCTGTGTGCCAGCGTGTCTGCTATCACATTGAGGTTGCCGGGGATGTGAGTGGCACACAGCGACTTGAGTCGTTGCTGACTCCAAAGGAGGAGACGATGGGCGAATAGTGACAAGTGGCGGGAGCGCACGCCGCCTTGGCGATTTGTGTACGCTACCGTGGTGGTGCTGTCTGAACTGACTAGGACATGTTTGTCTCGAACTAACTGGAGAAACTTCCACAGGGCAGAGAAAACAGTCAGAAACTCTAGGCCATTGATGTTCCAGCACAGCGAGGCCCCTTTCCAACGGCCCACGGCTGTGTGCCAATTGCACATGATGCCTGAACCCAAATTGGAGGCATCGGTCGTGGCCAGAACACATCGGGACACCTGCTGCAAGGGGACCCTTGTCCTCAGAAGGTAGTCCAGGGTTTTGACGTTTAGCGGCAGGTGGGGGTGATGGTCACACAGTGCGTGCTGTGGCGCCATGCTCGTCTCGTGACTCGAGTCTGGGGCCAGTGCTGAAGCGGTCTCATATGCATCAACCCCAGCAGCGTGGCCACCATGGAGGATGTCATGTGCCCCAGGAGCTTCTGGAAAGGTTTTAAAGCGACCGCCGTGCGCGGCCTGAAGGCGGCGAGGCATTTTAGCACTGACTGTGCACGCTCGTTGGAGAGGCGTGCTGACATTGAGAGTCATAGGACGCCCTCGGCGAGCAGACGGGGCATGGCCCATGGTGGCAGGTTTGCGGCGGGGCAGGATGTATGAAATGGCCTCTGTCTGCTTCTTCACTGCTGAGGACTGCTGGGTGGAGTCGTCAACGGTGCCGCCGAATGGATGGAGCTGAGAGACGGGGTCGTTCGAGAAGGTGTGCCTTGTCTACCTCCCGCATTTCGACTAGGTCCAGTCCATGGGTTACGTTTCTGGACCACAAGGTTGGCCATCGCCCATTCGAGTGCCGGCACTTCTGACCTTCGTGGCCCGGGGGGGGGCGCGATCGGTCATTGAGCGCAGTTCCTGCAGCACATCAAGAACAGGACTACCCAAGTGCAAGTTTGGCCTGGCGTTGGTTGCAGGAGGCAACTGATCCCACAAAACTCAATGGGGTTAAGATCCATAACACTCTTTTCCAATTATCTGTTGTCTAATGTCTGTGTTTCTTTGCCCACTCTAACATTTTCTTTTTGTTTTTCTGTTTCAAAAGTGGCTTTTTCTTTGCAATTCTTCCCATAAGGCCTGCACCCCTGAGTCTTCTCTTTACTGTTGTGCATGAAACTGGTGTTGAGCAGGTAGAATTCAGTGAAGCTATCAGCTGAGGACATGTGAGACATCTATTTCTGAAACTAGAGTCTCTGATGTACTTATCCTCTTGTTTAGTTGTACATCTGGCCTTTCACATCTCTTTCTGTCCTTGTAAGAGCCAGTTGTCCTTTATCTTTGAAGACTGTTGTGTACAACTTTGTGTGAAATCATCAATTTTTTGGCAATTTCAAGCATTGTGTAGCCTTCATTCCTCAAAACAATGATTGACTGACGGGTTTCTAGAGACAGCTATTTATTTTTTCAATTTTTAAACTAATTTTGACCTAAAGACATGCCAGTCTATATCATACTGTGGCAACTGTAAAACAAACACAAAGACAATGTTAAGCTTAATTTATCGAACCAAATGCTTTCAACTGTGTTTGATATAATGGCAAGTGATTTTCTTGTGCACAACATCACCGTGCAGCTGGGTGCAACTACAGTAACTCCTTCCAAATCGGTAAGAAATCTAGGGGTAACCATCGATAACAAACTAATGCTCTGATGCTGGCATACAGAACAGTCACAGGGTCTGCTCCAGCGTACTAAAAATAATTTCTGCAGCGCTACGCCCACTAGAAGCCTGTGGTCGGCTAAGGAACATCACCTTGTATCAACACAAAGAGGCACCAAAACACTTTCCCGGACTTTCGGCTTCATCATACCACATTGGTGGACTGAACTTTCCAACTCCATCCATGAAGCGGACTCACTTTCGGTCGTCAAAAAACAGCTAAAACACATATTTTCCATGAGCACTTATAATATATATATATATATATATATATATATATATATATATATATATTTTTTTTTTTTTTTTTTTTTTCACTTTAATCGTTTTTGAATGCTACTATTCTGATGCTAGTGAAAATGTGAAATATGGCACTTTTTGTATCACTGTCTCCTTAAGATTATTCACTTATGTTTTTCTCTTTTGTAAGTCACTTTGGATAAAAGCGTCTGCCAAATGAATAAATGTAAATGTAATACCAAATTAGCAATTTTGCATGATTACTCAAGGATAAGGTGTTGGAGTGATGGCTGCTGGAAATGGGGCCTGTCTAGATTTAATCAAAAATGACTTTTTTCAAATAGTGATGGTGCTGTTTTTTACATCATAGTTTTTCAAAGATACGTTAGAGTAAAATTGTTTCGATATCATAACATGGCAGCGTGCGAGTAACAGAGCGAAAAATAAGTCAAGGTTCCCACTCTTTTCAAGGCACAATTTTCCAGGACGTTTTATGTGCCCAGCAGGAGTAATATTTAAGATCAAATATACAAGATGTCATGATGTACAGTATTTTGTGGTTATTAAATGTTTATTTTTTCTTAATTCACTACACACATTCATTTTGAAGCATGCAGGACATGCAGATTATATATTTATTTAATTAAATCGCAGCCTTTTGCAGTTATATAATTAATAATCACACTAGAACATATTGCAAGTTAAATTTTATTATTTGTGCATTCAAACATTCTTTTTCATCCCAAATATGTTAAATATTATGAGAGGTTCTGCATTTTAGCTAATTATATTTTAATGACTGGATTCAGTTATTCCGTCCCTGCTTTTCACATTGCGTAAATCACAGAGCCCTGCATGTGAAAACTGCGTTAGTGGACCTGGATTGTTCATTTATTTTTTTTAATGAATTCACATCCCGAGGTGTAAAGGCCATATCACCATGCTGCCACCTCGGGTTGTGAACTCATTTAAACAAAAAAACAAAAAAAATTAGCAGTCTAAAACTATTTTGTTGGAGCAAAGCAGATGACAGTAGATGAGCAAGGAATATATGTGACAAGGCTCTGTTCATAACAGTCAACCGTTGACGTAGTTTCACAAGGTGCAGCCGCCAGCAGTGACAAAACTAGGGATGCACTGACGTATCGGCTGCTGTTATTTATTGACCAATTATTGGCCAAATTAAAACCATAGGAATATCAGTTATAAGCATGAAAATGTCATTATGAAAAACAGATGGTTTATTTAATGAACTAGTAAAATAATAATATTCACAATATGTAAAGGAGTTGGCACCCTTCTATGTAATTTTCATTTTTTGTCTTTCTCGTTCTTTTGTTAATGCGGAAAGACTGCCATTAATGGAAGTTACAGTTGTGAAAACAGCACTTACCTATAGGCTACATGATGAGGGAACCCATCAAAAATGCTTTGACTTCATCACAGTTTGGCCTGTCATGTGTTCAACAGATCCAATTCATGTTTAATGGAAATTATTTATTGTTCGAATAATGAAAAATCTTTTGTACCTCTTTTCTTACATTTTTAAATCATAACTAAATCAATAAAAAAAAACAGTGATCTGAAGACTGATGAGTTTCCAGGATATTTAGGTATTTTTCTCATTTTCCATGATTGGAAAATTCCATTGCAAAATTCCAGCTTTTCCAGGATGTGTGGGAACCCTGTTAGATGTTATAAAGTCATAATGAGCCATTGTACTTGTGATTTGTATGAAAGTGAATAAAACACAGTTGTTATAGTGCATGTAGTATTAATTTCACCAGGAAGCTGTGGTAACTAATTATATTGAGTAAAACATGAATTGAAAAATGTCAAGGTTTTTGATATGTTCCCCTTTTTGCTTTAATAAAAGCATGCACTCGAGTTGGCATAGTCTCAAAAAGTTTGTGCAAAACCTGATGATCCATCTTATCCAGCATGATTTGAGAATATTCCAGAAAGCATCTTGTGCAATTCAATTGGAAGCAAAGATCAAAAGTGTTTTGTAACTCTTTTGTACATAAGAGTTAACATTGTCACTATCACTCATTTTCTTATGATTAATGACCTAGAAGTAGTGCAGAATCTTAGATGTTTCTTATTAATTTTTAATTCTTTGTTTAACATTTTTCAAAATCCTTAAACTTGCTGTTTATTTCCAGGTTTTTCTCAGAGCTGGGCTGTGATTGCTGTTTGAAATCATTGTATCAGGACCTTGCTCATTAGCTCTATGGCTGCTGGCGCCTCTGTTAGTCCTGCAGTGGGATGGACTGTCAGATCTAGTGGAATGCTTGAGGGATGATGGGGTAAATAATGAGACTAGAGGGGACAAACAGACCCAGATGGAGCCCCTGCACCCATTCTAACATCTATGAGGCTGGAGATTAGAAAAGAGGCCGTATGTCACCTGGGTTCTCTACAAAGGAGTTTAGCTACATATTTGCACATAAAGACCCAAACACTCATGTGCACAGGGTATTTAGGTGTCAAAAAAAATCAGTCTTAGTGCCTTTTGGGAATATGAAATGGAACGATCTGGTTCTTCTTATAATAATCCTCATAAGGAAATAAATATGAACATTTGTGTTTTTCACATATCTATTTTCTCTATAGCCTTTAAACTCAAAAGTATTTACAGCCTTCTCATTTGCCCTATAATTTCTATTATCAGGCCTTCAAAATGCAGTTAAATCACTTTAAAATCTGTAGACATTTTTCACATTTCACATTTTTTTTACTTTTCATTGTATTTATTTCCGTTTGTATATGCTCTTTGTAGATATTTTTTACTGTGACGTCAGTGGTCAGCTGCAATTGCCATTTTGTTTCAAAGGTGCTTTGGTTCCAGAGGAATTCGTACTTGTTCTTACGCTTGGCCTGTAATGGGATGAATGACATTAAACCTTATTTGACTTGAGCAATTCAGGTCTTCTTAGTCTATAAGACTGCTCTCTGCACCAGCTATAACCTTTACACTGGTTGCATTCTTTCAATATTTCATTAAAACAAAAAAAAAATAAACAAAAAACAACAAAGAAAAAAAAAAACATTTTGAGTGTTAACATCCGCAATCTTACAACAGTTATGCTTAATGCATAATGCATAAACAGTTTAAAGGGATAGTTTACCCCAAAATAACAGGTCAGTCAATGTTTACTCAATGTTAAATTGTGAAAGAAAATTTGTCATACAGTGGCAGTTTATGGAGACCACCTCTTCAAGATTCATAATAATGCAAAAGTATAATTCCGTTCACTGTGAACTGGCAGTGGTTCAAAAAATTTTGAGGGAGAAAAATAAGGCTGGACATAGAAATGCATCAATTCTTCGACTACAAAGCTCTTCAGATATGTTTAGTATGTTCTGATCTCTGTTTTTTGTGCAGCAGTGTTGTGTTCTGTTGTTGCTATCTCTATGGCAGACCTGTTTTTAGATAAGCAAACTGGTTTTCGCTTGAACGCCTAATGTCGCAAGGGGGCCAAATGAACTGTTGCTCTTGTGACATAACATGAATGTGCACAGGAGATCAATGGTCAGTGAAATTGTCACTAAATAATACAGTACATTTCAGTTAATTTCTCACAAAACATTCTCATATGCTATCATAACAATCAAAGAGTCTCTTAGAATAAAATATTAGACTTCTGAATTATACATATACATTCTTTTGAAGCTTGAAGAGGTAGTTGCCCCAATGGGCGAAACTGGAACTACAGTCTTGTGCATCTTGTGCAACACTGCGCAAGTAACATTTGAATGGATTACGTTACAGGCACAGCATATTTTTCAGAAACAATTGAGGATTGTAACAGTAATATACTCCTAACCAATCCTTAAACCTAACTCTAATCATTACAGTACAGAGACCAAATCAGTGTTCTTTCATTTACTTCTGTGCAAATATAGAATCTCGCTAGCCAGAAATAAACATTTATATTATGTCAAAGGCACATCGCAGGATATTTTCAGGCCATGAATATGTGTGTAATTCAGCCGCTTGTGTGTATTTCAGGTCAGAATTTAGGTGGAAAAAAAGTTTGGAATTAACACAATTATTTCATGTGTAGTCATGTTGTTCCCTTTGCACAAAATCACCTTTTCTGTCATTTTGGCGACTTATTCATTTTGTACATGTACTGGCTTCATGTCTCTTACGCTTTAACATCAAAACCACAGAAAAGCAATATCATGCTGTTTTCTTTTGGGTTTATATAATGAGCTGATTTGAAATAATTATGTTTTGTTCTAAATGTTTACATACTCATTGATACCCCTACGTTTGTACACCAATGAATTTGGTATTGATTGATTTTAAAACATATTTTTGGTATTGATATCGCTGGATTGATACTACAAATATAGATGAGTTGTTGTTTTTTCTATTAAGCTTCAAAGCACTTAACCATGGGTAAACATCATATCAGCTTTTGTACAGCATGTGCATATGTTCATTTTTAATTTTCTTGGTGTTTACCCAGAAAAATATTATCTTTGCAACAGAATAGCGTAGAATAGTCCTTTCTCTAGTATTCAAGTATATTTGGCAGTGGGCTGTGGGCAATGCCACGCTAAGTGTGCTTGGATTTCATTTTGCACAGTGTGGTTCGAGAGAAGAAGGGTTAGTGTAATCTGAGGATTACCTCGGAAAATCGACTCAGTATTTTGTGTACTCAATTCTCTTTAGTACCCTCAGGAAGCACTCTGTTGTACTGCAGCAGATCAAGTGTTTGCTCCTCAAGTGTTTCCTTTGACAAATGGGGATACAGGCAGATTGAGGCAAGGATTAAAGACAGACTGAACCAAAACAGATCAGGCAGGAGGTACAAGGTGATTATTTGTCTAAAGAAAGCCACAGAAGTTCATCAGGGCAATTTTGTTTGAAGCTAAGCTGTTGTTAGGCCAGTGAAGCTCATTATTGTAACGGAAAGCTCTCCGCCATTCAAATAAAACCCACCAACATTATGACACGTAAGGGGCCGTTAACACCAAAATAATGTTTTTTGTTTGTTTGTTTTTTTGCGTCTATCCATACTGATTTAAAATTGTTTTCCTTTGTAAACAAGTGCTGTTTTTAAGCATCTTGTGCAGGTTTTTAAGCATATTTGTTGCACTGTGTGTAGTTTTTTCAACACAAGTGCATGTTCGGTCTGAAAGATGATTTCTCAATAACTGTTTCCTTAATGCAAAAGTTCCAACCTGAAAACAGTTAAGGCACAATCAGAGTCTCAGAAGGCTTACTTTGAATATTGTGGCAAGTTAGCATAGTTGCCTACACCGTGTGTGTGTTGGGCTAAAGAACCCAGTTGCTTTCAAGGTTACAAGCAATCCATATGACCTGGTCTATTTCACAGGGGCAGGCATTTCTTGGATACCTGCAGCTTAGCTGACCACAGTTACTTTGTGATCACCTAAAGCTGGTGCATGAAGTCAAACTAGGGGATTTGTTGCCTCATCCCTGGCTTAAGAAGGCTCTTATCTGAGGGATGAGCCACATCTTACAGTCTAACATCTTCATCCAAGCTGTTCTCATATGACACAGATCTCAGCCAGCCACTGTGCGTGTGTGATCCCCTCAAGGTGAGTGTTAGGTCTTAAAGGACAGACACTCTGGCCAACCAGAATGCCAGTATAGACCTTGTACTATAAGTTCAAATGGTTTAGTTGTAATTTTGCATTTGCTTGTGTATATTTGTAGATTCAGACTAATTGCTCAAGGAAAAATGTCATCCACATTATTAACTTTAGAGAATTTATAGAGTTCTTAGTTGTGTATGACGTTACTTTTAGATGTTTTTTTTTTTTTTTTCAAATTCTTTGGAGAAGTAAATATTAGGGATGCCATAAAATATCAATATATCGATTATTGATCGGCACGTTATTTTAACTATATTGTTTAGGCATCAACATATTAAAATTAGCAGATACTTAAGTTAGAAGCCTAATTTGCATGCTTTCCAATTCACTCAGTTGTCTTTCTGTTTAATAGTGTGATGTGGCATAATAGCGTTGGGGGACCACAAAAGGGTGATATAACATTTACGGAAGCCAGGTTGCAGGTAGGAAAAGCTCCTTGGGTATCACACACAAAGGACAATCTGATGTGGCACAGTAGAGGGCAGTTCAAAATGACGAAGGTTTTGCACATTAAGAATGAACAGATTGATGTTGATGAGTTTAGTTTAGAGCAGGTTAGTGTATGAAACTGGTGTAACTGTACAAACTGAACAATTAGAAATTATGACATTTATTGTGCAATTTCTCTGTATGTGCTCATAAAAAGGCTTCATTCAAGCTGTCAAACCACAAAACAGCATACTTGTAACTGGATGTACATTATGGAGACTCTATGAAAGATACTTATGAACAATATATCATCCAGTGATGGCTAAAGTAAATAATCTTTGTCCTTTGAAATTATTTTGGAGTTGTACTCCATGGCACTTCAGAATTTGTGTTGCCGGTGTGTGTGTGTGTGTGTGTGGGCACCTTTGTAGAAAATAATTGTTACGAATTTTAGAATGTGGCATGTATAATTAAAAAAATATGTAAATATATCATTTGGGGTAAAATGGCTCATTATTTGGCAGGTATTGCATGAAAGTTGCCGTTTTTTATAAAAGATGTTATAACCGCATCTCAATGATGTTTAATGTATTTATAAATTAGTTGTAAGTCATTAATGAACCTGTTAATAAACCCTTAACAAAGGGAACATTAATGTAAAGTTTTACTATTGTTAATTTTTACTTTTGGTATTTGTTCTCCAGTTAATCTCATTGCTGCCCAGGAGAAACTGAGATATTAAAGAATTTGTTGCTTTCCTATTGATGGGCTACAGATACAAATTTCCAATATGTTGTAAATGGTTAAAAAATGTGGCAATTGTATGTGAAGTAATTCTACTGTCCAAAATTGTTTTTAAAATATCATATATTTGTGTTTTCTTCCTACATCAATCCCTGAATGATGTGATATGCTGTGTGGGTTGTTCAACTGTTTATGTAGTGAATGTAATGTGTGAAGGTAACAGAATGTGCATAAACTCTTAAAAAGACTTTAAATTCCTCTAAAGCTCATTTCTTCTCCCTGATGCAAGGTTCTCTTTTCACGTTCGTAATTCATGACTGATAGAGGGCCTGCTCTTAGTCTCTTTGATAAGATAAGACACAATCAACCATTCAGATAAAAGAGGGCCTGTTGACCCTGTATACATGCTCCAGATGTACCATGACTCACAAACATACCGCTGGAATGAAAGAGAGGCTGATATATGTCAGTAAGCATTTTCTGTAGGCTCTTTTCCTTTTCCAGACTGGGTAATGGATGCAGTACTCTGAACTGGACACTTGCAGATATGGGCTGAATGTGAGTTATGCAGTGCAGATGAAATCACACGACAGAAGTAGGTTATGCTTCCACTTGGAGCTGTTGGTGTTTTGAGTGCAACTATCAGATAACCTCTGCAATTCTGCGGGGCATGAATGAGTGACAGGCCAGACGTCTCATCCTCTTAAACGTCTTCTCTCAACACAAGTTAAACATGTAGAATCGTGTGTCTGTGTCTGTGTGTGTTCATGTACAGGGGTGTTAAGGTGAGCTACTTAAGCCAGTGGGCCTCTATATTGTGACAGACTGTTGCTGATGTGCACTGCAGAAGATGAAAGGAAAGACAATATGTTTGCTTTCTTTGTGTCATGCCTCTTGCTTCGGCCCTGTGACGCCAGTGTGCAAAGAGAAAAGCTGGTAAGGTACACAAACACGCACACACGCTGAAGTGTTCTTGGGAATGATGGATGTTTGGTTCTGGGCAACACCGACATTGTGAAGTCAACACCTCCCATTCTCCCCCAACTAAATACGACTTAACAGCCTAGTTAAACACTAATTAGACTGAAAAGACGGTTTGAGTACATCAATCAAAGTGAGAAAAGTCTGATATTTGGGGGTGTGTTTACTTGCTTTTGATGGTGATTAAAACTTTTGTTCTTATCTCGCTGATTATAAAGACATTGAGGTGACAGAACAAACTCATTCTTATCCAGTGCGCTTACCTGGATTTTTAAGAATTACAGCTAAGATATTTTGTCTTGAGAGTATCATTTGAAGCAATGTGTCAGTGATAATTATGTTCTATTTGATGCATGTACAGTTGCCCCCAAAAATATCTGGATACTAAATTATGTTTAAAAGGGTGCTTCTTCAACGTCAGACACTTCTAGACTTCTAGAAAGTAACGTCTTTTTAAAGAAAAATTCACGCTCTCAATATTCATATATAAAAATTCCAACAGTGTCACAGGAGTGTCAACAGTGCCAACATGAATCACAGGAGATTTATGCATGCATTATTTAAGCATGCATCTTTTTTTTTTTCTTTTTTCTTTTCTGAAAGCCATGACAAGTTCCACCAATACCACATTTCCACCTCAAATTTTCTGTTGTGTTTACTAGAATTCTGTGGAGTAAATGATGATGAATACAGTTTTCATAGCTAACATTTTATATGTCCTAAATAAACACAATTAAATAATGTTTTCAAGGTTTGCATATTTGGAATAACTATTATTAATAACTATTAGGGGAATTGTTTGGTGTGGTGGAAATGACAACGCTGTGGGACAGTTGTGATTTTTGAATACGTTTTTCTCACCATAAATATTGAAATGGTTTATGTTTATTTCACTCTCTGTTTAGATTATCATAGTTTTAAACAGTTTATAATTTGTATTTTCATAATAGATCTTTATAGTTTAATATTGGAAATCTGGGTCTGGAACAAGGCCAAATCAATACAGTCTATACACAAAGGGCATTTAAAACATATCAAAATTAAATGATGAAGGCCTGGTAAAAAGTTTCCAAGTCAGTGACCTTCATACAGTATAACAAAAAAAGAAAATTTAAATCTGTTAGCTTATAGTAAAAATAAACATCTGGGGCACGAAATTGCCTAAACACACTGAAATGTATGAATGTCATTGCATTGGACACTGAAGGCATGCCTAAAAATGTATAGTCATTTTACTGCATTATATAGCAATTAAATATCAAACCAAATGCCATTTGAAAGAAAATAGCATAAACACACACTGAAAAAAATATTTGTAAAATGTACTTAAACTTAAAGGTTTTGCACATATTTTTTTCTTTGTAAATATTAATGTTTTACTTACCTTCAAGACAATATTGTAACTTTTACTTACAAATATGATATACATGGTACTTAAATATACTTTAAAATTTCATTAAACTGAAATTTCAGTGCACTTTTAGCAAAATATTTCACAAAAATCTGTTTAAGTTTTAAATGTGATTTAAAACAAGTAATATGAAGACATACAACATGTAATTTTATATGAGAGATATATTTTTTTAAATAACAAATGGTGTCTAGACACTTTCTGGTTGACAAACATAAGTGCAAAACATGTCCATGGTGAATGTGATGAACTTGTGGTTACTAGGACACCTGGGTGAAGTTGAAGAAAACTGACTTCATACATCCACTAAAACTGACCAGATAGTACAAGTTTAATTGCAAATAGTAAAAGATTAAGAATAGAGATATTAGTTTAGACACGTACGTGTGTTCAAATACTTTTTAGGGTCACTCTATGTAAGTGTTAGCATGTGAGGTCAATGTGTTCAGAAATACAATGGATGAACAGTAACCTCATCTAATTGTTTTCCGTGTGGATTTCTGGCAGTTCAGAACAGTCGTGTAATTAAGCCAGATGGTGTGTGTTTTAAGCTTTAGACTCTTGTAAGTCACCTGTTAGAAGCACATCGGACAGTGTAGGTTCTCCAATCCACCTCCCGTACCTGAGTGAATCCCCAGTAATCCAATCCCGATTTGCTAAAGCTAAATATCTTTATGCTTGTGTAGATAAAACAAGCTTATTCTAATCCACAAAATGGCAAAAACATTGTCCTTTTTACAGAATGTGACAAAGTTCAAACATTTTCTAAGATTCGAAGGTAGATAAATAATGAATACATTGCATGGGATGTATAAAAGTTAAACATATGGGTTTGAAGATCACACAATTCAGAATAAACGTATAATATGCTTAAAGATTGCGGATGAGGGTAGACTTGCTTGATAGGTTCCTAATGTGGTGCATTTACTTACATGGCTCAATTATGAGCAAGCATTAATTTGTTAGAGCGTAACATATTTCCCTCAAGTCTAGCCCAAGTGTATCTACTCTAGATTGACTGGGGAAATGTCTGGAATCTCAGGATGTATCAAGTAGGTTTCCAGTGCACACTTGAAGGAGGCGAATTTTGATTAGTTAGATCAATAACTAAAATGATATAAACTATTATTTTCAAGTAAATAAGTGTTTGATCCACGGCAACAACAAATATAACAAATAGAGCCGTGGTGCCCATGTTAGTGCTGTGAGTTCTAATCTTGCTTGCGCCACTTCTGGATACCATTTCACCCCCTTCTCCACATTATTTCCTTTGCTTCCTCCACTATTATATCAATAAAAGTGACAAAAAGGCCTAAAGAATATTAGCAAGTCAAAGTGCCTGAAGGACCGGAATTGTAGTACAGAGTGACATCTGCTGGCAATAAACAGTGAGATTTAAATCTCCTTAACATTTTAGTTTAAAGTAATAGATCACCCAAAACATAAAATGGGTGGTCACCATGTTTCATTTGGGCTCTGCATTCATGAGTTGATCAATGATTTGATTTGAGATTAATAACAACTTAAATGTCTGTCTGTTCATCATACAAAGTGATTGTATGCCTTCAGAAGACTTGGAATAAGATGCACAAGGACCACTTTTATGACACTTTTGGGTGCTTTTGTTTTAAAAATGAGTCACTAAATGCAATGGGATGAAAATCAGTGATCATGACATTCTTTAGAATATTTCCGTTTGAATTTTGCAGAAGAAAGAACGTCATATGGGTTTGGAACAACATGGAGGTGAGTTTATTATGATGGAATTTTCATTTTCTGATGAACTATACCTTTAAAACCTCTTCTTTCTGAGCAGCAACACTTTACAGTAACGTTCCCTTTGTTAAGGGTTTATAAAGGGGTTAATAGAAGACTAATAATTCATTTACAAATGCATTATAAACCATTAAAGATCATATGCAGTTATAACATGCAGAAAAGGGTGGCTTTCATGCTATAAATGCTCAACATTAGTAGCCTATACAAATTTACCTTAATGTAAAGTGGACACATTTGAAGAATTAAAGGAATATTCCGGGTTAAATATAAATTAAGCTCAATGGACAGGTTAATGTTGATTACAACAAAACAAATTTTGACTCGTCCCTCCTTTTCCTTAAAAAAAGCAAAAATTCAGTTTCAGTGAGGCATTTACAATGGAAGTGAATGGGGACAATACAAGTGAATGGGGACAATACAAGTGAACGGGGACAATATTTGGAGGGTTTATACACAGAAATGTGAAGCTTACAGTTTTACAGAAGCACACACATTCATTCTTCTGTTAAAACTCTTGTATTATTTGAGCAGTAAAGTTGTTTAAATTCACTTTTTAACAATCATTTTAGGGGTTTGGGGTTTCTTGACATTACTAAACTGTAAAATTTGCTAAAACTTTACACAGAAAAGGTTAATAAGCAATTTTTTTCACACTAAAATCATTGTGTAATGCACTTATTGTTTACATTTTTTAGTTTTAACATTTACAGATAGTACAGATAGACTTACATTGTAAATGTCCGACAGTAACCCAGATTATTTTTTTTATTATTATTTTTTTAAAGAAATCAAAATACATTTTTGTGGTAAACGATATTATGCCACAAATGATTTCGATTAACTTAATGTACTTAAATGCCCTCAGGTTTTGTATGATATATGCTGTGAATGAGCATGACAAGGAAAGTGACAACACAAGTGAACGTTGACTGTAGCAGAATTACATAATCCCTTTTTTTAATCCCACTATAATAATCTATTATTGTTGCATTGTGACATAAATCATGAATTGGGGCATTTTATGTTTCTGATTGATGTTAACAAGTTAAAATGCTCACTATTTGGTAAGTATTGCTTCAAAGATGCCCTTTATTCATGTTTTTATAAGTGCACATCTTTTATTTATAATGCATTTGCAATTATTTATTTATTAGTCATTAATAAAGCCCTATATAAACCCTTAACAAAGGGGGGGAGGGGGGGGCAGTAAAATGTTTCTGTTAAATGACATTGCTGCTTAATTTGAAAACCTACAACTCTACAGATCAGCACATAAAATGATTCTTAATCTCAGACAGTAAAGCAAACACTTCAATGGAGACAGCGTAAATCCCAATATGGAGTCGAAACTCACACTCACAAACAGCTCGCAAACAAAAGCGAACTGCAGGCCTCTCTGCCTGTCCGTTTTTCCACTCTCAAGTGTCTCACAGTCTGCGCCGAGCACATCAGTCTCAGTATGGCTGAAAGGACTCAACAGAAGGCAAATACAGTGCCTCACACAGAATGCATTAGGTCTGTTTAATCAGTGGGCTTATAGGGAGTGCCCTTTTATGCTCAGCTAGTGAGGAAAGGCCTCTGCTAATTGTCTGCCCATTATCTCTTGCTGTGCCAAATAAGGGAGGCTCTGTGAAAGCATGGTGAGAGGCAGAAGAGTGAAGAGAGGAGTGAGGGAAGAGCTGTGTTTATTTTACAGGCGTTTCTCTCATTTCCCGTGCGTCTGTGCTGTCTTTGTGTGTGCAGACTGGTGCTATTATCTGTTGGCACGATAAGTTTCAGTGCCTGGAGGGCTACAGATGTGGCAGAGTTGTATTGTCATTCTCCACCTGCTCTGACTATCCCTCCCCTTATTCACGGAGCGAGTACACACAAAAACATACAACTTTAGCTCTTTTCAAGGGCTAAGTAACTTTTATCCACCCTCCTGCTAATTGAAGTGGTATGTGTTTGTTTAAAGGCGGTGCCTTTGTACACTGGATAGCAAAGGTTAGGCATCCATTCTACCACATTGTTGTGACTGGTTGACAGTTGGATCTTAGTTACCAAAGCTGGTCTGTTGTTGGTAAAGGGCACGTTCCTTTGTCGTACGAACAGCGCAACACTTTTAGGTTCCTTTTAAAAGAGCATGGGAAAATGAAAACATGCACAATGACAACGCAAGCCAAAATTTGTTTGTGATTGAGTGCTTGCATGGAAACTCAACATGCAAATCATTTTCAATATCAACCAAATCAAAGGACAGGAGAAAATGAATTGCTATCACTTTCTGAGAGAGAACGGATTACATTTTTAATGACATTCAGCATTGAATTGAGAATAACATTTTAAATGATTGAATATAAAATTGAGATCGCAAACTCAATTTAAGCAGAATTTAAGTTGATGAAAAATATAATGAAATTGATCATATAACTGCTGTATATTTTTCTGTATGAATTACCCATAAATCTTTGTGTGTTTGAATGTTCTAGTACACACAAAATATTGAGTATTGTCAGAAACAGATGAATAATGAATGTTTGAAATACCAACTATATAAATTTGTATTTCATTTATATAAAAAATTAAACAATACATACATTTAATATCATATCTAATAAATATGATTTTATGGACTATGATGGTAGAACACTTTTCCCAATATAATTATGTTGTATAATCTAATGTATGAATCATTACATGCAAATTTTTGCCAGTATTTATCTTTATAAAGTTATCTGAAAACAATAACAGACATTCTGTGGTGCTGTATGGCAGAATTAGTAAATTGCTGTTCTGACGACTGTATTAGTTGTTTTAAAAACATAACACTCGCTAAGCACTTTATTAGGAACACTGAGGCTTTAACATAATAAAGTTCCCGATGAGGTCTTCTGCTGTTGCAGCCCATCCGCATCAAGGTTCGACGTGTTGTGCATTCTGAGATGCTGTTCTGCTCACTGTAATTTACAGAACGGTTATCTGAGTTACCGTAGCCTTTCTGTCAGCTCGAACCAGTCTGGCCATTCTCTGTTGACCTCTCTCACCAACATGGTGTTTCTGTCCACAGAACTGCCCCTCACAGGATCTTTTTATGGTTTTGGAACCATTTTAGAGACTGTTGTGTGAGTAAATCCCAGGAGATCAGCAGTTCCAGAAATACTCAAACCAGCCCATCTGGCATCAACAATCATGCCATGGTCAAAATCCCTGAGATCACATGATAGATGATTGCATTAATAAGTATAATATCACTCGCTCGATGAGTGTAGTTTAGAGAAAGATGTCTAATCAGTTGAGAAAAGCAAATCTGGTTAAAAATAAACATAATTGATCAAAATGGATGAATTTTGTCACACAACTTGTGTTGGACTATCAAAATCCCTCTGTTGTGAACTTGTGATTGTGTTAAATTCCTTTGAATTTCATTTCTCCCTGTCATTCAGATTCAAACTCCCATTCAACATCCAAGTAATATTCCATAGCTTTTTTTAAGGGAGCCAACTTTTAATTTCTGGATTTTGCTCAACCATGCTAACTTAAGCAGCACAGAAAGCATCTTAGCATTGTTTGGTATGATGGATAGAACCTGGCAGCGGCCTTGAATGAACAGCTGTCTGTCTTCATCTCAGCACTGCTTTAGCAGAGCATGTTTTGACACATTAAACCCTCAGCACTCCTACTGTTTACCAAGACCACCCAGAGAGACGAGCTCCACAGCCCTGACTGTGAGAATAAAACTGTTTGTTCATGATATTCAAATGAAAGACAAGCGGTCTTAAATTTGAAGGCAAAGCATAATTTGAATCTGTTGACATCAGACTACAAATGTGAAACTAAAAGTTAGGATTTACGTTTTCTCCATATTTACACAATTTTTGTGCTTTGTTAACATTCTTTAAGTACATTACAATGAAAATAGGAAAAACGACAATTACAGGTATATGAATAGTAAAAAGAATAGCACGAAAACAAGAAGTGTATTTCTGTGCATTATTTTCAAATAAATTTTATTGTAAACTTTTGTCCAAGCAGTTAATACCAAATAATTACATAAGAGATCGTGAGGATTTTTGAATGGCTCATAAATGATCAACATGACTAATACTGACACTAGTTGCAACATGGTGGGTTCTCACCTATCCCATAGAGCCCAATAATCAGTGTATAGCCTAACCCCTACTGCATAACCCCCTTTAAAGAGAGTAAGACATGTCTAATTACATCTATAATTGCATAGGGCTGTAAAATCTGGCATCAAGTCAAGTGCTGTCAGCTGCTACCATACACAGATATAGCAAACACTCAGCTACTTCAGCCGCCACACTCAACATTACCAAATCTCAGGATGCTGATCTGGAGTAGAAAATCTGCCAAAGGAATGTTGTCACTTGAAATGGCATACATGAGATATTCTTCTTTTTTAACATGGAACTGATAATGAAAGAATAGTCCCACACACTGTTGTTGCTTACAAATCTTTGACAGGAACAGTTACAGTACTTTATAAAGACCTTCTTCAGGCTTTTTTCTTTAAAAAAAAACAAAAAACAAAATGCCTGAAGATGGTCATTAGCCAAAACATTGATACTGAAATGACCCTGATGCACAAATGTATTTATTTCTTTTAAAACCCTCCCCTTCACCTCTTACATATCTTCCCAGGCAATCAAGAACCAATCACGATGCTTCTAACAAAAAAGACATTTGAATTTAATGAATTTAACAATAACAGTATACAAAAATAACAGTTTTGAATGTTACATTTTTGAAAGGTGAAGAATGTCATTTCAATGTGATCTCATGAGAATTCGTATGTGTTCTTAAGTAAAGTTTGGTTCTAGCAAACGTACATACTCTTACGTTTGCAAAGACACCGAAGCGTACAATACTGACATATTGATAGCATCAAAATGTCATAATTTTACGTATTAACACCAATAGAAGCGTACAAATGTTTACGTGTACTGTTTGAATTAATTAATACTGAATAATTCATGGAATTAATCAGTTAATTACATTTAATCATTGATCAAATAATTAATTGATTAATTAATCTAATCATTGAGATTAATTAAATGCCATCACATATTTAATGCAGTTGACATTATAATATGGCATTTAATGGTTTAATAGTTCTGTGTGATTTCTGCTGCCCTGCTGTTACATAATTAAAGGATTATTACTTTAACCAAGCCTGCACTTTAAAATGTTAAAATGAATAAAAACTCTGTAATCATTTAAACATTTATTAAGCATTTAATTTTGTTTGCCATGGGACAATAAAGGAGTTTTCAGAATATGCCAAAAGACAAAATAAACCAGAAAAAGCAGCATAAACAATAATACAATGAATCCATAAATTTGTTAGCTATAATCTAAATCTTTAGATTGCTTGCTGTGAAGAACAGACCCAAATTCAAGCATTTTATTCAACGGTCTCCATCCGCTGTCACACCTGCCGTTGTTTTGATTTTCAAAATTCTAAAATTGCTGCTTCAAGATACATTACGACCACCAGTTTTACGGCAGTGATGTTTACTCTCTAGTGTCTCATGAGTGTTTCTGACTGCCGTATTCTGCAATGTATATGTTTGAATGAGTTACCACAGTGCTGTTACGGTGTGCAGCGAAGATTTGCAGCGATTAATCCACTTTCTACCGCACACAAAGTTTTGCTTGCTGTCATGGAGCAAATCGGACGCAGTTGATCTTTTTCTGAATTTTGCCATTTTTAAAAATAAATTGTGATTAACTTTATCTGCCTGTTATGTGTTTATGCTTAATACATGGTTATGATTAGGCATGTTATTAGCAGCTGTACAGTGCATCCGGAAAGTATTCACAGCTCTTCACTTTTTCCACATTTTGTTATGTTACAGTCTTATTCCAAAATTGATTAAATTCATTATTTTCCTCAAAATTCCACAAACAATACCCCATAATGACAACATGAAAGAAGTTTGTTTGAAATATTTGTAAATTTATGTACTTAAGTATTCACAGCCTTTGCTCAATACTTTGTTGAAGCACCTTTAGCACCAATTGCAGCCTCAAGTCTTTTTGTGTATGATGCTACAAGCTTGGCACACCTATTTCTGGGCAGTTTCTCCCATTCTTCTTTGCAGGACCTCTCAAGCTCCATCAGGTTGGATGGGGAGCGTCGGTTCACAGTCATTTTCAGATCTCTCCAGAGATGTTCAATCAGGTTCAAGTCTGGGCTCTGGCTGGGCCACTAAAGGACATTCACAGAGTTGTCCCATATCCACTCCTTTGTTATCTTGGCTATGTGCTTAGGGTTGTTGTCCTGTTGGAAGATGAACCTTCGCCCCAGTCTGAGGTCCAGCGCGCTCTGAAGCAGGTTTTCATCAAGGATGTCTCTGTACATTGCTGCATTCATCTTTCCCTTGATCCTGAATAGTCTCCCAGTTCCTGCCGCTGAAAAACATCCCCACAGCATGATGCTGCCACCACCATGCTTCACAGTAGGGATGGTATAGGCCAGGTGATGAGTGGTGCCTGGTTTCCTCCAGACATGATGCTTGCCATTCAGGCCAAAGAGTTTCATCAGACCAGAGAATTTTGTTTCTCATGGTCTGAGAGTCCTTCAGGTGCCTTTTGGCAAACGAGGAGTGGTGGTGGCGTAGTGGGCTAAAGTACATAACTGTTAATCAGAAGGTTGCTGGTCCAATCCCCACAGCCACCACCATTGTGTCCTTGAGCAAGGCACTTAACTCCAGCTTGCACCGGGGGATTGTCCCTGTAATAAGTGTACTGTATGTTGCTTTGGATAAAAGCATCTGCCAAATGCATAAATGTAAATGTAAACTCCTGGCGGGGTGTCATGTGCCTTTTACTGAGGAGTGGCTTCCATTTGGCCGCTCTACCATACAGGCCTGATTGGTGGAGTGCTGCAGAGATGGTTGTTCTTCTGCAAGGTTCTCCTCTCTCCACAGAGAAACGCTGGAGCTCTGTTAGAGTCACAATCAGGTTCTTGGTCATCTCCCTGAATAAGGCCCTTCTCCCCAGATCACTCAGTTTGGCCAGGCAGCCAGCTCTAGGAAGAGTCCTGGTGGTTCCAAACTTCTTCCATTTATGGATGATGGAGGCCACTGTGCTCATTGGGACCTTCAATGCTGCAGAAATTTTTCTGTACACTTCCCCAGATCTGTGCCTTGATACAATCCTGTCTTGGAGGTGTACAGACAATTCCTTGGACTTCATGGCTTGGTTTGTTCTCTGACATGCACTGTTAACTGTGGAACCTTATATAGACAGGTGTGTGCCTTTCCAAATCATGTCCAATCAACTAAATTTACCACAGGTTGACTCCAATCAAGTTGTAGAAACATCTCAAGGATGATCAGTGGAAACAGGAAGCACCTGAGCTCAGTTTCGAGTGTCATGGCAAAGGCTGTGAATACTTATGTACATTATCTACGTTTTTTATTTTTTAGTAAATTTGCAAAGATTTCAAACAAACTTCTTTCACATTGTCATTATGGTGTATTGAAAGTAATTAATTTAATCAATTCTGGAATAAGGCTGTAACATAACAAAAAGGAAAAGTGAAGCGCTGTGAAAACTTTCCTGAAGCACTGTAAATAGTGTATATAAATATAAATTAATATTGTAACAAATTATTGCTACAGTACATTAATCCACTTGTTACATGTTTTAATATTGTTGAAAAGTGGTTATGTTTAGAGATTGGGGTAGGTTTAAGGGATCTAAAATATCTATAAAACAGTAAACATGTACAAATATTGTCACGGTTTTTGAAGGGAAGAGACGACAGAGTGAGGATCCAAATGCAGAACCTTAATTGTTAACAAAAGAAGGATACAATGAGGATGGTAAACATACAAAAAAGAAAGTAACACAAACTCTTCAGCAGTATGCTGGCTAATAATGCACCACATCCAAACAAGAACCAACCAGGAACAAAGAACAAGAGGGTATTTGTACACATGGGCTAACAAGAAGATGAGTAACACCTGGGACACAAATTAGGGCAATGGAGAGGAAGACAGACATAACAGAGGAAGATACAGAACTTTAAACTAAGAGTCTCTTCAAACTATTGATATAAGAAGGATGTGCCCTTAAAGGGCTGCTCCTGAAGCCCCCCCCCCCCCCCCCCCCCAAAAAATGACAATAGTCCATGGCAGAGACGGTGACCAGAGAAGTAGCTTCGGGTAGGAAACGAAGTCCGGAGGCCAGGGAGGTGGCTCCAGAAAGGTGGTGAGGTCTGGCAGCCAGGGAGGTGGCTCCAGAAAAGGAGTGGGGTCTGGAGGGCTTGGAGGCCTGGGCTGTGGAACAGGCAGAGTGGCATGTAGGAATCTCACGGAGCGGAGTCGCAGGGGGCAGAGAAGTATGAGGCTCAGGGAGCGGAACCGAAGGACACTCAGGGAAGGGAGTCTCACGAGGCAGAGCCACAGGGGGCGGAGCAGTATGCAGCTTTTGAGACTAAGCCGCGGGAGGTTCAGGGGATGAGAGGACAGAGCCGGAAGAGGTGGAATGGGTGGAGCCTCATGAGTATCAGGAGGAGAAGCAGGCGGAGCCGCAGGGGACGGTGCCATAGGAGGTGAAGCAGGCAGAGGCCCGGAAGACTCGTAGGGCAAAGAGGTTTATAAACTCAGCAAAAAAGAAACGTCCTCTCACTTTCAACTACTTTCAACTAAGACATAAACTGAACAAGTTTCACAAACATGTGAATAACAGAAATGTAATAATGTGTCCCTGAACAAAGGGGGGTCAAAATCAAAAGTATCTGTCAGTATCTGGTGTGGCCAACAGCTGCATTAAGCACTGCAGTCCATCTCCTCCTCATAGACCACACTAGATTTTCCAGTTCTTGCTGTGAGATGTTAACCCACTCTTCCAACAAGGCACTTGCAAGTTCCCATACATTTCTCGGGGAATGGCCCTAGCCCTAGCCCTCACCCTTCAATCCAACAGTTCCCAGACTTGCTCAATTGGATTGAGATTCGGGCTCTTTGCTGGCCATGGCAAAACACTGATATTCCTGTTTTGCAGGAAATCATGCACAGAACGAGCAGTATGGCTGGTGGCGTTGTCATGCTGGAGGGTCATGTCAGGATGAGCCTGCAGGAAGGGTACCACATGAGGGAGGAGGATGACTTCCCTGCTACGCACAGCGTTGAAATTGCCTGCAATGACAACAAGCTCAGTCCGATGATGCTGTGACACACCACCTCAGACCATGATGGACCCTCCACCTCCAAATCGATCATGCTCCAGAGTACAGGCCTCAGTGTAATGCTCATTCCTTCGATGATAAGCCCTCCATCAAGTCCCCCACCTCCATCAAGTCTTCGGAGAGGCTCGCTGCCACCCCAGTACGGGCGTCACCCAGGCCACCGTACTGAGGTAACTGCTCCACATGCACTGGTTGTCCCCTAAGCAACCCCATGTGATTTACATTCCGCAAAATGGTTTCCCTGCTGGTAAACCATGTCTTCCTTGGGCTGAGGGCCTTCTGTCCTTGGTCGCTATGTTTGTAGTAACTCCTCCCCCCTTGGGTAGGACCTACCACGACGCCACTCCGCACGTGCTTCCGCTCCTAACCGGTAAGACCGTGTATTGTATTCCACCTAAACCACCCCCCCCCCCCCCCCCCACGGGGCCGGGTGTGGTCTCCGCAGTGTCCTCATCTTTAGAGGGACACCACCCAGCTTGGACCATAATTTTGGCCCCCAGCCGAACGATTTCGTTCCTTTTTAGGGGAGAACAATAGATAGAAGTCCACAGCTGGGCCAGCCAGTCCTTATACTTCTGAGCAGTTAGCCGTTCCCCTAGGTGCAGGGGACCGCTTCATATCTGCCAGTGTGTTGGGGGTAGTTATGCAACGGCTTGCTGCGCTGGCTAAGAGGCACACAGAGGTCTGCCCGGTCTGCCAGTCTGCGTAACTCGGTTCAGATCTTGTGGCGTTTTCCATTGGGACGCCTAGTGTCAACTCATCAACACATGGTCTCATTCCCTCCATCTGGGAACGGAGGTTACGGAGGTTATCAGTAACCGAGACGTTCAGTGATAGCATCTTACAAGTGGATTTGATAACAGGAGAAGTGATTAGCCGAACCATACCTCCTCGGCGTCGCGACCCTCCATCAGCGGCAAAGGCTCTCTGACAGCGCATCCCTCCTCCCTCCCTGGTTTCAGCTCCAATGTAAAGGAGCTCTGCTTGTCAGGGTAAGGAAGAAGCGGGAGTCGGCTAAGCAGTCAACGTAAACTTAAATCGTTCAAAGGAACTTAAACATAATATAAAACACACACAGAGTGGCCACATGCGTCGCTCTCTTAAACTGTCTGATTCAGCGTCCATCTTTACGGCCCGGCTATGTCCTCCTCCTCGTCACAATTATTTAATGCTATATCATTCATGAACTAACAATGAACAATTGTTATCTTATTTTAAGGATGTTTAGTTATTGTTACTGGGAAAAATTAAAGGTAAAATTCTGATTTAATAAAATGCTTTTTGCTGCGCATTGCCTTTTATATTTGTGACGACAGGCAACGAGAGAGGATCTAAGTGCAGCTTTTATTTAGCACAAAACCAGGGAAAACAAGAAAAACCACAGGGAACATAGCGCAAACCACATAAACATGAAATAACTGACCATGGAAACAGGGAAACCAAGGACTTAAATACACAAAGGAACAAACAAGGGAATGAGGAACACCTGGTGAAACAACCAGGGAAAGAGAACTAATCAGGGGAAAACCAATCATAAAATAAAACTACAAGGGACTACAAAAACCAAAAGGGAAACAGGAACAAAACAGGAACTTCAAAATAAGAGCACAAAAACAAAAGACAACGGTGAACATGACAATATTATATTCCTTATTAACTGAAATGAAGCTCATGTAGACTTCTGTACACTGGAATGATTAATGTTAGCACTGTAGAATAACAGCGATGCGTAGCAGTAGGCAACAAGTCCATATGGAGTAAGCTTGGGTTCAGTGCTTGAATGGTTCATCCCTGAATTGATCAGATCATCTGTTTGTCTGCACTGTAACTATGAGCAGACAGATTAGTAGTCTTAAGACTTGTACAGAGATCTGTTAATATGACTAATTTTGAAAGGCAGATTAAACCAAGGCTCTACACTAGACCATTTAACCCAATAAGGATGTCAGCTGTGTGTTGCCCCTGGTTATAGGCTTCATGAGATAAAAGAACATTTTAACTCAGGACTCTAATGATTGGACGACAGGAATCTTTTCCATCACATTATGAATGCGTACTGCTAACATGATTCAGATAATGGGATGATGGAACAATCAGTTCAGGGTTTGCACGTGAGGGTGCAAGCGTTCTACAAGGGTTCATGGTAGTAAAATACATGAGTGTTTATTGTGATTCTTGCATGCTAAGGGTAACGACTTTTGACTCAAAGCACCACTGAGCACCCAGTGCCATTTACTTTGAAGAATTGCTCTTTGAGGTTGTGGCACGGTGGAGGGCGGGACCGGCGCGTGATTGCGCACGCCCGGTCCCGTATCGGGCTGATTGAGCCGGCAAGAGGGTTAAAAGGCCACTCGCAGACGGCGATCGAGAGAGAGAGCTTAATCAGCAGACGTCTGCTGTCCTAAATGTTTGTTTTAAGTTCTTAATTAAATTATGATTTATGTTGACAAGCCGGTTTCTCGCCTCTTCCTTGCCCATGAATTGATCTGTGTTACATTGGTGCCGAAAACCCGGGAAGGAAGAGGGATACGCCGTAGCGGAGTTCTCGCCACTTCTCAATGGAGCAGCCGCGGCCATCTGCCGGGGGACGGAGGAGCCCAGCCGCCTGGACGCGGAGGAACGGCCGCCGACCGCGAGGGGAGGAGGGGCTCCTGGCCGACCGCCTGGAGCGGTTAGGGCCGCTGCCAGGGGCGGGGGAGTTCCCTACTGGCCGCTGGAACGCGGCGGGGTTGGAGACTGCCGACCGCGTGCGGGGAGGGGCTCGCCGCCGACCGCCTGGAGCGGGAGAACCGCTGCCAGGGGCGGGGGGAGGCCCCTTCGACACCCTGGGAACGCGGCGGGGCGTTCCGTCTGCCAGGGGCTGAGGACTGCCTCCAGTCTGCCCGGAGAGGCGCGGCTGTTGTCCTGTAGAGGGTGGAGAAGTGGCTGAGGAACGAGCTACGGCGTATCAGAGAACCGGTGAGTACGTTTTTTTTTCTTTCTTTCCTTTAATCTCTCTCTCCTCTCTCTCTCGATACCGCTCTGCGTTGGCCTTTTTCCCTCTTTTTTTTTTTTTTTAAATTATGGTGTTCGTGGGTGGGGAGGTACCGCCCAGTGCAGGAACCCTCCCCCCCCCATTTTTAATTGTTGCCCCTTTTTTTTGAATTGTGGTGTTTGTGGGAGGGGAGGTACCGCCCAGTGCAGGAACCCTCCCCCCCATTTTTAATTGTTGTTTTTTTGTTTCCCTCCCCTTGCCCCCTCCCTCGTCCAGGTTAGTGGGGATGACCTGCCGGCAGACTGCGCGGGAGGCGCTCCCCCCCCAGGGGATGTACGTCAGGCCGGGGGTCCCCAGCCTGAAAGAACGGGGGAGGAATGTGGCACGGTGGAGGGCGGGACCGGCGCGTGATTACGCACGCCCGGTCCCGTATTAGGCTAATTACGCCGTCAAGAGGGATAAAGGCCACTCGCGGACGGTGATCGGAAGAGAGAGCTCAATTACGGACGTCCGTCTTATTATGTGTTTGTCTTTTGAGTTCTTCATTAAACCTTTAAGTTTATATGTTAAGCCGGTTTCTCTCCTCTTCCTTGCCCATGAATTATGATCTGTGTTACAGAGGTCTTTTGAGATCTTTATCTCTGACCACCTCAGGGATGGAGAACACTAACCAGCCGTTTAATGTTTACTTGTTTTGTAGGAATCCTAAAAACCAGAACACCTAAAACTGTCTTAAGGATATAATTTCTTAATCAACTTGGTCTGATATAGTTGCCCACCTAAATGTTTTAAGTCTCTGCTGATAGTCTTGTTTTATTGGCTGTGTTGTAAGGTTACATATGACCTTGTTGGTTCTTCTTGGATGATTGATTTTTCTTAGTGCTCAACTCGAAACTATCCCCACATATTATAGCTTTTTCCATCTACTTTGTCTCACTTGCATGCTGTGCAACTTCCTTAGCCAAGCTCTTCTTATATCTAGACTGGACTACTGCAATGCAATTCTGGCAGGACATCCTGCATGTACAATTAAAACCTCTTCAAGTGATTCAACATTCGGTGGTATGTTTGGTCTTCGATGAGCCCAAGAAAGTGCAAGTCAAAGCACAAGTCTACATCTCACTGCACTGGCTGCCAAAGTGTTGCTTGCATAAAGTTCAAGGCATTGATGTTTGCAAATAAAACAGCCGCTGGCTCCACACACAGGTTTGCAGGTTTGGTTGACACTTGTGACAGTATAAGATGAGAATGTGTTCTTGCGTTCAAACACAGCTGGACAGAGCACAATTTACCAAATGTTTGTCTGTATCAAACTACATTTATTTGGCACAGCCATCTAAAAATGTTGTGTTTATGACCCAATGCAACCAAAATGAGATGCTCCAAAAGCGTGTTATACATTGATAGACTTATTTTCAATGATATGTAAATAAACAATATATTGCTTTCTAAAGCAAATTCTTATCAATTCTTTACTCATCTGCCACAATAATGTAATTGATGTTAATCATCTAAATTAATATATTTATAATATATATTATAATTATTTAAATATAACTATTATTATATAATCATTATTTATTTAATTATTGTTATTTTAGAGCCTTTCTCAGTTAATATTAAATATTATAATATAATATATTCCTTTAATTGCAATTAATTTGATTAATTACTCGGCATATCATGTAATTACTGGAATGTTCCGGGTTCAATACAAGTTCAGCTCAATTGACAGTATTTGTTGCATAATGCAGATTACCACAAATATACATTTCTACTCATCCCTCCTTTTCTTTAAAAAAAGCAAAAATTGTGGTTACAATGAGGCACTTACAATGGAAGTGAATGAGTTAAATTTTTGAACGGTTTAAACAGAAATATAATATAGTGAAGAACAGTAAATTATTTGAACAGTAAAGTTGAATCATAATTATTATTGTAGTTTTTGGGTTTGTTGACATTACATCGTCATGGCAACAAAGTTGTAAAACTGGCTATAACTTTACATAGAAAAGGTTAGTATGTGATTTTATCTCACTAAAATCTTGTTTACACACATATCCTTTATGTCTTGTGGTTATACTTTTGAAAAAGTGAGTATTTTTATGTAAAAAATTTAATTGGCCCCATTCACTTCCTTTGTAAGTGCTTCACGGGAACCACAATTTTATTTAATTTTTTTACGAAAATAACTATTCAAAATGTATTTTTGTGGTAATAAATATTATGCCACACATGCTTTCAATTGAGCTTAACTTGTATTGAACATTTCTTTAATTCAATTAAATTATTAAAAAGTTTAATTGTTTTACTTTTTTTTTTTTTTTAATCATTATTATGCTCAGCCTCCATTCATTAAGCACAAAACAAAAATCACCAAAACTACAAATATTTTTTGAGGTGGGTATTTAAACTCATGACCTCTTGTGCTACAAACCACTGAGCCACTCAGTTGACATTCAGAGTTGGTGTAAAAGTGTAACATAACTTTTGAACTGCTTAAGTATCATCAGGACATGATGTCTATGATGCATACCAATTTTCTTTGAAATCTGACAATATATTTAAAATATACATAATTTTTTAATAAATGTCAATATGGTGGAAAGGCAGTATGGCAGACATGGGAAAACTGGTATAGTTGAAATCCACGTGTCCTAAGGACACTAGACACTATAGACACTAACTCCATATTTTTGGGCCATTTTCTATTTGGCACAACAGAGCCCCCTCTAAATGCTCACGAATGAACCTTTGCCTAGCCCTAATGGCTGACGATTCTGATGTATGTGCAAAATATCATAAAAATTCAAGCATGCCAAGTACCTCAAAAACATATGATAGGAATAATAGTGTTTAATGCATTGCCATGGCAACAGTAGTAAAGATATCGAAAATCCCTTCATATTTTTAAATCTGTACTGTCTTTACATTATTCTATCTATTATTGATGTTGCCCACGTATGATGCCTGTCACATAAATCCCCTAGGAGGAGTATTTCAAAATTCAGATCATGCGTTTTTCAAACAATGCAACATGGCAGACTTCCTGTTGGGTAGAGCCTATGAGGGTGAAACTTGTCCAGCTTGATGAGATCTATATGTGTACAAAGTTTGGTGACTGTATGTGAAAAGGCATGTGCTACAGAGCCTCCCAAAAATCTAATTTTCAAGGGGTTGGCAGAAAGCCCCCCTTGACCACCGATGTGAATTTTTGCCAAGCTCTAATGGCCAATGATTCTAATGTGTGTGCAAGTTTTTGAGCATGCTAATGGACCCAAAAGCCCCTGAAACCTTGAAAAGAAGAATGTTAACAGTAATCCTTAGGAAAATAATAGGGCCCCTGCACTTACAGTGCTTGGGCCTTAATAATAATGAAAACTATTGGTGCCACAGCACCTTCGGTGCTTGGCCCCTAAATATTAGCTAATAATTCTGCAAACTGAAAATACAGAATTATGTTAGATACGTATGCAGCTTATACACTGTCACTGATTACAAACATTGAAAATATTTTTAATTCAAATTTTATTTTTCTAAAATAATATTGTCTTTGAATACATCTAAATATTATTTTCAAAAATATATATATTTAATGGAAGCTTATCCAGTTAAATAATAATCATTTACTCACGAAATCAAATTAGACGACATTTTACATTAGGATTATATTTCCCCATAGCATTATTATACATAATATTCAACATTTGATATAATGTAGATTAACATAGCACTCTCATTAAACCTCTGTAAATTTAAATTTTCTCTCACGCTGTCAGAGCAAATCAGTCTTGCACATCAAACGGACATTCAATCCCTCATAGGCATAGGATGTTGAGTGTTTTGGATAGAACAGGCTAAAATAAGAAATTGTAAATAATTATTGTGTTAACGCATTAAATTGAAAGGGCTGTCGATTTAACATGTTAATTCAGTGCGATTACTTTTTTTTTTTAAATAATGCAATTAATCATGTCCCCGGACCATAATAATGAAGATTCCTGAGCAATTCAAGCTTGAAATACCACCTGTTTTCTCCAGGGGACATTAAGCGAAACTTCAGCCGTATAGGCAACATGCTGCTTATACAGAGAACAAACCAACCCTTCAGCAGACAGCAGAACACGAGGATGCGTTCTTGTGTTTAAAACACAGCTTGATGTAGTGCAAATCCAAACTTAGGGATATGTGTTTTTCTAAGTACTAAACTACCATTAACTTGACACAGCCACCTAAAAATTATATGTTTATGACGCAACGCAACAAAAGTGAGACGCTCCAAAAGCATCCGTCTGATGCAGGTGTACATTGATGGGTCAAGACAAGCCCTCATAATAAATTTCGGACTGATTTGCAGAAAATGACAACTGGTCAAAATAACAAAAAAGATGCTGTGTTATTAGACCTTGATTAATGCAAAGAAAACAAGTTCATATTAATTTTTAACCAACACAATACTAATGTTTAACTTAATAAGAGTTCAGAAATCAATATTTGGTGGAATTCTCAATCACAGCTTTCATGTGTCTTGGTATGCTCTATACAAGTCTTTCACATTTCTGTTAGGTGACTATGGCACTCCTGGTGCAAAAATTCAAGCAGCTCAGCTTTCTTTGATGGCTTGTGGCAATCCATCTTTCTCTTGATCACATTCCAGAGGTTTTCAATGGGGTTCAGGTCTGGAGATTGGGCTGGCCATGACAGGGTCTTGGTCCGGTGGTCCTCAATCCACACCTTGATTAACCTGGCTGTGTGGCATGGAGCATTGTCCTGCTGGAAAAACCAATCCTCAGAGTTGGGGAACATTGTCAGAGCAGAAGGAAGCAAATTTTCTTCCAGGATAACCTAGTACGTGGCTTGATTCATGCATCCTTTACCAAGATAAATCTGCCTGATTCCAGCCTTTCTGAAGCACCCCCAGATCATCACCAATACTCCACCAAATTAGGGCCAGTGGGTGCGAGACACTGTGGCTTGAAGGCCTCTCCAGATCTCCGTCTAACCATTAGATGACAGGTGGAGGATCGTTGTAGCGGTGAAGCTGTGATTGAAAATCAGGTTTATTCCACCAAATATTGATTTCTCTTCCTAAGTGAGTAAGGTCATAAAACACATTTGTGCATGGAATTACTTTCTTACGTGGCGGATCAGAATCTGCCATTGCTGGTTCAAACCAAATGATGCATACAATCATTTGTTAGTAATTCAGAAAGTTCACTTCAGAAATAGTATCACGGCTAGTGCTGTTTCTAACAAGTTATTGGATAAACAAGGATGGATGGATGTGTGTGTACGTGCGTGTGTGTGTGTGTGTGTGTGTGAGAGAGAGAGAGAGAGAGAGAGAGAGAGAGAGAGATGGAGCATGTATGATCACCTGTTGCCACACTCAAGCAGAGATGCTGTCAGCTTTCTGAAGAGCAGATTGTTTTGTGGAAAAATAGCTGTCCAAGTGGGGGTATTTCTTCCTATTTCGCAGTAGCTGGTGTGCAAGAGTCATTCACTAAAGAAACCACAATGCCCTCCATTTTAAACAGTGTGTCCACTTCAATGTGGAAAGTCCGATAAGAGGTAAGCACCTCTGATTAAGTGTAATTAATCAGTCTGTTGTGTCTCTCAGCTGTGATGAGCCATAATGCTGATGTTGTTCGTTTAAAGCAGTTTAAAGCCATATTTAATTGCTTTAGTAGTAGTAATACATGCAATCACAAAGAGCTGTTGTATGTAAACGGCTGAAGCGGCTACACTTCACGTCACCTAACTGGCTCATATTACACTTAAAAATTATCTTTTGCCACCACCTGCTGGCTAACATATGTAATGTAAAAAAAGACAAACAGAAGCTCTTAACAGATCTGCACTGCTCTTGCACTTTAGCTTAGGATGACGGACACAAGCGGAGTGATACACACACAGTGATGCGTCCGAGTGCTGATGGTGTCAGACAATCAGTGCTCATGGAAAGTTTCTTGTCCAACCATATTCGAGGACCAGAACTAACTGTTGTATATATATATATATATGTATAGCTGCAGTTAGGATGTGCATTCCTGTTTATTACACAATAACATTACACTTCACTGAAACCACCTTTCACAGACGTATCTGTTCCGTGGAGCGCAACAATAGCAAGTCAATGTGACAGGTGCCATATGCCTCTTACATAGCATCATGTATACATGCCATCAGGTCCATGTCATTACTGCTGTATGTGTCCTCAAAACCATTGGTTTAAGTGGCACATGTGGAATTCGACATGTCTTAGTGCTGCATAGGGCACAACCAGCAGTGTGTATGGGCAGTCAGGCAGAAATCCCCATCATTGAGCAGTCAAACAGTGGGCCATTAAAGGCCAGCAGTTCCCTGACAGGAGCACTTCTATCTCTGGGGCACTGGGGGCTGGAAGTTTCTGGTGTGAGTGATCCATTCACCAAAAGAAAAGGCCAGTAGCCAGAGGGACTATATCATCCAGATTCTATCATAAAGCAGCACTCAATTCAATTTGACAGCTTACATGTGGTCAAAAGGCAGTCCTCACCATTGGCAATGATTCTTAAACTTATGTGAGACCACATGCTAGGAGGGTTTGAGCTGAAATGTCAGATAACATATGTTTTTTTCTACCCTATACCTGCTTGGCATTTAAATCCTACAGTTGATTGTAAGACATACTCTGCAGCTAAGTGATCCATGCTCTTTGTGTATTTCCTGCAAGTCTACAACCATCTTGTCTTTGTCAGGCAGTTTTAAGTCACCCCCGTGTCAGAATCTGTCTGACTTAAAGCAGCAGTTCACCCAAAAATGAAAATCCTGTCATCATTTACTTACGCTCAAGTCATTTCAAACCTGTATGACTTCCTTTCTTATGTGAAACACAAAAGTATATTTTGAAATATTTTTGAAGAATATTCCTATTCTTGATTTCCATGGTTAACTCTGGGGCATTTTTGTGCTGCGGTCTGCGGTTTTTCAAATTCAAATTTAAAAGCTCACCATTCACACAAGACTCCAGTTATTCATAAATAATATTGTATGTGTTTATAATCTTACAGATTCTAAACAGAAACAGAAAGTTTTTTTGGAAGAAAAAACTTGTTATTGTCCTCACTTTGCAAACATGTAATTCTGGTTCTATTCACTCTTTTTCACTTTGAAAAGTTTTATTTCTACTTGATGGCTGCAAGTAATAGAAAATATTTTTTTTTTCTCTATAACATTCCATCACAATATACAAATCTGAAATATTGGTGGCACTCTAATGCATTTTAGCCCTCACAGATGTGCTCGTCCATAGACATTCAGTCTAATTTTCAGTTTATGCACCTCCCCCATTGTTTCATTGTATATCTCAGCCTCTGAGTCAACTAGACACTCAATCTAACAGTCATTAGAAAGCTGAGGTCCTCCCCTTTGCGATTGTTTTAAATGATCAATAGATTTTCGTATGATTTGTTCAGCATGCTTTTCTTGCTGAACTGAATTTTTTTTTTGTTGGACATCTAAGATATAACATTGGATTATTCAGACAAGCATTGCTCACAGACAAGTAAAAAATGGCTTTGTTTTTAGAAAATGTAATGTAAAAGCAGAAATAACGTTTTTGGCTACTTGGCAGCAGCAATTATCAGTGCACAAAAGAGACGTTTTAATTTGATGATTTACAGAAATAATTTTTCACTTTGTGATTATTTTGAAAATACAGGTGCTGGTCATATAATTAGAATATCATCAAAAAGTTGATTTATTTCAGTAATTCCATTCAAAAAATTGAAACTCGTATAATGTATACATTCATTCCACACAGACTGATATATTTCAAGTGTTCATTCCTTTTAATTTTGATGATTATAACTGACAACTAATGAAAACCCCAAAATCAGTATCTCAGAAAATTAGAATATTGTGAAAAGGTTCAATATTGAAGACACCTGGTGCCACACTCTAATCAGCTAAGTAACTCAAAACACCTGCAAAGGCCTTTAAATGGTCTCTCAGTCTAGTTCTGTCATGGGGAAGACTGCTGACTTGACAGCTGTCCAAAAGACGACCACTGACATCATGCACAAGGAGGGCAAGACACAAAAGTTAATTGCTAAAGAGGCTGGCTGTTCACAGAGCTCTGTGTCCAAGCACATTAATAGAGAGGCGAAGGGAAGAAAAAGATGTGGTAGAAAAAAGTGTATAAGCAATAGGGATAACCCCACCCTGGAGAGGATTGTGAAACAAAGCCCATTTAAAAATGTGGGGGAGATTCACAAAGAGTGGGCTGCAGCTGGAGTCAGTGCTTCAAGAACCACCACGCACAGACGTATGCAAGACATGGGTTTTAGCTGTCGCATTCCTTGTGTCAAGCCACTCTTGAACAAGACACAGCATCAGAAGCGTCTCGCCTGGGCTAAAGAGAAAAAGGACTGGACTGCTGCTGAGTGGTCCAAAGTTATGTTCTCTGATGAAAGTAAATTTAGCATTTCCTTTGGAAATCAAGGTCCCAGAGTCTGGAGGAAGAGAGGAGAGGCACAGAATCCACGTTGCTTGAAGTCCAGTGTAAAGTTTCCACAGTCAGTGATGGTTTGGGGTGCCATGTCATCTGCTGGTGTTGGTCCACTGTGTTTTCTGAGATCCAAGGTCAACGCAGCCGTCTACCAGGAAGTTTTAGAGCACTTCATGCTTCCTGCTGCTGACCAATTTTATGGAGATGCAGATTTCATTTTCCAACAGGACTTGGCACCTGCGCACATTCCCAAAGCTACCAGTACCTGGTTTAAGGACCATGGTATCCCTGTTCTTAATTGGCCAGAAAACTCGCCTGACCTTAACCCTATTGAAAATCTATGGGGTAATGTGAAGCGATACGCCAGACCAATGCAGACAATGCAGAAGAGCTGAAGGCCACTAACAGAGCAACCTGGGCTCTCATAACACCTGAGCAGTGCTACAGACTGATCGACTCCATGCCACGCCGCATTGCTGCAGTAATTCAGGCAAAAGGAGCCCCAACTAAGTATTGAGTGCTGTACATGCTCATACTTTTCATGTTCATACTTTTCAGTTGGCCAACATTTCTAAAAAATCGTTTTTTTTTTATTGGACTTAAGTAATATTCTAATTTTCGGAGATACTGAATTTGGGATTTTCATTAGTTGTCAGTTTTAATCATCACAATTAAATGAAATAAACATTTGAAATTTATCAGTCTGTGTGTAATGAATTAATATAATATCCAAGTTTCACTTTTTGAATGGAATTACTGAAATAAATCAACTTTTTGATGATATTCTAATTATATGACCAGCACCTGTATTTCTAACTGTGGTATTAAGGCAACAAAAATAACTGTACAGAGCTTTAATTTAATATATGACTTTTCCATTTAGGTGCTATGTGAAAGAGTTTTATTGTCATGTAAATATTTCTACTCAATTACCTCTAGGGGTTGCTAATTTGAAACACAAATGATCTGTGGCCTTCTTTTATTATATTATGTAGCATAAATGCAGAGTTGATGGTTATCTCTGAAAAGTTCTTACTATAAGCTTTCAAATTATACCTCATATGTCTGACTTATGTTTATGGGGATTTTAACATTTTAAGCATATGCATTTTTCTCGATATAGGGTTAAAGAGATAGTTCACCCCAAAATGAAAATTCTCTCATCATTTACTCACCCTCATTCCATTCCAGTTGTGTAAGACTCTCTTTCTTCTGCTGAACACAAACAAATATTTTTAGAAGAATATTTCAGCTCTGTAGGTTCATGCAGTGCAAGTGAATGGTGACCAGAACTCAGATGGTCCAAAAAGGACATAAATGCAGCATAAAAGTCTCCAGTGGTTAAATTCATGTCTTCATGAATGCGGTATGATAAGAGTGGCTAAGAAACAGATCAACGTTTAAGTCCTTTTTTACTTTAAATCTACACTTTCACTTCCACATTCAGCCACTCTAGGTTGGGACTGGTCAAAAGGGGAGATTTAAAGTAAAAAAGGACATAAATATTGATCTGTTTCTCACCTGTACCTATCATATTGCTTCTTGAGACATGAATTTAAGCACTGGAGTATGGATTACTTTTCTGATGCCTTTATGTCCTTTTTAGACACTCAAAGTTCTGGCCACCATTCACTTGCATTGTATGGACCTACAGAGCTGAAATATTCTTCTATAAATCTTCATTTGTGTACTGCTGAATAAAGAAAGTCATACACATCTGGGATGGCATAAAGGGGATTAAATGATGAGAGAATTTTAAGTTTTGGGTGAACTATCCCTTTACTAGTTGATAGTGACTCAAAGTTTCAAAAAGCACCCAAAAGTGTCATAAAAAGTTGTCCATGCGGCTTGTGCTTTACGTTCCAATCTAACCTGGTCTCATAGAATCACTTTACTATACTAACATTTATATAAGTAAAATGGCAGATTATCAGTTAATAAATACTTACTTTTGCCCTGTTCCTCCCACAATACTAGATACACTCACCTAAAGGATTATTAGGAACACTATGCTAATACTGTGTTTGACCCCCTTTCATCTTCAGAACTGCCTTAATTCTACGTGGCATTGATTCAACAAGGTGCTGAAAGCATTCTTTAGAAATGTTGGCCCATATTGATAGGATAGCATCTTGCAGTTGATGGAGATTTGTGGGATGCACATCCAGGGCACGAAACTCCCGTTCCACCACATCCCAAAGATGCTCTATTGGGTTGAGATCTGGTGACTGTGGGGGCCATTTTAGTACAGTGAACTCATTGTCATGTTCAAGAAACCAATTTGAAATGATTCAAGCTTTGTGACATGGTGCATTATCCTGCTGGAAGTAGCCATCAGAGGATGGGTACATGGTGGCCATAAAGGGATGGACATGGTCAGAAACAATGCTCAGGTAGGCCGTGGCATTTAAACGATGCCCAATTGGCACTAAGGGGCCTAAAGTGTGCCAAGAAAACATCCCCCACACCATTACACCACCACCACCAGCCTGCACAGTGGTAACAAGGCATGATGGATCCATGTTCTCATTCTGTTTATGCCAAATTCTGACTCTACCATCTGAATGTCTCAACAGAAATCGAGACTCATCAGACCAGGCAACATTTTTCCAGTCTTCAACTGTCCAATTTTGCTGAGCTCTTGCAAATTGTAGCCTCTTTTTCCTATTTGTAGTGGAGATGAGTGGTACCCGGTGGGGTCTTCTGCTGTTGTAGCCCATCCGCCTCAAGGTTGTGCGTGTTGTGGCTTCACAAATGCTTTGCTGCATACCTCGGTTGTAACGAGTGGTTATTTCAGTCAAAGTTGCTCTTCTATCAGCTTGAATCAGTCGGCCCATTCTCCTCTGACCTCTAGCATCAACATGGCATTTTCGCCCACAGGACTGCCGCATACTGGATGTTTTTCCCTTTTCACACCATTCTTTTTAAACCCTAGAAATGGTTGTGCGTGAAAATCCCAGTAACTGAGCAGATTGTGAAATACTCAGACTGGCCCGTCTGGCACCAACAACCATGCTACGCTCAAAATTGCTTAAATCACCTTTCTTTCCCATTCTGACATTCAGTTTGGAGTTCAGGAGATTGTCTTGACCAGGACCACACCCCTAAATGCATTGAAGGAACTGCCATGTGATTGGTTGATTAGATAATTGCATTAATGAGAAATTGAACAGGTGTTCCTAATAATCCTTTAGGTGAGTGTATATCAAAGTACTACAGTAGTACCATGGTATTTTTTTTAAGTACTTTAAAGCACTATGTAAATACATTAGTATGTGAATTTGGCAATCATATATTGAAGTACAATGACAGTACCATGGTATTCTTTGAAGTTTGAAGCACCTTGTACATACAGAATGGAATTACATCTGATACCATCAGATTTCAGAGTGTAATTGCCTAGATGTACTCACACACACACACACACACACACACACACAAGGAATTTGGCCACAGAACAGAAGCTCCCAGTACATACAGAAATACAACAGCTATACACAGAAGTACATAATATGAATAGATGTGAATATGTATGTACAATTATTATATACAGAAATGAGCAAAGCAAATGTATAGAGGTATGGGTTTGTACAGGTAGTATAAATATGAAAAATTAAACATAAATATAGTGATTTTGCATATTGAACACAATGGTTTGCATAAGTAGCATGTAAAATATGAATTTACAGGGGGTTTTTTTTTATATATGCTCATACATATATATTGAACCATACTGTTTACTTCTATACTGTAATGCACTATACTAAACTATGGTACCATGGCTTTGATGAATGTTGTGTGAATAAGTCTTTTTGATGCTTTGTCTATGACCGTATACTCTATGCATCAAGTTATAAAACAAATCAAGATGCTTAAATGTAGCAAGCTAACCGGCTACTTTCTCTAAAGTGTAGCTTTCATCTTAGCTTTACTAATTTTTACAATTTTCCATCTGGAGACTGTTACATTGAGGTAATTTAAGAATTCCTTTGCTTTCATTCATGCTTATGGGCACCTTTAAGACCAGGGTGAGTGGTCAAATGTAAATGAGATGCAACCTGAGTGTCTTGCCCTAGATCCAGTGGAGTAGAAGCTGAGGGTGTTTTCCCTTAGGTCCTGCTGTCAATCCAAACAAGCTGTACTCCAGCAGATTAGATTTTTTCACCTTGACTAGTAGGCAAGGGTAAAGAAAAATATTCATTCCTGACACAACCTCTGTATGTATTCAATCCATGTGGTCTTTCTACACAGTTAAGTTTTTTTCCTTATACAGAAGATATAAAAATGTAAAAAAAAATTGAGACCAACACATTTTAAACCAATTTTATTTATCAAAAGTCTCTGCTGATAATCTCTGTACTCTGGTAACACTGACACACAAACTTCTGTATCTCAAACCACAGTGGGGTAGAAAATCAATTGCTAAACTGAATCAAAATGATGCCTTTCTCCTGGTGCAATTGCTCAGTCCTAAATTTTTCTGAATTCTCACTTTCCCCGATAATAAAATCATTGTGGTTTTTCCTCTGTAACATGGGAAAAGTCAGCAGTACTCCAGGGGAAATCATCGATCTAAAAGCCTCTGGACTTTGTCGATCTCCCCTCCTGTCTTCGCAATGTGGATTTTCCTCTTCACTGAGTGTGCCTGAGCAATCAAAAAGCATCTTCACTGGCTTGGAAATGTGGCAAAGAGGTCAAGTACAAGTTCCTCTCACAGTCAGCAGAAAACTTTTCTTGGCAGTGCTTGAATGCTCTGCATGGCACCATTGTTGAAGTTGAGAAAAACAACAAAAGGCCTCCACATGACTCATGTCTTCTCAATCTGGTTGAGAGTGTTATGGTTGAAAAAATACAACCATGACAGAAACAGCAGGGTGAAATAATTGTACAACAAGGTCTGTGCAAAGTGTAAATCTAACATTATCCGTTGTATCTTAAACATTATAGAGTTGGGGGGAAATCAATATTTCAAAGTATTGGGATATTTCCTCACAATACTGTACCAAAACCCTAACACCAAGAATCAATATGTTTAGTTACATTTTTCACATGAATATTTCTGAGCTACAAATATAAGGCCAAAAACATACAGTAAGCAAGTATGTGTATGCAGAGGTGAGCACTTGGCAACACATTGCCAGTGCACAGTCTGGTTAAACAGTTCTTGTATTACTGTGGTAGTAACAAACCTTAGTACTCAGGGGGGCAATAGAGTTACCTTCAAAAGTCTGAGCCATTTGTTATTATTTAGGTAAAGAAGGATCCTTTCTGATCATGCCCTCCTCAGTCGATGGGTCTGTCACACTTACCGATGAAGAACGGAGGATAGGTAATAATAATTTGTCATACAAACAGGCATGTTGGCTCCAAAGAGCAATGAGTCACTCCTCCATATGCACCATCCACGCGCACTTTCCATTTGATGCCATTCTTTTTCTGCAGAAATATTTAGTTTCCGTCCTCTGAAAAACTTCTGCAAAACATTCTTTTACTTCACCTTTATCTGTGAACTGGACTTCAGCCTGAAGCTCATTGGGTACTGCCTTGGTCACATGTGCCCATCCCTCTGACTGCCAGCGATAATTTCAAACATGCTGGATGTTGTTTGATGAAAGATTATTTTATCAGAGAGTCCAGAGGGATTAACAACCTCCATCTGGCAGGCTAATGCGTACTCCATCTCCCTCCGCCTGGCTGGTGATTATGTAAATAAAGTAATTTTCTCTTCAAACAGTTTTTCTGCCATTACAGTAGTTGATTTGACAGAGAAAACTCACCGTAAAAGCAAACAGTTCACACTAATGTCCACTATAGCACCACTTGTGGCAGCATTGGAGGTGCATCTCGTCTTAATCCCCAGCTATGTTGTGAATCAGTACATCATGTACATCAGTACACGATGAAATGATGATCAGTACATCGTGAAAGTGAATTCGGACACTGGCAAGGTGGTTCATCCACTGAACATTAGGACACTTATGACTTATTCATCTGTGATATGATAACGAGGTCACGCATTTGAATCCAGCAGTTTTTAATCAGTCCATATTCATCCGGAATATGTTTTCATTAATGAAAAACGCTCTCCATCCACACTGCCTTTTTTCCAAGCATTTTCAAAATGTTCCATGTATGGTCTGAGACACAATTATCCTTGTGATTCGTTGCCGGACAGCAATTCTGAGTGAACTTCCCGTCGCCTTTGAAAGAATGCTTTGTGAAGGTAAATGTAAATGTTATTTTTAACAATGCTTTCAAAGTTAATAGCAGGCACAACAATGGGCCGCCATCTTGAATTTTTTGGATTGAATGCATGACATGACTGTGTCAAATGACAACAAATATTTAATTGTTTTCAGATATCTCAGTTTTCCCTATCCACAGTAAAATGCAAAGACACTTGGGAGAGTGTATTCGAAAAAGCTCAGTTTTCGGTGTCAAAAATGGCATCTCAGTGTGGGCGGAAGGCCAAACCATCATGAAATTAATGCGATTTTAAACTAAGACATTAGTGTGGACGTGGTCTAAAATCACTCTGTTGTGCATTTGGTACGCTTTAGATTACAGCCCACAATTTACAGTGTAAGTACACTGAATTTACAGCATACCTTTTTTGTATTACTAGTGTAATTACACAGTACATACTTGTAGGTGTAAGGAAACAATATGCAAATTTTGGGGAATAAAGGGGTAACAAGCACCACATCAAATTTACAGCCCACAAATGTTGAACTTACACTATAACTACATGGAAATAGAGGGTAACAAGTTGGTCTTACACTGTAACAACATGGACCAATGGTATATTTACACAGTAACTACAGACTACTTGTTTTCCCTAGTTGCCTTGCCTAGTTTTATTTAGCTTGAAGACCCAAATAAATCCGCTACTCTTTTGCTATAAAAAGGGGGGGGGGGGGGGGTATTGGCATGACTAGCAGCCGAGATGGACTGTATGCAATACACTTAGGGTAACAAGCCATTGAAAATTCTAAATAAAATCATAACAGAAACTCATTAACTCATTTGCCTAGATTTCAAATTTTGTTGTTCAGTAATCGCCATCATGTATCCTGTAATAATAGAAAATGTACCCCGTGGTTAAAAAAATAGATTACCTTTCATTATGGTTGAAAGATATTACAACTCTTATTAAAAGAAAATAAGGCTTTGACTTCGTAATTTTACACTTGCACTCGTCTTTTAATGACTTGTTAAGACCTGACAATGCTTCGAGTAAGGGAAGATGGTGATCAACGATGTTGGTTTTTAAGGTAAATTCAGGGAATTTTTAGGGAGCGAATGTGCTGGACCGATTTTGTGATAGTGACAGCCCTAGAAATGACCGACTCCTTGGTCAGTGCACTTACTATTAAACATTCTGTAAAGAATCACAAAATTATTGTGTCACAACACTGATATAAATATAATATATCAATAGGTCCCTCCTGATTCCCACGTCTACAGTAATACTTATGTTTGTCTTCTTTAGTAGTGGTTAAGACTCATATCCGAAGACCCATTCGGGAGGTGAACTAATCATTTCTGTTTCCTGTGGAGCCGATTTGTGGCAATCATGTAACAAATGAACAGAATTACTTGAATCATTTTTCTTTATTTTTATTTTTTTTTTTTCATTTTGCTGAACAAGATTCAAAGATCCAAGTCATTAAAATTATGCGTTCTTCCCATCTCTTGGAATGACCGTCATTTGCAGCACATGTTGAGGGTGTGTAACACTATATAAATGCAATTCATTCACTTGTTTATGTGTGCTTTTATTCATCCATTCATCCCTGCATTGTGTGTGTTGTATTTAGCTGCAGGTGATGGAATTCAAACATTCAATCAAAGCAATCATTGATGTGAGAATCTTTGCAGACATTGTTGTAAAAGAATCAAAGAATCGCCTTCACAGTGCCTTTAAAACAATTTATCACGATCTTTGTATTGCTCTGCACAAACAATATTTTGCCCTTGACACGCACATCAAATTTGTCCATTTATCTTGAAATGTTTACAATAGATCAAGTTGTCCACTGTAAGGTATGTAAACATGGGAAGTTTGTTCTTGTTGTGGCAACGACAAGTGTTGAGGATGAATAAAAAGATTTTTCAGATCAGTGATCTATTGCAGGTGTTGTCAACTGTTTTTGAACCAGGAATCCCCATCCAGACTGTGAGCCATCCCAGAGATCTCCTAATATAAAAATGCTAAATATTATTGGTAACACTGTGTAACAACTTTCAGTTATAAGATTAACAAGCATTATTACATCATGCTAAACTAGTGTCAACCTAGTTTCACAATTAGCATTGTCTTGGATACATCGCTCCATTGTCCAACAGCGAGATGATTTTATGCTCTATAGAAGCAACCATATCAAAAACAGATGATAATGGTTACTTACATTGTAATAATCTTTTTGACCCTTACCTATCATCACACAGCACTGAGACGGCTCTCCTTCAGGTGGTTATTGACATACTCCTGTCTGTGGATTCTGGGTCTACAAATATCTAATTTCTTCTTGACCTTAGCTCGGCCTTTGACACTGTTTGCCATGATATCCGGATCTCTCATCTCTCTGAAATCACTGGTTCAGCTCTCACTTGGCTTACTTCTTACCTCACTGATAGAAAATATTTTATTACTGTACAGAAGTATAAATTGAATAGTAATTACATAAACATACTCCTAACCCTAACCCTAACCTTAACACAAACAGTACTCAGACTGATCTTGCAGTGTATTCTGAAACAGAAGGCTGAATTTTCTTGGCTTAACTTGGTCTTTGCTTACCGAAATTCGAATCACTGCCCCCAGTGGCCGAAACGGGAAGTGTTGTCGAAATTAAGGCAGGTGTAAGCTTTTTTTTTAGGTTAAATGCACACAGAGTGGCAACACGAGTTGTTTTTAGCTGTAAATGATGCAATACAGTGAGGAGGAATGCATATTTTATTAACTCTACTCAAACTTAAATCTAACTTTCAGGAGAGTAAAAAAGTATGCTTGGAGGGAAAATGGAAGCTCCGAATTGTGGTCAAGTATAGTACCTTGCTTGCCAAAAAGCAAAAGGGAGTTGACGTCAAAGGCACAGGTGGGTGATTTTCAGAGCATGACTATTTTCTGCATGGTGAAACTTATTCAGAATTCGGCACAGTGGGTCTGTATTTTGGTGGCTAAATATTCTGAACTAACATGCCAATTTCCTGTGTGATCATGTTGTTACCCTCACTCTAACAGTATAAACAAAAAACCTTTTAAATCAAGGTAAACCAGCCTTTGAGCCCTTTCCCTTTCACCTTGTATTTATTTAATGGCAAACCACAAGGCTAGATCCCTAAAACAAACGCTGAGCTTCGGCATGTGTTGTGCTACAATAGGAGAGATCAAACTGCCTTTTTAGCCTCCATTTCTCAGTGGAAAGTGCAGGGTCCAGTTACCCACGCTCTCCCCTCAAGCTTGTTTGCCATTAAATATTACAATGTGCTATAGTACAGAGGTGAAAGTGAGCCCCTTCGAGCTGCCACTTACTGGAATAAAGGGCCGGCCTGATGCGGCAGGTAAACAGAGAGAGCGAAAGCCACAGGTTGGGTTACAGACCGGCTGAAGAAGAGGCCCTCTCAGGCTCTGGTTGCCCATGATGGGTGGATCGCTTTACCCACGGCTGCCACATGAAATGGTCCGGTCCAAGTTCCCTACCTGCCTCTTGGATGGAATGATTACTTATTCATAGTTTGAGGGAAGAATAGGAGGGTGGGTTGTGAATGGGGGTCCTTGTTGTCAGTGGTGGTGTATGGAACAGGTGACAGAAGGAGATCTGTTACCTGTTGCTGCCCCTCAGCCCCCTCTCTTTCTGGGACTTTGTCTCTCCACCACACCGAGTATGGGCACACATTGTTGTTGGGCAGCAGTCAACCCTGAAATACAGATAGCAAAGTCTACATTAAGCTCCCATTTTCTCCAATGATTTCGTCACGAACACATCAGATCGACACAGGAAAAAAGCGCACTGCAAGAGTGACATTTTTTTTAGTTATTCCCCCATTTCTTTAATATTCCTTAACCATTCTCTTATGAATTGTCTATCAGAATTCCAAAATTGTTAAATAACAAACGTGTAAAGGGTTTTTAATGACCCCAGAAATAGTATCGCAATGTATATTTCCACTTCTATCAATCATATGTCTATGATTATTTCATATCTATTTAAATGTACTATCACAGGACACCTTTTTCTTTATTTGTAACAAGACAAACAAGTGCCATGTTCATACAGATTACTACTATATCATGTTGGTTTTCTGCACAGTGGTGGTGAATTCTCAGTATCCCATAGGGCTGTATATATTATGATATTTGTTATTCAAGGTGGCTCTATTGTTTCAGTGATTGAATTGATTTACATTTGACATTGCTATTGACGAAGAAGCAACATGGAAGTAAACTATAGCAAGTGTAACACATGAACAGTATTATATGGTGTGGCAGGGCGGAGGGCGGGGCCGGGTCGTGATGCTACACACCCAGTCCCATATCAGGCTAATCAAGCCTCCAAGAGGGATAAAGGCCGATGGCAGACGGTGGTGCGGGAGAGAGAGATCATGACGGACATGTCCGTAAATGATCTCTCTCTCCTGCACCACCGTCTGCCATCGGCCTTTATAATCCCTGATACGGGACCGGGTGTGTAGCATCACGACCCGGCCCCGCCCTCCGCCCTGCCACATATGGCTATTGCCATTTAGGTGAACTACTGAAATTCTGTAAATTGTACATCTATTTAGACTCAATAAGTGTCTTAAAAATACATACAATACAAATGTGCAACTTTTGTGTAGCTTATGTGTTATCTGTAGCTCAATATACGTAAGACAGCCATTTGAGTCTCATAAAATTTCAGCATGGAAGTAATTAATCCCATTCCATCATCTGTTGCATCATCTCTTTGATATATGAAAAATAAAACACCCAAATATAATAGAATATATTCTATTATTTTCAAATTGTCTTAAAAATGCTTGAATCATTTTACACTATCTAGGCATTTTGTAGATCCATTTGTGACAGATATATGTGCCAGGTCGCTAATGCCCATGCATTTTAGGGATAAACATGACAATGCAACTAGACTTTGGAATAGAGAAATTTAAAGGAGTTTAATCAGATTAGCATTTACTTGGCAGCCCTTACTAAACCTAACAAAAAAATCGAAATTATCATAACCCTAAAACCGAGCATTCAGCTTCAGAGACAGCTTACTCTGCTATGATGTTCAGCGAATGGATTGGCCGGTGACTTTATCACACTCCTGTAAGCCCACACAGGTAGCTTGACACCTTGATATCAGCCCCAGTGGATAGAGAGCTGATCTGGCCTCACACTCCCTGCTGGTCTTACACTGCCACCCTGACACCAGAGAGTACGTGCCATGTTTCAGCTGTGTGAAATCTCACACTGCCCGTTATTTGGGGCCACAGAGGCTCAACTGTGTTGGCAGATCTCACTGTGCTAGAAAGGCTTGTGCTTTGTATTGAAGTGTTGCTACAATACCAGCCAAAAGTTTGGACACATCTACTCATTCTTTATTATTACTGATTTCTGCATGTTAGAATAATGGACGTATGAGAAATATGTTGTGACCAAAATGAACTATCTTAGTTCATTTGAGCTTCTTTAAAGTACTCCGCTTCAGATTCTGGGCATTCTCTCAACCAACTTTGTGAGGTGCATCTTGATATGCTTTGCATTTTAAACAGCATTGAAGCAGTTTTCATGTATGCTTGACAATTGGTGGCTTATTTGCTTTCACTTACCGATCCAACTTATCAATAAAATAGAATAAAAGGATAGAAATTAAATTATAGTTTTGTAAAGAAATTAATAAAAATGCAGTATGTTGGCTTATTTTCCTCAACTATCTGGTCCAACTTATCCACTTTAAAAAATAAACCAAAATAAAATAAAAATTAAATAATTTCACAATTTAAGCATAAGCCTCTCCAGTATCAAATAGTTTTTAAGGTAATGAGAAATATAAATTCAGTCAAGTGTGTATAAATGTTTGACTGGCAGCCTACAAACAGTAGATGCAGAACTAGTTTCTTCACCCAAACCAAATAAAAACTAGAACAATCTGAGAGCATGCCAGCAAATGTTGTCAAAACTCTTATGAGCAGCAATCACACTTAAGATCCTGCCACTTGCATTCCACAAAGCCCTTGTCTGTTCTCCTCATGCCAAATGCAGCAGCAGATGAAGCCCATTCACTATTTATCAGCAGAGCCCTCTGCTGATCTCTATGAAGCTGAGTAAATGCTTTAATTAAACTGGAGCCTCGCATCAAAAGCTGCATTCAAGGATGTCAATCAGCAGCGGCAGGATGGAGTGAAACCAGATCATGGCCACTCTCCCCGGCCTTATCGCAGAGATGTAGGGACCAGGGCCTCCACAGCCATTGTTACAGTCTGCCAGTCCACAGGAACGTGTAACTAAAGTCACCCGGGCCCATTGTGCCACTAGTAAGCAATATGTTCCACTGTGTGATGGGTGAAGACATCAACACAGATTCTTTTCATTTGTGCGTCCTGATACTTGCAGCTGTCTGTGGCATGGAGCATTTGCATTACACTGGCTTTGAGCAAATACTATATGTAAAACATAATGATTAATAGAAATGTTTTATTCACATCTTCATTCTGCTAAAAATGAATTGTTGTGTAAAACATAATGATTATGTAAAATATAATCCTTGCACATAGGCCTACATGTGTTTCTCAAACTGTCATTGCTTGCTAACTGATAGCATTATCTACAGATTAAGGTATATCCATATGTCTTGTTCCTTGTGGTCATTATCTAGCTATATAGCTACACATTTCAGTTAATAGAGCCAACATCTAAACTGACAGAGGTATAACTGATTGGTTTAAAGTAGTGGAAAGTCAGTATTAGCATACCACGCTTTGAATAGGCATTAGCTTTGTCTGCAGTGGTCTCTGCTGGCCTCTACTGGACAAAATGAAGTACTAACATGTTTGCAGATAACTATCCTTAGACCAAAAGCTGTTTCATTTGCTCCATCAAGGAGGTGGGTTGTTTTGATTATTGTGGGGGTGTGGGGTGGGGTGGGGTGGGGGGGGTTACCCTGGAATCTACGCCCCTTGCTAACTGAGTAGTAACATAATTGAGTCCTGTACATTTTACTTATTTAAAACTGAATATATTTTTTTTGGGGGGGGGGGTGTTTTAAGCCATTTTTAACCTGTCACAGGCCTAAGTTGTCACCACTCACTCAAAACAGCCCCCGTTGTACCAGTGCCGAAACCCGCTGATGCAATGGCCCTTAACAACTTCCACCCTGTTGCTCTTGTTCCTCACACCATTGATATCCTGTCTCAGCCATCTGATGTAATATTCATCATAAACTTTGTTTTCAGACAGAGTAATTAGTACAGTAATCTAATTACACTGTAGAAGATGTAATTAGTAGTTAGTAATTAATTACTTTATTTAGAGTAACTAACTTACCCAACACTGGTTCCAAGTGCATAACGGTGGGTGAGCAAGTGTTACTAGCCCCTTAAACTCTGGTACAATTTTGGGCTGCCGCCTGCAGTTTTTCACACTCACATTTAAAAGCTCACCATTCACATATACTGTGGACTAATTGCAAACAATTAGTTAATTGTCTCATTTGACAGAATATCCCCAAATAATACAAAAAATGTTCTAATCATTCATAAATAATATTGTATGTGTTTATACACTTATGACTAAATCATTTTAAAAAATTTGGGTTGTTTTCCTAACTCTGTAAACATGTAATTTTGGTTCTGTTCACTCGACCTAACTTTGAAAAGTCTTATTTGATTCCACTAGATGGCAGCAAGCAGTACATTTACATTTACATTTATTCATTTGGCAGACGCTTTTATCCAAAGCGACCTACAAGAGGAAAAACATAAGCGAATCATCTTAAGGAGACATTTGTACGAAAAGTGCCATACTACAAAGTTTTACTAGCATTAGAGTAGCATTCAAAACAGATTTAAGTGCAAAAAGAATTGATTTTTCTATTTTTTTGGTATGATGAAACTGAGAGTCTGGGAAAGTGTGCCTCTTTGTGTTGGTACAACATGGCGACGTTCCTTAGCCGACCGCAGGCTTCTGGCAGGAGTGTAGATCTGCATAAATTGTTTTAGGTATGCTGGAGCAGACCCAGTGACTGTTTTGTATGCCAGCATCAGAGCCTTGAATTTAATACGTGCATGAACCGGCAGCCAGTGGAGAGAGACAAAGAGTGGTGTAACATGTGCTCTCTTTGATTCATTAAAGACCAGACGTGCTGCTGCATTCTGGATTATTTGCAGAGGTCTAATTGCACATGCAGGAAGGCCTGCAATGAGAGTTTATATTATTTTTCTCTATCACATTCCATCACAATATACAGGTCTGAAATGTAGGTGGCACTCTAAAACATTTCAGCCCTCACAGATGTGCTTGTCCATAGACTTTCAGTCTAATTTTCAGTTCATGCACCACCCTTGTTATTTCATCAAATATATCGGCCTCTGAGTGGACTAGGTGTCATTAGAAAGCTAAGATTCATAAGCAAGTTCACAGACAAGTAAAAAATGGCTCATTTTGTAGAAAACTGCCTAAGGGGCTTACAGCAGCAATAATCGGTGCAAAAAAGAGACGTTTGCATTTGATGACTTTCAGAAATCATATTTCAATTTGTGATTCTTTTGAAAATCTTTCAAACTGTGGTATTGGGGTGGGGGGTGGGGGTTGACTGTTTAGTAATTCCTGAGAATGAGAGCTTTCATTTGATACATGATTGTCCATTTAAGTTCTGTGCGAAATCATTTTATATTCATATGAATATTACCTCTAGGGGGTGCTTATTTTGCGGCATGAATGTCCTCAGGCCTTATTTTGTTATATTATGTAACATAAATGTATTCTCTGAAAAGTTCAGATTCAAAATTTTCAGATGATGCCTTATATGAATTGTGTATAAGGGGCTGGCAGGTCCATAGATTTTAAGGAGTGGAAACCTCTGACCCCAATCATGAACCATTTACTCCTCTATCTAAGACATTCTAGGAGTCTCTGCTATTGAACCAGCTTTCAGCCAGCAGAAGACAGAACGCAAGTGCTAATACAGTAACCAAAAAGAAAAAAGAAACACACACACATACACACACACACACACTGCATCATGCCAGTTGCACCGTTTTAATTTTTAATTGTACTTCTCCTGTTGTACATGACTCAGTGCACCGGTTTCTTGAACATGCACTGTTATAAGACTGCCATTGATAAACCTATTTTTTGTTGAGTTTTTTACCTATATCAACCCTGCCTTTTGCCTATTTCAACATAAATAACCTACTCACTACATTATTATTTGCAATGTAATTGTAATTTGCCATTTCTACCTCATTATTTGGCACTGCACCTTCTGTATTTATACTTTTTGGTCATTTTCATTGACTGTTCTTGCCATCTGCACCTCTTAAAAATTTGCACGTTACCACAATTGATATAATATAGAAATATTGCTATTTTCACTTCTGTATTTCATTCGCTCTGTACTCGTACACTGCACAATGACAATAAAGTGGAATCTAATTGGATCTAACATATAGAGGAAAAATACAAAATCTGATTTTTTTTTTTTTCATACTGAAATTTAGTTTTTTTGTAAATGCTCAGTAGCTGTTATTGCACAAATCAAAACTGCATTATTTTGCTTTCAGGTAGCTGGGACTCATATAACAGCGATTACTGAAGAATACAGTTCAACAGAAACAAAATAATGACATTGTGCAATGGAGGAAACACATATAACACTATATTAAAGACTTTAACTTTTGTGTTAAAGGTCACACAAAAACCTTCCTGTAATGTTCTGGAAACATTAGTTTATGGTTCTAAAAACTAAAATCTAAAAAGGTAATTTCTAGAATATTAGGATTAGGTTCTTCAAAATAAACAAATAAATGAAATGAACAAACGGGACCAATACAATACACACACCAGCTTTCTGACGGACAGGCAGCAGCTAGAGAGACAGGGGAAATTCACCTCCAGCACATGTAGGTTCAGCACTGGTGCCCCTCAGGGATGTGTGCTCTCCCCACTACTCTTCTCCCTCTACACAAATGACTGCACTGCCAAGGTGTCAAGCTCCTGAAGTTTGCAGATGACATCACTGTCATTAGCCTCATCCAAGATGCCGATGAGTCTGCATAGAGAAAGGAGGTTGAACGGCTGGCTCACTGGTGCAGTTAAAACATGTTAGAGCTGAACACACTCAAAACGGTGGAGATGATTGTGGACTTTAGGAGTCACGGCACCAAATGTAGCCGGTCCTACTCGCCCCGCTCCGAGCGGGATTCAAACCGACGTCTCCGGCGTGGGAGGCGGGTGCGCTAACGAGGAGGCTAAAGGCTACGGCCTCTAGCATCAGTCGCTAGTGCACCTCTTGAGGTCAGGAGAGTGAGGTTTACACACTGCACAGCTATTTACCAGCTGGCTCCCGTTACACTTGCCCTCCCTTCAAGAATTGTGAGGAAAGGGGGTGGAAAAATCACGCTGGACCCCACTCACCCAGCCCTCTACCATTTAAACTGTTGCCTTCTGGCCGGCACAGGAACGGTTTTTACCCTCAGGCTATCCACCTCATTTTGAACAGTTAAAACTCCCCATTGAGCAATAAGTATATGCAATACATAGCTTAGTCTGTTTATATTTATCTAACACGTCCAACCTCTTCTGCCATACATTCCCTTGCACTATATGTATATAACAGATTTGTATATTGCACATATATTCATACATACATATATACTGTATATATCCATACTAATATAGTTACATTCAAAAAGTTCAAATTAAATATTCATTTAATATTCGGTCCTTTCAGATGGAAAACATTTATACATGTAAATGATGCGATCCAGAGTGCATTTGAACAGCAGTGAAACACTTTCTTATGATGTGTTACATTCATACCAGCAGACAGAGTACGTTTGAAGTAAGTTTGGAGCAGAAGAAATAGAAATAAACCTTGTGTAAATTGTCAGCTTTAAGCTAAGTTAAAATGCTTTTTTTCTAGCCACACAGAGTATTTTGTCTTACTGTACTGGCAGAGTTTTAAAAGTCAAAACAAGTGAAAAAATCTACCAGTGCTGAAGAAGTAATCCAAAGTATTTAGAATATGTTACTGACCTTGAGTAATCTAACGGAATACATTACAAATTTAATTTAACAGCATGTAGTCTGTAATCTGTAGTGGAATACAAAAGTAACCCTCCCAACCCTGTATAATATATATATTGTCTTATTGTGTATTTCTAAATGTGCTTATATTTTCTATTCACTTTTTTTTTCTAATTTTTTTATTTTTTATTTTTTGTATTGTTTATGCACCGGAAGCTTCTGTCGCCAAGACAGATTCCTTGTATGTGTAAGCATACTTGGCAAAACTCTGATTCTGATACAACTAACTTGGCCCTAAGCCCAGGGCCTCAAACTCCCGTGGGCCCTCCGGTCAGACTGTGAAATGTTCTAGAGGAAAGTTCTATGTTTTGTGGATCTGATTGGCCTTGTGCTCTTTGGGGACCCACATCCAGATGTATCAGAGGTAATGCTGTATAAGATGTTCAGCACATTTTTTCCAATCAACTCCATGTGGGTATTTATAGAGACCTTGTGCAGCCTGCAGTGTGCTTAATATTTTGGGATCAATACAAGTTAAGCTCAATCGACAGCATTTGTGGCATAAAGGTGATTTTCACAAAAAAAATTTTGACTTGACTTTTCTTTTCTTTAAAAAAATAAAATAAATTGAGGTTACAGTGTGGCACTTATAATGGAAGTGAATGGAGGTTTTAAAGGCAGAAATATGAAGCTTATAATTTTATAAAAACACTTAAATTCTTCTGATAAAACAGGTATTGTCCTATTTGAGCTTTAAAGTTGTTTACATCATCATTTACTGGGGATACATGGTTACAAGTTGAAAAATTGGATCTAACTTTACACAGAAAAGACTAGACTAAAATCGTGTGAACACACACATTGTTTATGTCTTGTGCCTATACCTTTGAAACTGTGAGTATTTTAATGTTTTTGTATAGTCAGATAGGCCTACTGTAACTGTTACTTTAAGAAGTGATAAAAATGTTTGTATTGAGTAAGTACCGTTACACAAAGTAGTCTTTTTGAAAGATTTTGAAATGTCTTTTGGAGGACAAGGACAATTTGGGTTTCATTTGGCTTCAAACTTTTTTTTGGATGCAGTTGTGTGATGATATTGTAGTGTAATGATTTTGCCAGTAGATGACAGTGTTAAACTATGTTTCGTCAGATTCAGCTGCATCCAAAAACATAGACAGCTGACTTGCCACCTACTCAGTTAACATCTTAACAGACAGCGTCTTGAATGAATGGAACTCTCAAGGAAACTGATCTCCAAACTGTTTGAAAAGCAACACATTTTCATGCCACCTCCGTATGCAGCCCCAGGCCTAATGACCTTTACACTAGGCATTTATCGTACTGTATTCTGTATGTTCCCATTTGGCAAATTTGAAATGTAGTCTCAGTACAGTTACACGTGTTCAAATGAAGATAAAGGTACATTTGTAATCAAAGTACACGTTGCTACATCTCAGGCTTTGGTAATCACAGCACGTGAAGCAGGAATGCTGATGAAATATCAGATAGATTATTGAAACACTACTGTGTAATATGTGGAATTAAAATCCTGCGAATACGAAATTTGGCTTTTAATTAAAGGTACTGAAATATTTTATGATATTGCTCAGATTTTGGATTGTTTATTAACAGTTAAGTGGAGGGGTAAGATCTAAAATCTTATTTTAATCTTATTCTGTGCAGCATATAACCTGCAATAAAAACATGTTTTTTTTTTAAATCACAGTATACCGTATATTGAATGATGTATGTATATATTGTATGCAATGATATGTCAGGAAAATCTGATTGATATTGATACTGTATGTAATTTGTGATTTTTGGTGCTACCCACCGAGTCATATTCCTTGTAAATGTACCTTGGCCTATAAACTTGAATTTGGATTCTCATTTCACATAAACAGCAATGTTGCACAATGTAAGCTGCAGTTTTGTGATTTCCAATGAAATTATTTACCCAATATCTGGATCAGGCTTCTGCATCTAGACCACAGTCTAGCCGAACAGGTCAAGGTTGTGCCTTTTAAAATACGATCATCATCAAATCAGATTTGCTTGCATGTCAGAAAGATGTGAAAGTCTAAAGTGCAACTATGGTTATCAACTGCATGGAAGGTGCCAATAAAAAAGTGGGGAATCTGTCTGTCAGTCTGTTTGTCTTGCTATCTATGACCCATCTAGCAACAACTAGAACACTTGAGCAACCACTTACTGTAGAATCACTCTAATATTTAGTTACACTCAATCAACAGCTTTTGTGGCATAATGTTGATTACAAAATGTAAAACAAAAAATATTCGACTCATTCCTCTTTTCATAAAAAAAAAAAGAAAAAAAAAAAAAAAGAAAATATCGAGGTTATGCACTCTGAATCAGTGTTGGGTAGGTTACCTTAAAAAGTAATTAATTACTAACTACTAATTACATATTCTACAGTGTAATTACATTACTGTATTAATTACTGTAATCTGAAAAGTAATTGCATTACTTATTACTAATTACTTTCTAAAACCCTGATCAACCTCGACCAGATGAAAAATACAAAGATAGACATGAAACTGTTCTTTTAATTCTTTCAAATAAACCTTGTAAAATAAAATTAAATATTCATGAACTGGCCAAAGAATTTAAGGGGGCAGCATTAAATTAGAAAACATTTTGCATTATACATTTTAATATAATTTTAAATTAACTTTTGATTTATATAATATAAGTGTTCTATAGTCTATACAGTATTTAACACAATTACATCAGAAATAACTTTAATTAAATGAATGAAAAATTAAGAGTAATCCCTTACTTTACAGTAATTAATTACATAGTAATGCAGTACACCCAATACTGCTTGGAACCAATGGAAGTGAATGGGGCAGATTTTTGAAGGATTTAAAGGTAGAAATGTGAAGCTTATAATTTGATAAATTATCTTATATTAATTCTTCAGTTAAAGTGTATTATTATTCTTTGAGCCGTAAAGTTGTTTAAATTGTAATTTTTATGGTCACATTAGGGGTTACAACCTTACGTTGTCATGGCAACAAAGTTGTATAATTAGAAATACATTTAAACATAAAAGGTTAGTAATTTTTTTAGCACACTAAAATCATGTAAACGCCACTGATCTTTATATATAGATCAGTGGTAAACACACATATTGTTAAACATCTTGTGGCTATACTTTTGAAACAGTGACTTAACGTTAATAGACTGGCTCCATTAACTTCCATTGTAAGTGCTTCACTGGAACCGAAAAAAAGAGGGTCGAAATGTATTTTTCTGGGGTTATGCCACAAATGCATTCGATTGAGTCTAACTTGTCTTGAACCCAGAATATTCCTTTAAAACACCATAGCAACCACCCCCTAGCAACCACATATTTAACCACATCGCACGATTAAAAAAGTTTGACGACGAATTTTCCATTTCTAGTTCATAAATTTACACTCCATATTCCATACAATAATTTTCCCTCCATAAAATGTCTAAATCGTTAATCGTTATAAAATTCTATTTTACTCTTTACAAACCCCAAAAATAAGTGGCTCAGTCCATACAGAAAACACTTGTGTAAAACGAACAATAAAATCATTGGGTACACCTTCGCATTTATTTGCATGCGTGACCCCGCCCCGAGAAAAAGCGCGCAATTTGATTGGCCCTACTGATGCAGCGTGAGTCGTTGCATCGATGATGTGAAAGGTCGACGTCCAAACGTAACCCCAAACGCATCACACCACCGTGATGTTGCTGTCAAAGAGGCTGGAACTACAGAGCCCTCACCAGTATGGCGCTATATAGCCTGTTCTTCACCACCGGAGGGAAGAAATGTTTCAATTAGCAGGGAATTCTTTCACTCGATCTTAAACGTCCGTATTAACGTATCAGAATTGCTAGCAGACTCTTTTCACACGGTGAGTACATAAGCTTATTACTGACACCGGCCGCCTGTTAGTGGCCGTTCATAACGAATGCGTACTTGCGCTTAAAAAAAAATAGGCGCAGCACAACGAATAGAGCAAAACGCAGGTGTTTCGAGACGCGTTTTTAACAGTTCTTTTCAACTTGACACGAAGGGTAAAAGAGATGTGCTTTAATGTAGATGGTTTAAACGGAGTGTTACACATGATGTGTGCTGATGCTCCCAGACTCGTTGATCAGGTTCATCAGGCTGGATGAGGGTTGCATGGTAATATTTTCCCATGTGTTAGCCCAACAGGTGAGGTGCTAAATCAAAGATTACTGATCTGATGGGTTCATATGGAGATCAAGCTAGGTACTGCATAAATTGCAAGTGTGTTATCCTCTCTAGAAGTTTTACTGAATTATTACTATATTCATGAACCATGCTATTTACATTTAAGTAAATAACCCATTAATCTGAGGTTTGATATACAGTATGTGTGAGTGGATAGATAGATAGATAGATAGACAGATATGTATATATAGATGAGAAAATAATTTCTTAATTTATACAAATATAAGATATTTTTTATTTAGTACTGCTATTCAGAGTCTACATTACAGATGTTTACAGAAAGAATCGTATTCATATAGTAGTGTTTTGTCATCTTGAGTATCAATAAATGTTTGCACCTTGTGTAATAGTTGTTTACAAGTCCCTCAAATTTCCTATGTGTCAAAAGCTTGATCTCAAAATATATAAACGTTTTACAATATTGCTTTAGTCTTTCTTTACTGTTGGCCCGGACACAGAGACTACAAGACTGCAAATTGAATGAAATCCAATGTATAGTTTATTGTGCTACTCCAATCCCAAACAATAATTACCAGAAGAAAAAAAACTGGTATACAATATGTGACTTTTTTTTTAATTATAAAGAAGTCCAAAAATATACATGGGACTCTTATTTTTAAATATCTGCGTTCCCAGTTGTGAGCTCACTGATGGCTGATTTGTTGAGAAAGTGAATCTGATTCAAACTACTAACCTGAATCTCTGGATGTGATTCCTTAGGTGCTGGAACATATTAGATGAGTTCACCGCTTTTGCTGACACTTTCGTCTGCACATTTAATAACCGCTACCATTTTAATCGCGGTTAATTGTGAAATCGGGTAATCACGACATCCCTGTTTGCAACCATTTTAGAATGATAAATAATAAATTAAAAGTGCCCAAACTATGCAGTGCAATTGCTATTTTTTTTAAAACAGATATAACTTAATAATCAGCACGACCAAAACTGCAGCAAATTATTTACATTTTTATAGTTAAAGATAGTTCTTTTGGATTTTACGAATCAATATTGAAATCGTTCAAATGAATGTTGCGATTTAATTGGAACATTTATATTTTTACCCAGCTCTAGGAGTTACCATCTTGTACCATCACTGTATTATGGCACCTAGTATTTTTTGTAGTTGTTGTCATAGTAGGTTTGCTTAAAGTTCAGTTCCGTTTTAAGTTGGTCGCTCGACGCCGCATCAGTAGCTGACACTATGGGATCTCCTCCCAGGAGTGAAGATCTCTGAAGCCCATACAGAACCATGCCAAGGTATTGGCAGATGGCACTTGTTGCTCCACCCCTTATGCGCAAGTCAGAACAGGCATATAAACCAGAGTACAGCCCCATTTCATCAGAATTTTTCTTTTGTAGGGTTACAATTACATCTCCTGTACTCTGCAAGCCTGACTTGATATGCAATTCTAAACAGGGAGATTATTTTCCATCTCCCTGTTGTGCCTCCGATAAGCATATCCTTTGCACTGTATTTGTGATTGTATTAAACTATCGTGTGTGGTTTTTTAAAAATTTTTTTAGCTAAAGAATGTAAAAGCAGCATGCTTAATGCATCTATTTCAAGATGGCGCAAGTGTTTACTTTAGACGTTTCCCTCTGTCAGGCTTTTTAGTTTGGTTGGGCCGAGCCCACGCTGAAGCAGCGCTTGCTGAGATTGATTGTGTTTATTGCAAGCGCATGAAGCTTAAAACACTTAGCTCTCGGCTTGTTTTCTTCAGAAAGTTGATGCCGGTCCACTCTCCTCCTGATATCTGACCTCTGCAGCTGCTAAGGGTTTGTATGATTGAGGGAAGCGAGGACAGGATAAAGATCATGGAGAGTTTAAGTATTATTTGTCGCCAGGTTAGGCTTCGCATCCCAGTTGCTTGAAGTTCTCACTCAAACCTCGACTGAATGTATGGTTTTTGTCACATTGGTGTGCTTCCGAGTTTCGCCACCAGTGCCCTAATTTCCAAACCTGCATGAACAGCTTATGTATGGTGCTTCTCCTGTTAAGGGAGAGCTCTGGTCCTTGGTTCTACCACCTTCACACTGTTGGTTTGTGCTGTGCCAAAAATTTGGCGCTCTAGCCACTATGATCTCTGCCCTGGATATTGGCAGGTCTATGGGTGGCCTGGTGTCCATGGAGTGACACCCCTGGCTGAATTACTCAGGAAAAAATAAAAACTCTGTGTCCCCAATGCAGCCCTCTGACTTTCCCTGACGTTTTAAGCCAGAAACGAGTTTGTGGCGTAACTAACATATGTCACTTCGATCCCTTTTTTTACTGTTTGTGGCAATGTGCCAGAAGGCTGACATGTCACAACACAAACAATGGCCTGCACACTGGTTAAACCCTGCAGTGTAGTGTCTTCTGTGTTCACAGCACAGCGCTCTCACTTTCCCTGCCGCTGTCAGCCTGAAATGTGAACATGATTTTTAGTCTGCTCATACTACTGTTGGCGACGTGGCAGAAGGTTGAGATGTGTCAACATGTTTCAGACCTCATTGTGGCTGCACAATGCTGATAATCTTTAAACAAATCAGCTGGGCTGGGCAGCTGCCCCCTGAGGTTGGGTGGCATGCCGAAAGTCAAAGAAGAGCACCTGTGTACATCGGCCTGTTACGTGGATGTGTGGCGCAGTCTTCCGTTGGTCTCCAGCTGGGTATTGAACATAGTTATGCATGTCTGTGTGCTTCATATCATTAGGTGGCCGCCGCCTTCAATGGCTTTCAGTCTTCCATATACAAAACATGTTGTTTATGCTGCAAGAGGTACACTCATCTCTCGACAAAGGTGCGATAGAAAATGTTGCATGTTATCCAGTGTGCAACATACAGAAAGTCTTCTACATCAGTAGAAGCGATTGGACTGGTAACTCAGAATCTCTATTCAAGATTGTTACTCGCAGACAAATTTGATCTCAAATCTGTCCATGCGACTACGTTGTTTGTGTTGGTATACCTGAAAAGATGTGCGCTTTCATGCACTAATAGCCCCTCGCCACAGGACTTTCTTGAGATTCACCTTCGAGGGTGCAACGTTTCAATACAAAAGTCCTTCCCTTAGGACTTTCCCTGGCTGCTAGTTCCTTTACCAAATGTGTCGATGTGGCACTGGCTCTGCTGTGGATGAGCGGCATCCACTTCTTAAACTATGCTGAAGAATGGCTGCTGTTAGCGCAATCAGAGGAGTTACCATGCAAGCACAGTGGTCTGTTGCAAATGCACTTGGAGCATTTGGGCTTCAAAAAGGTAAATTTTTTTTCCTCCCCTTTTCTCCCCAATTTGAAATGCCCAATTCTCAATGCGCTCCAAGTCGTCATGATGGCGTAGTGACTCACCTCAATCTGGGTGGCGGAGGACGAATCTCAGTTGCCTCTGCATCTGAGACCGTCAATATGCGCATCGTATCACGTGGCTTGTTGAGCATGTATTCTCCGCGTCATCTATGCACAACTCGCCATGCGCCCCACCGAGAGTGAGAGCCATTATAGCAACCACTTATGCTTATGCTGGAGTCATTCAGGATTCGAACTCGCGACTCCAGGGATGGTGTGATACTTCTTTCTTGACAATGAAACTCTACCTCGGTGACCATGCTTGTTTGACTGATGCCCAAGTTCATTCTATTTTCCAATTCTTGATTAAGTTCAAGGTTGGAGTAGCTCTGCTGCTGCGTGAAATCAAGTGGGTGTTGGGTTTGATGGCCTGTGTTGCCGCCTTTGTTGATTCTCTAGTGCTGGGTCAACTCAAGTGTGAATTGTCATTGTGACGAGCAGCTGTATGGCCACGCTCGCAATTTAGAGATCACTTTTTTTTTAATCAGATGTGTGTTGCGATGGGCCAAGTTGTCAGACTAAAGTTGTCATTATGGATGCGACCAGCTCTGGCTGGAGTGCCCTATGTGACGGTCGTCTGTTGTGCCAAGCCACATGGGATATACATCGCCTAGAGCTGCATGCAGTAATCTTGGCTTTGAAAGCCTTTTGGAAAGTCTTTCACATTCTGGTCCATACGGACAGTACAGTGGGTTTTGCATACAAAAATCACCATGGGGGAGTTGGCTCTGGTGCATCATCTCCTCCTGATTGAAAGCATCTCCTGTCTGTATGTGCAATGCACATCCCCAGTCGCCTGAACTGTGGGGCAGACTTGCTCTCGTGTCAGTGGGTCAGACTGGTGGAATGGAGACTTCATCCTCAGATAGTTCAGAGGATTTGGGAGGTTTTTAGAAAACTGAGGTGGACGACTCATTTTCGCCTTTGGTTCTTCATGACACAAGCTCCACTGGGCGTTGACTCTCTAGCCCACAAATGGCCAGAAAATGCAAGCATGAGTTCCCTCCGGTCTGCTTGCTACACCACGTGTTGTGAAAGATTTGGGAAGACAGGGAAACCATGCTGTTGGTTTCCAGAGCTGGTATAGCTGGAAAATTCTCTTGAGGGAGAGATCTGTTCTCTGTTGTCACAAGCTCGAGGCATGATCTGGCAGCCCCAGCCAGAGCTATTGAGACTCCATGACCATGTCTGGTTCTTGAATGGGGCTCGTCGAAAAGGGGTTGTTGCAGTCAGTGCTCAACACCATGATTCAAACCAGAGTTTCCTCTGGCTTTGAAATGGCACCTTTTCGTTGGCTGGTGTTCTTCCCACGTTGCCCTGTGCTGAGAGTGCTCTGCTTTTTACAGAAGCGTTTGGATGCAGGACACTCTCCATCCATGCTCAAAGTCTGTGTTGCTGCCATAGCGGCAGGACATGACCATTTGTGTGGTTAGTCATTAAGCAAGCACTCTTTGGTCAGCAAATTCTTTAGGGCTGATGCTTTCTTGCCCTGCTACTGTTTCAGTCTGGGACTAAGTGCTGGTTTTGGAAGCACTTATGGGTCCCTGTTTCAGACGTTAGATGTGGTATGCTTACAAACACTCATGTTGAAGACTGTGCTGCTGTGCGCATTGACTTTAGTAAAATGTGACCTACAGGCCCTTTCAGTCAAAGACTCTTGTTTAGAATTTGGACTTGGCTTGTCAAAGACAGTCATAAAGCCAAGAGAAAGTTATTTGCCCAAGGTTTTGGTCACTACCTTCATGGCTTCGGTTGTTACTCTGCAAGTGTTCTCCTCCTCCTTTATCCTTACTTTGTATGTCATATTCTCTCAGCAGATCATTGAAAAATACCTGATTAATTACAATTATTCAAGAAATGATTACTAGGGGGTCCAGGGTAGCTCAGCGATAAAAGAAGATGACTACAACCCCTGGAGTTGCGAGTTCGAATCCAGGGCGTTCTGAGTGACTCCAGTCAGGTCTGCTAAGCAACCAAATTGGCCTGGTTGCTAATGATAAGTGTAGAGTCACATGGGGTAACCTCCTTGTGGTCGCTATAATATGGTTCGCTCTCAGTGGGGCACGTGGTGATTTGTGCGTGGATGCCGCGGAGAATAGCGTGGGACTCCACACGCGCTATGTCTCCTCAGTAACATGCTCAACATGCCACGTGATATGATGCACGGATTGACGGTCTCAGACGCGGAGGCAACTGAGATTCATCCTCCACCACTAGGACTTAGAGTGCATTGGTAATTGGGCATTCCAAATTGGAGAGAAAAAGGGGAGGAAAAAAAAAGACAAATGTTTTTTTTTTTTTTTTAAACGGTACGAATTTATTTACAAGCTTTATGCATTGGAAAAAAGACTTGAACATGAATTGATGGTTCACCTCTCTTCTGCTGTAGTGCTTGCAGCCTGTCAGTGTCGCCTACCTATGGCAGAGCAGGACTCGGTGGAGAAGAAACTGCCAGCTGTGGCTGCACTGCACTCTCACTTCATCGTCGGCTCTGTGTCGGAGGAGAACTCTGAGGATGAGACCGCCGGAAAGGTAGACCTGCAGATGGAAGACAATCAGCGTTCCCTTTCTCCCTCCTCTGTCAGCTCAGACAGCACTTATGAGATGGGCTTTGAAAGTCTGGATGGCCCCTTGCACAACATGAGGTCAGAGATGCTTTGTGCTCTACTTTTCACTTATTGTGACATCTTTGTCTGCTTTTGTCTTATTATATATTGAAATCTCCAAGATGGTTTTGATGCTTTCTGTCTGTAGTACTTAAGAATATGGGCACTACCTTTGTAAAAAAGTGGTTAGGCTAGTGTTTGAGCCTATTTTTCCCAAAAATGAAAAATGGTAATCTTTTACTCATTTTCATGTCATTCCAAACTTGTATGACTTACTGTCTTCTGTAGAACACTAAAAGGCAAATTTTGAAGAATTAACTGGTCGCTCTTTTCCAAGTTCTAGGCCGAGAGCAAAGAAGCTTCTCTCATTAATGTGCCAAGGAGAGCTCTTTCCGGTTATCAGTAAATAATGATTTAAACTTTTCACCCAAAGCTATTTTATGAGTTCATAAGACAAGTTTTAAGGGCTACATTAATTATACTTTTATGGTGTGTTTTTTTTTTTTAAATCCTTTTTGAAACTTGAATGCTCCAGTCCCCATTCATTGTAATGGAAGTGAATGCTCAGTACAGACTTAAAATGTCTCTCTTTCTTCCATGGAAGCAAGAAAGTCATTCTAGTTTATAACAACATGAGGGTAAATGATGACAGAATATTATTTTTTGGGTGAACTGTTCCCTCATGAGATTCAGTTTCTTAGCCCATGTGTGAATGAGGGAAATATGGAGCAGAGTTGTGTGAAGTGGCCTGAGAATTCTGAGTTGATCAGGGTTCATCTTGTCTAATCAATACGCTGTGTGAAAATGCGCCTCTGTGTCTTTGCTTTTACATCTGATTTTACACTGATGGCTTTTGGCAGCTTTATTGTCACCAGGGTCTCACATGGACTTGTCTGGAACTTGTGGAGTGTTGAGATTGTGTTTCTACATGGAAGTAGCTGAAGGAGTCTAATTTAAGTCTAGATAATCAAATCAATATCTCACAGAACCCACATAGGGGTGAAACCCCAAAACAACATTTCTGTTAACATTTGCTTACTCTCATGTTGTACAAGCTGCCTTTCTTTATTTTTTTCTGTGGGAACACAAAAGGCAAAATTTGCAATTGAGAAGTTTCTATCATGAATTCGTCTTTTAAAACAGTTGTTGTAGATAGCGGATAGTGATTCCGGATTCAAGCTTTTAAAAGGCCATGCGGCTCATGAATAAGATTCCAATCCTTTTGAATACATACGATAGGTTTTTGTCAGAAGCAACCCGAAAGTAATATTTAATTGAAAATCTTGACATCTATCATGCTTTTATTGCTTGTCACCATACCACATTGTACATGCTTAAGATACTTTCAGTACATTACATGCACTTTAAGAGTTTGATTTCAGTCTGACTAAAACAATTATTAGTCAATTTAAAATGTCATGTAAACACTTTAGTCCTACTCAAATCGTACCTGTCTGATTTTGCAAATTCTTAATGAGATGTAGATAAAGCAATTGTAGCTCTGCTTCATGCAGCATGTATATGCATTAACTGGACCACAGCTGGGATCTGAACATACTCTGAAAGACAGAGGTGACACACAACGTGTATTTAACACTTCCTCGGTTGACGTACTTCAAATATTTGATTATATTGAAATATTAAAAGCATTTTATCATATAAATACTTTGACAGATGAAGAGTTTTGCTCGACTACACAAAAACCCATTGTAACTCTTACAACTGCATGTGTTAATGTTCTGAGGGTTGCAATTTAATTTTGTGTTTCCAAAGCGAGACAAAGTCTTGTCATATTGTTGTACAACCCAATTCTAAAAAAGTTGGGAAAGTATGGAAAATGCTAAAAAAAGAAGTAAAAAAGTGATTTGTGATTCACCCTATGCTATATTGAAAGCCCTACAAGAGCACATTTTTTTAGGTTTTACCTTGCATTAAGGGGTCAGACTGGGGGAATGGAGACATTATCCTCAGACAGTTAAAAGGATTTGGGAGGAATTTTTGGAAGCTTATTACAACACGCTCCAAAGCATTGGGACAGTCAAGTGTTTACCACTTATGTAAAATGATCACCATTTCTTCTAATAATACGTATTAAGCGCTTGGGCACTGAAAACACAAGTTTAAGTTTAGGAAGTAGTATTTCCCCCTTGTATCCATTATGCAAGTCTTCAGCTATGCAATTGTGAGGGGCCTTCGTAACCTTATTTTGCGCTTCATAATGCGCCACATATTCTAAATTGGAGACAGGTCAGGACTTTGGGCAATCTAGCACCTGCACTTTCTGCTTACGCAAAAAGTGTATGGGGAGTATATGGTTTGGCGTTGTCCTGCTGCAAAATGCAGGGACATCTCTAAAAAAGGGGGTGTCTGGAAGGCAGCATAACATTAATGTGCCTTCACAGATGTGCAAGTTACCCATGCCATGGGCACTGACATAACCCCATACTATGACAGACACTGGCTTTTGGACCTTTCGCTAATAACCGCTTGGATTATCCTTTTCCTCTTTGGCACAGAGAACACGACAGCTGTTTTTTCCAAAAATAATTTGAAATGTGGACCCGTCAGACCACAAAACACAATTCAACTGTTCTACTTACCATCTCAGATGAGAGAGAGCCCAGAGAAGTTGAACTGCTTTTGGACAGTGTTAATGTATAGCTTCTGCTTTGCATAGGAAAGACGAATGGTGTTGACTGACAGGTTTACCGAAGTATTCCTGAGCCCATGTCATGAAAGCCATGCCTTCGGGATTAGAGATCACGCTAATTCAGAAGCGTTTTTCATCTTGCCCTTTGCACACAACGACTTGACCGGATTCCTTGAATCTTTTAACTATATTGTACACTGTATGGGGTGAAATGCCCAAAAGCTTTCCAATTTGTCTTTGGGGATCATTTTGTTTTAAAGCACTGGATTATTTGCTGACGCATCTCGACCCATCCTTGCTCTTGAAGGACTAGGTGTTTTTTGGAGGCTCATTTTATAGGCTACTTTACCTTTTCAAATCACCTTTTTATTTCATCTCATCAGATTGTTATTAGTCCTAAAAATGTTGTGTTGCAGGCATCAATTTTAGAAAAAAAAAAATGATGTCTTCAAAAAGCAATTCCATTGAGTATAGGTAAAACATGAAGTACCATGTCTTTTTATACTGTTTTTGTTGGAATACAAGTCAAATTACATTTATAAATCACTCCTTTTTGTTTTTATTGTCGTATTGCATACTGTCCCAACTTTTTTCTACTGAAAGTTATTTTTGTTTCACTTTATGTCAGGATGAGCAAAACTCTCCATTGTCAGGATAGAGAACACATGGCAGACCACCCTTTATGGTCACCAGAACACATGCAGGCAAGACCGATTGCACAGTACTGGCAAATCTTCTGTTTGTATGCATCCTCATGAACACGGACATGATTTATAATACAATAATAAGTCACACTGCTCCGAGTACCTTTTTATTATTATTATTATTATTATTATTGTACATTCTGATTTTATTTACTATTCCATGCTTCAGTTTCTGACTTCCGTGATGAGAGCTGCTTGTGGTGGTAATAGAGCAGAGGGCAGTGATGCTGAAACTGCCGGACTGGGGTGATATGCCCCTCCCCCCTCTAGCTCTTTTCTATTGGTCAAGTGCAGAGGAAGTACAGAAGGTTCTTTTTGTCCAAGGGGAGGGAAGAGGAGGTTATTGAGGGAGACAGATTCCAGTCCTCACCCTTTACAGGGGCCCTTTGTGTGTGGCAGCGCTTCAGTCATGATGCAGTAGTATAACTTCAGGTTACTCATGATTGTCTAGAGACAGAGACAATACTCGGAATATCATACTACCATATGATAGTACTACTGTAGAATACCCCATGACCCAATACAAATGTGAATTACTGTAAACATGTAACGTAATGAGGTAATATGACAACAATGTTGCATACTGTACTACAGTTTGAAATGTATATTATGTACTGTTTTGCGTATTTAAAAATGTTTTTCAGTATAATGCAGTATACAATTGACTGTACAGTATATGCAGTAAGTAGTATGCTAGTATACAGTATATGCAGTAAGTGGTATGCTAGTAGTCCTTTTTGAGCATAGCCAAAACCTTGTACGTGTTCAGTAGATAAATATACTTCCACCTTCTTATTTCTCATCTGTTCGCCTGAAGCCATCCATCTTGTCAGATGATGGCCTGCTACCTATGCAGTAAGATTTTAGTACTCAGCCTAGAAACCATAGGCAAACATAGTGACTTACAGAGGATGCCAGCTATTCAGGGAAACACAGTAGTTTTCCATCAGGCACTGGATCTGTATAATTCCGTATGGCTATTCAAATGGAGCTATCGAGCAGTTAGTAAACTCGATTTACTCAGATTAGAGATTGTGATTAATTTCCCTTAACATATAAATATTTAAAATTACAAACCGTGGCAAGAAAATGTATGTGAACCCTTTGGAATTAGCTGTTTTTCTGCATTAATTGGTCATAAAATGTGATCTCATCTTCATCAGTCACAATATAGACAAGCACAATGTGCTTTAAGCTATCAACACACATACAAATATAATCTGTAATGTCTTTATTGAACATATCCCATTAAACATTCACAGTGCTGTGGAAAAATTAAGTGATCCCTTGGAATTAACAACTGGTTTATCCTCTTTTGGCAATAACATTAAACTTTCCGGTAGCTGCGGATTAGACCTGCACAACATTCAGTCCACAAAACATTTCCCCAGTAGCGTTGAGCAATTAAATTTGTTCTTTGTCAAACTTCAGGTGCGCAGCAATGTTTTTGTTGGAAAGCAGTGGCTGGACGGCCACTTCTAGTGAATAGTGATAGTAGCCACAGTACTATATTGTTTCCATTTATAGAGAATTTGTCTAACTGCGGACAGATGAGTATCTAAGAAACAATTCTTGATCTTAGGTCTTGTGAGATCTCTCTTTTGTTTTAGTTTTTTTGGGGATGCATGGTCCACTTCAGCAGATAATAACTGTGAATAGCAAACTCAAAATATTTGAGTGGTTTTTTTTTAGAAGTCAAACCCACACATCCAATCTCGTTTCATTAATTGGATACCAGGTTTGCCAACTCCTAACACCCTACCCAGTCCAAAAAGACCATTTATTGAAGCAAACCTTCAAAAACATTTATTCTGAAATCATAATAGTTGTTACGACATGTAGCCTTAACGTTGTTACTCCATTCACATGCAATAAAACTTTGTCAGTCATAACATTTTTATGGGTATGTCATGTATTTATTATATTTGTAATACCTATGAATTTGAGTTCTTTTTATGACCTTATCTCACTCGAGAGACTACATGGAATATTTTAACTTTTACAAAGTATTTTGACATGCCACAGGATGAAGTAATGTAATTCAAATGAAGTAGTGTTGACAAAAAGGTGATTAAAAATGGTGAAAAGGAAATGGTGAGCAATTACAAGGACTCATGATACAACTTCTCTTGTACTTTTGTACATTTTACAATAAAATCCTGATTTTGATGATAATGCATGTTTCAGCTGCTCTTAAAGAGGAAATGGTGAATAAATGGTGGTAAATTGTTATTGAAAAATAAAATTATGAATTTTTTGTAGCAAGATTGCTTTGGTAATATTATATTGTGTATTTTGGGTTAAAACAATTCTTCTGTAGGAATTCGATAGCTAAATATGGTTTAACCAACATTAATGTCGAGAGAACAGTTAAATATTATAATTGGATACTGACAGAGGCTGATCTCCATATTGAACTGCTCTGCCTGCAGTTATTGTGTTAGTCCCTGTGTATTATGTGTCTCTCAAGCAGCATTGTGAATTGTGTTCTGTATGTTTTTCAAGACCTAGCATGTCAGGACTTCACCTTGTGAAGCAGGGCAGAGACCGAAGACGCGTCGACCTGCAGAGAGACTTTACCGTGGCTTCACCGGCTGAGTTTGTCACCCGCTTTGGTGGCAACAAAGTCATTGAGAAGGTAAGATCCTCAACTTTCACTTGTTAAACTTATATGTGCATGGTGACAGCCATTAAATATCATATTTTGTTGTGACAGGTCCTTATCGCCAACAATGGCATCGCTGCGGTCAAGTGCATGCGCTCTATCCGTCGCTGGGCTTATGAAATGTTTCGGAACGAACGGGCCATTCGTTTTGTTGTCATGGTCACCCCAGAAGACCTCAAAGCCAATGCAGGTAATTTAAAGACGAGAGCTTAATTGTTATGGCATTACAATATAATGGCTCCATCATGGTATAATCCAGGAAAATCTGTGCTGGTACATGGAAGTGTATTTTGATGAGAAGGCCTTGGTCTTTCATTGTTTAAATTGTGTCAGTCTGTTTTGTCTAGAGCAGGCCTGGTCTAATTTGTATTAAAAGAGTGCAGTAAAGCATATCTTTTGTGTATGGCATGCTTCCTTTGGCCTCCTGTACTGACATTAACACTTATGTATTCTGGAACTATGTCCACAGAGTATATCAAGATGGCTGATCACTATGTACCCGTCCCAGGAGGGACAAACAACAACAATTATGCAAATGTGGAACTCATTTTGGACATAGCTAAACGAATTCCTGTTCAGGTAAATGCATGTGAGCTTTAATGATTTATCTTCTGAGCACTTACAGTGGCTCCAAAAAGCGTTTGGACACTAAAAATGTCACACAAAATCAAACCAAATGGCTTTTTGTTGTGTGTGTTTTGTGTTGTGAGAGACTCTTTGGCTGAACTTGTTGATGTCATGTATAGTGGTTTCACGTGTTTGAAGTTAGTTTTCTGAACTTAAAATAAACAATTTGTGTAGGAATAACCAAGTTGAATTGGGCAAACCTAACAAAATTGGATTAAGTTTTAGATGGATGGAATGCAATGAAATCAAGTTGTGACTAAATGTTCTAGAATTGTGTTGCTTTAGTTTTTTTAATCAAGTAAATTGAACAAGCAGCAAAAACTTTAAGTGTGTATAAACTTGAGAATATCCACTTAAAATCACCTTGAGACCAGTTTGTTAAAAGTAATTGCAAACATGAAGGGAAATTAAGTTACCTCTGACTAAATGTCTGGTATTATTTGTTTGCAGATGCCACTTGGTTTAATATTTGTATCTTATGTAATGAAATTCATACATTTATTAAGTGTGCCTGAAGAGTCCAAATACTTTGTGGGGCCACTGCATTCTTAACTAGACCCTTGTCTCTAACTTACTTTCACATTTTCCCCTGTTGTCTTAAGGCTGTTTGGGCCGGTTGGGGCCATGCCTCTGAGAACCCCAAACTTCCTGAATTGCTACACAAGAATGGCATCGCTTTTATGGGTGAGACACAGATATTATAATCCAGCAGGATTCCTACAGCACCATACTGATTTTAATTCTTCATGTATAATGATGGTTCTCATCTTACATTAGTGTTTTGTTTTTTCTTTCTCTAGGTCCACCTAGTCAAGCTATGTGGGCTCTCGGGGACAAAATCGCCTCTTCTATTGTGGCCCAGACTGCTGGTATCCCCACACTACCCTGGAGTGGAGCAGGTTTGTCCACCCCCAAAAGTTTTAAAGACTGGTTTCTGAGACACCATTGTAAATTAGAATGATTTGTATTTCAGTTGGAACCGTGGCACAATGGGTAATGCATGTTCTCATGGGGATGCAGGTTTGATCCCAGCCTGTGCCATGTCCCAATCCTGTTCCCACCTTTCTCTCTTTTTATTTCCCTATGTACTCTCTAATTTCCTATAAGGTAAAGGGGGAAAAAAAGCCCATAGGTAAATTAAATGCTAAAAAATTGTGAATAAATAAGTAAACTTAACTGTAAAATGTAGGACCTGATGGTTAGTTTTTTGCTCTTTATTGCCCAGCTGTTGTCTAGTTTCAATAAAAATGTCATGTAGCCCAAGAATAAACAAATAAATTATAGAAATTCAGCTAATCATTGTTCAGTTATTATGATGTTCTGTGACTTCGGAGTTTGACAGTGAGGTTTTTCAGGACTGACTGTAGAGTGGACAGAGAGTGACCAGAAGAAAGGCATCATCAATGTTCCTCCTGAGCTGTATGAGCAGGGCTGTATACATGATGTGGAGGCTGGACTGAAGGTGTAACACACACTCATCATCAATGCATGTCAAACTCATACTTCAGTCCTGTAAGTGACTGCTTTATCGAAGTCTCACTGTTTTTCAAGTGGTGTATTTTGATTGACAGGCGGCTGAACTAGTGGGCTACCCTGTGATGGTGAAGGCGTCTGAGGGTGGTGGAGGAAAAGGTATCCGAAAGGTCAACAGTGTGGAGGACTTCCCCAACCTCTTCAGACAGGTCAGATGTCAAATCATAATTGCAGTCCTATGTTGCCATGATTTTGGGTTGGGGTTTTATTTCTTTTTGCTGTGAAGTCCAGTAGTGTACCATATAATCTGCTCCTACTCTACTTTTTTGTGTATGTTTTGGTTGACCTCAGGTTCAAACAGAGGTTCCAGGCTCCCCCATCTTTGTCATGCGACTGGCCAAACACGCACGCCACCTGGAGGTTCAGATCTTGGCTGATCAGTACGGTAACGCTATCTCTCTGTTCGGCCGTGACTGCTCCGTCCAGCGCAGACACCAGAAGATCATTGAGGAAGCTCCTGCTACTATCGCTACCTCAGATGTGTTTGAGAATATGGAGAAGGTAATAGAGAGAATCAGGGAAGAAATTGACCAGTATTGTTAACTATACCATTTGTTTTTATACTTGAGTTTCTAATTTTATCAGAACACATTTTTCAACACAATAAGAACTAAAATAATAATACATGTGGTATCATCCACTATGAAAAATGCATACCTGTAGTTACTTAACCCTCCTATTCTGTTCAAATAGGAGTACCTACTTGGAAACACTACAGGTGTAACTTTTTGGTAACACTTTACAATAATTTTCCATTTGTTAACAAGAACTAACAATGAACAATCATTATTAAGCATTTATTAATCTTAGTTAATGTTAATTAAAACATATACAGTTGAAATTTAAATACACCTTAGCCAAATACATTTAATTCCTGACATTTAATCGTAGAAAACTTTCCCTGTCTTAGGTCAGTTAGGATCACTACTTTATTTTAAGAATGTGAAATGTCAGAATAAGAGTAGAGAGAATTATTAATTTAAGCTTTTATTTCTTTCATCACATTCCCAGTGGGTCAGAAGTTTACATGCACTTTGTTAGTATTTGGTAGCATTGCCTTTACATTTTTTAATTTGGGTCAAACATTTTGGGTGTCCTTTCACAAGCTTCTCACAATAAGTTGCTGGAATTTTGGCCCATTCCTCCAGACAGAACTGGTGTAACTGAGTCAGGTTTGTAAGCCTCCTTGCTTGCATACGCTTTTTCAGTTCTGCCCACAAATTTTCTATCGGATTGAGTTCAGGGATTTGTGATGGCCACTCCAATACCTTGACTTTGTTGTCCTTGAGCCATTTTGCCACAACTTTGGAGGTATGCATGGTGTCATTGTCCATTTGGAAGACCCATTTGCGTCAAGCTTTAACTTCCTGGCTGATGTCTTGAGATGTTGCTTCAATATATCCACATAATTTTCCTTCTTCATGATGCCATCTATTTTGTGAAGTGCTCCAGTCCCTCCTGCAGCAAAGCACCTCTACAACATGATGCTGCCACCCCCATGCATCGTGGTTGGGATGGTGTTCTATGGCTTGCAAGCCTCACCCTTTTTCCTCCAAACATAACGGTGGTCATTATGGCCATTTTGTTTCATCAGACCAGAGGACACTTTGTCCCCATGTGCACTTGCAAACTGTAGTCTGGCTTTTTTTATGGTGGTTTTGGAGCAGTGGCTTCTTCCTTGCTGAGCAGCCTTTCAGGTTATTTCGATAAAGGACTCGTTTTTAATGTAGATATAGATACTTGTCTTCCTGTTTCCTCCAGTATCTTCACAATGTCCTTTTCTGTTGTTCTGGGATTGATTTTCACTTTTCGACCAAACAACGTTCATCTCTAGGAGAGAGAGAATGCATCTCCTTCCTGAGCAGAATCATGGCTGTGTGATCCAATGGTGTGTATACTTGCATACTATGGTTTGTACAGATGAACCTGGCACCTTCAGGCGTTTGGAAATTGCTCCTAAGGATGAACCAGACTTGTGGAGGTCTACAATTTTTTTTTTTTGAGGTCTTGACTGATTTCTTTTGATTTTCCCATGATGTCAAGAAAAGAAGCACCGAGGTTGAAGGTAAGCTTTAAAATACATCAACAGGTACACCTCCAATCCACAGGTACACCTCCAATCCACCTCCTATCAGAAGCTAATTGGGTAATTGTCTAAAGGCTTGACATAATTTTCTGGAATTTTCCAAGCTGCTTAAAGGCACAGTTAACTTGGTGTATGTAAACTTCTGACCCACTGGAATTGTGATTTAGTCAATTAAAAGTGAAACAATCTGTCTGTAAACAATTGTTGGAAAAATTACTCGTATCATGTAGAATGTAGATGACATGCCAAAACTATAGTTTATTAATATGAAATCTGTGGAGTGGTTAAAAAAATTTGTTTTAATGACTTCAAGAAGTGTATATAAACGTTTGACTTCAACTGTACTAATAAATTTTTTAAATCAAATGTGGCATTAGCTAACATTAGTTAATGCACTATGAACTAACAGGAACTAACATTTGAACAACTGTATTTTTATGAACTAACATTAACTAATTGTTAATTGTTTTTTCATGATACCTAATGGATTAACTAATGTTAACGAGTGGAACCTTATTGTACAGTGTAACCAACTTTTAGTTTTTTTTTATATTTAAGAAATTATAAAATTTCTTATTAAAGCAAAAAAATTTTATCCAACTTATTAACTTTGCTACAGTAAAAACCTAGTTGAAATATTAAGACAATATGAGCATGTATCATGTATTGGGCTGATTGCTGCCATCTGGTGAAAAAAAAAAAAAATACTATGACTTGAAAATCATGTTTTAACAATTAGTATGTGGTTGCAGTGTTGTATGCAGCCACCTTCTGTTTAGTAATTAAAAATTATATTACAAGTTATGCATTTGGATATATATTTAGACATTATCGAATGATTAAAGTGTCTGTAAGGTGATTTTGGTAAAAAATGACAACAGGATATTCAAAATATTTTTGAAGAATCTTTTCTTTTCATTATGGCCTGAAGTGTGTATCTGTCTGTTTCAGTGTGCAGTAATGCTGGCAAAGATGGTTGGCTATGTGAGTGCAGGTACTGTAGAGTATCTGTACAGTCAGGATGGAAGCTTTTACTTCCTGGAGCTCAACCCTCGTCTTCAAGTGGAACATCCTTGTACTGAGATGGTGGCTGATGTCAACCTGCCTGCTGCCCAGCTGCAGGTTTGTGTGTGTTTTTTTGTAAAGAATTATTCCATGTTAAACTTGAACTTTATCCATAGCATCTGTGACATTATCCTAAAAAAGGAGAAAAATGCCTTTAAATGCATTGTCTTTGCATTTTAACTCATGTAATGACCATGCAATTCCTGTAAACTTTCATATGATGTTGTGGCAATGACACCATGACAGAACTATCCGTAACGCACATCTTGCTATCCATAAAAGTAGTCCCACCTCAAAAGGATGATTTGAACAACTTTTCAGCTTAAATAAAAGCATGTTTTTTACTGAAAAATTGCCTTTTTCAGTGCCTTTGTTTTTGTAAAGTGCCTTAAAAAAAATACAAGTTGCACAATTCTGTTTCTAAATCCTGCAGTACACTTGCCCCATAGACCTCCATTAAAAGTGTATTTCTGCACACATGATGTTTCCTTATTATTGTATCTGTTAATATTAGTATTATTATTCCTCCTACATTGGAAAATGATTAAAGCAGACTTTTGAACTGTATGTCCTAAAATCATGAGCTATTTTGAAGTCATATAAAATCAAATGTATTTTGAACCCTTTGTTGAATTTAAATAAAAAAATGTATGGTTCATCCACATATTTTACTGAGGCTACTGGAGTATGATAGCTTAGCATTTTTACCTTTTAGAAAATTCTACAGTTAGCATGCTATCTTTTTAAGGCTATTTGATCACAATGCTATCCTTAGGAAACATCAGCTTAGCATGCTAATTAGAGGATGTTATCCAACACTTTTGTGTGCTCACTCTAAACTTGTCTTTTATTTTTGGCAGTGTTCAGTGTCAATGGAGTGGCTCAGTAGTTAAAACATTGGATTATGCTTCAAATGTTTGCGAGTTCGAATCCAGCAAAGGATGGTGTTACAATTTGCACTTATGTTGACCTCTGAATTTTCATGTTGTGCATACTACATAGGCTGTAGTACATTGCAGAATTCCTGCTAGAATTCAAAACCACATAGCTCTAACAATGACATTTTCTCAGCGATTGTTTTGTATTCTCAGCTTGGAATGTCTCTTTGACACTGTTGAGATGAGTCAACTGAGTGGCCTAGAGATTAGTGCATTAGGAAATAGTTCAAAAGTTTCCAGCTAAGAATGCTTAATACAGGTGAACATTTGTTGTTGTCTAAAAAATCTTGAGATTTTTGTTTTGTGCTCATTGAATTGCTGATGTGCTTTTCCCAATCAAATTTAGATTTTGATCTTTGATGAAAGGTGACATTGATAGTTGATAATGGTGACTGCTATGCTTGGCTATGATTCCTCTAAGCTTGGTTATGTCCCTTTGGGTACTGTTGTTGGTGTGACACTGTGGTGTTGCACTGACCTGTGGAACAAATGCTTTGGTTCAAATCAATCCTGAGGTGACTTGGAGTGCATATGACATAAACAGGATTACTTGTCATTTTAGGTTGTGCAATCCTTGCCATTACATTGCTTAGTCTCCTTATTGCTGCTTGCGGCTGTATTTATTATTATTATTGTTGTTACAAGCATGAAATATTCTGCTAATAAATATCCAGGGAACTTTTAATAAAGCTTTGTCACTTCGTAACCTGCTCTTGCAATTTTGCATAAGGCTTATGCACTGTAGATCTCCACAAGCACTAGATCAAGTACATCTAGTGAACCATATACTACAGTCCCTGTGGCACACACTGTTCACGTGACCACTGTCTTTGCTATATAGGTCACTTGGCTAAGGCCAGTGTGCTATAGGGCCAGTGAGAGTGGGAGAGGGAGAGGGGGGCTAATACTGTTATGTAATACACAAAGACTGCTGTGGATGAATGAGGGAAATTGATGGAGACCGAAACGCGTGATGGGGGAAGGGAGACACAGGGGACTGTCACTAATTAATTGCATAGCCAAGCGGGAGATTAAAAGGAATATATAAATTAAGGGGAAGGTACATATTTTATGGTGTTCACAAAGGCAAGCATCACTATTACTTGAGCTTGTTGAGGAAAAGTACACGATTGCTTTTCCAAGTTATCTGATTGAATATTTTCACCCGGTGGGCAACAAAACCAGTGAAATAATAGCCCCCATAAACCTACCTTGAAGTCAGGACCCAAACCTGAATAGCAACATGCTTACAACCTAGTTTTTAAAATCTTTTTAAAACTTTGACAACCCTTACAAACATTATTGTGGTGGTACCATAGTATTTAGATGTATACTGTTATGCTGAATGGTTACCATATTCATGTACACTGTATTTCTATGATACTCCAAAGTACTTCAGGTAATACCATGGTATTACAATGTTACATGTTCAAAAAACATGGGAATACCATGGCATTATTTTAGTGAGTGGCTCCTGTTTAAAGTTGTACTGTAATTACTGTATGCAGCTCCTTTCAGTTAAATCTGTTTGTGTCTTCTGTTTCTCAGATCGCTATGGGCATCCCACTTCACCGCATTAAAGACATCAGAGTGATGTACGGGATGCAGCCATGGGGAGACTCGCCTATTGACTTTGAAGGGCTCTCTACCACCCCCTCTCCACGAGGACACGTCATTGCAGCTCGAATTACCAGTGAGAATCCAGATGAGGTGTGTGAACCCGACTGATTGACTAATTCATAAAGGGGTCTAACCTTAAAATCTTTATTTTTTCTTCAGTAAGCACTTATTTTACATGCAAAGTGGGCGTTTACAGCACATAGTTAAAATTACAGTAACACAAAATGACTTGTTTAATTCTAAGAATCAGAAAACTGTGTAAAATGGTCAAGAAAAACACAATTTTGACTTGTGGCACATAAAACCTTAATTAACTTTATAAGATGACCTCATAAAAAATAAGGAATATTCAGGGTTCATTACAAATTGAGCTAAATCGACGGAATTTGTGGCATAATGTTGATTACCACAAAAATACAATTTGACTCGTCCCTTTTTTTTCTTTCTTTCTTTGATTTTTCTTACCTTTTCTCCCCAATTTGGAATATCCAATTCCCAATGTGCTTTTTATTGCATTTTTTACGTATTTTATCACGTGGCATGTTTAGTGCGTTACCGTGGAGACCTAGTGTGTGTGGAGGCTCACGCTATTCTCCGCGGCATCCACGTACAACTCACCACGTGCACCACGAGAGTGAGAACCACATTATAGCGACCACGAGGAGGTTAACCCAATGTGACTCTACCCACCATAGCTTCCAGGCCAATTGGTTGCTTAGAAAGCCTGACTGGAGTCACTCAGCATGTCTTGGATTCGAACTTGCGACTCCAGGTGTGGTAGTCAGCATCTTTGCTTGCTGAGCTACCCAGGCCTCGTCCCTCAAGCAAAAATCTGGGTAACAGTGAGGCACTTACAATGGAAGTGAATGGTGCCAATCCATTAATCTTAAAATGGTCACTGGCTACATTTACATGCATCCTCATAATGCAATTACAATGCAATTAAGGCAATACTGCGAATAAACTGTTGCTCATGTAAACAGAATATTGCGATTTATGATAATAATTAGGCTAATGATAATCACAATAAGATATATGTGGAGTAATCCTATTTTAATTTCTTTATACTGGCATATTCTTCCACTCTGACCAAAGTGCGCCTGTGCCAGTGCTGCATATGGATGATGTTACTTTCAACCACAGGTTTGAAAACATTATGAAAAAAATGAAACTGCACTTCTCGGCTTCATGTGAAACAGCAGTTTCATGCACTGTTTTCCAGCAGTGGTGCTCTCCCATCTACAGCTCCACGGCAAAAGGAAACATATTTTCCCTAGTTGTGAATGTCCATTTGCAGTCTTAATTGAATGTTGGTGAGATTAAAAAAAAAGACAGTATTCTGCAAAAAAAATGTCAAGTTTGTCTTTCAAACGAGTTCTCTTTCTAACATTTGTTTGGTATCGCAGTATGAGAGTTCACCTCAGGCGTGTCCAACACTGGAAGCAATGACACCACGTGTGTCAGCTGACAGACCAATTACAGCAGTGATAAGGGAGCCCCACCTCCCAATGTAAGGCACTGCCACAGGTCTCTTCTTCATTCTCGTTCACTTCCCCATGGAGATTATTAGAAGTTATCCTCGGCATGACTCAAGAAGTGGTCACTAAACAGTTCGTTTGACAAGCCATTCAGGTACGTCGTGAAGCGCTGCTTTTTTCTTTGTGAATATATTCACTGTCGAAGTTAATACACTTTTCTGTTGTGTCGATATTGTTTCTCCAGGCGTAAACCTGCACGTCAAGGTGGGTTCATGTATTTTTCCAGTCGAGTTAAAAGCGTTTATAGCTTCTACCCTCTCCTGGTGTCTTATATTAAGGAGAGATCCATCGATTAACACAGAAATGAGTGGCATGTTGTGGTGAACTGGCTCTGTATTCTTGAGCTCAGTTTTCTGTAATGGCGACTTCAAGCTCTTTCAAGCGAAAGAGAAGTTTCCTTCCCGTCAGTGTGCATGTGGATCTATGACCTTGACCTAGGATTCCCACTCACTCCGTATTGCCTGACTCATGGTCAGATATGCGCAGTCTGCACTCGCAAACTGAGTGTTGTCCACACTGTTCCCGGTTCGTATGGCGAGTTTTAGAAAGGATGATGTGGGTCACTGAGTCGAATAATGGGGGAATCCCTGTTTTTCTCCGCCCCAGCCGTAGGAACAGCGCAACGGCCTTTCCTCTTTGAATCTGCCCCTTTGATGGTGGACCGGGTAGAAGACAAAGAGGATTATGATGCTGATTGCCTTTTATAGGGCGATGGCGAGGAGGATGAGTTTGATGCTATTTTCCCAGCTCATTCTCATCCAGGCAGCGCAATGGTCTCGTCCCCTCTCCTGTCCAGGGAGAGCTGGACCTGTTTGAAATGTGTAGACAGGCGGCAGCCAAACTCTCCATCAACTGGCTGACACAGCAGGCATACCAGTGTGCAAAGAGTACTGTATGATAGTAAACAGCTGCCATCTCGTAATTTCGGTAACTGCTTCGGTAAAACGATTGATTCCTGCTGTCCCAGGGTGTGTCGCGGAGATGCGTTTTCTCTGAGTGCCTGTTAAAGGTTTCTCTAGGCTGGATGTGCATTGGATGGATGATCTAGGGATGTCCAGCCCCCCCTCCGGTCGAGGCATCGATAGCAAATCACCTCAACTGATTCGATTGTCAGCCTCCATTTATCAGAAGATCATAGTCATTGTGGATCTCAACCTTTGCATGTCAAGAGGAGCCATCCAGAGCTGTGGCCTCAGCATGGGTCTTGGGTGAACGGGCTCTATGGCTGGGTTTGTCTGAGCGAGAGAAGATGAACTTCCCGGATGCCCCCATGGAATCTAAAGCCCTTTTTGCGCTATGGTTTCTATGATGCAGCAGCAGTGTGATTCAAGGAAGAAAGGTGGGGAGGCATTTGAAACTTTCCTTTCCTGAAAAGTCACTACTTGCTCCACAGCCGTCACGTTCTGGTTCCCAACCCATTTTAAAGGTGGGCGATCAGCATTCAGTGCAGGGTGGGTCACAGCCCCAGCCGAGAAGTAAGGCTTATTTTGCAGACAGGGGATCAAGAAGTGGAGTGACCTAACCAATGCTCTAGTTCGGGACATGGAGTTGGTGAACAGCACTTGCGGAGTTTGTGCCCCCCAGCCAAGAGGATTCGGCAGGGTAGTCGAAAACTACGTTTTGTGTTGCACAGCTCTTACAAAAAGAGTTTAAGGGGAGTGTTGGCTCTAGTTCCCCCAGTGCCTCTCTGTTTGAATTTCCCCTCTCCACCCACTGGGTCAGAAAAGGGAGAGGAGGACAGTTTTCACTGGGGTTCACTGGATTACGTCATTCAATCTGAAAGATGCATATCTTTATATTGGCCTTTACCTGTCACACAGAAAAAAGGTTTGCTTATCAAGGAGTAGCCTACAAATTTTTGACGGTGCCTTTTGGACAGTTATTAGTACCGATAGTGTTCAGCAAGTGTGTGGAAGCAGCGCTAACGCCACTGAGATGAACGTGTCTCGGAGTGTCTGCTTGCCTAGTCGATCTACTGCTCTGTCGTGGCAGCAAGCAGAGATGGATACGAGAGTGCTGGTGTCTCATTTAGAGAACGTAGTTTTAAAAAAAACGAGACACAGAGCTGTCTGGTACCCTCGCCGGAAATAATATATTGGTATCTCAGATTAAACTCCAATCTGTATCAAGCATTTCTATCAGAGGACCTCATTGGATCGATTTGCAGCTGTTTGTCCCTTTTTCAGAGGGGAAAAGAAAAATTCTCATTGAGTCTGTGTCTACGCCTATTGGGTCTGTTGGCCTTGATGTTGTCATTCATTCCATTGGGACTATTGCGAATGAGAGAGTTTCAGCACTGGATAGCAGCGCAGCACTTGTGTCCTCGCTGTCACTTAAATCACAGGGTGACCGTGACATCAGAAGGGATGGTTGCTCTCCGTCTCTGGAGAATCCTGCTTTCCTTCAAGGGAGAATCCCTTTTTGGGCAGTCTCTGAGGAATGTGTTGATGACAGACATGTCACTCATAAGGGCATTTCAATCAAGGACATTGTTTCCCCACCATCCATTCTTTGCAAATTGAATAGATGGGTGTACATTGGACACTACAAGTCAGTTGATGGTCTGCTTCGGACAGCATATCTGCAATACGGGAGTTGGCAATATCCCATAGTGAGATACCGAACGATTGTTAGAAAGAGAACTCTTTCTAACAATCGAGAAGTTTACTCGTGTAACACTGGTATCTCACCACACTTCCCTCTTTGCAGTTGCATGGAAAAGAGATATGCAAAGTATGAAGAAGAGACCTGTGGCAGTGTCTTGTATAGGGAGGTGGGGCTCCCTTATCACTACTGTGATTGTCTGTCAGTTAACAGACGTGGTGTCATTGCTTCCAGTGTCAGATACGCCTGAGGCAAATTCCTATAGTGAGTTACCTCACTCCTATTATCAGAGAACCGTGGTTACATAAGTTGCAGGGGGTGTTTTGGGGGAGGGACATACTTATGCTAGAGAGTGTCTGATTGGACAATCTGTGTAGTGTACTGTAAGATGAATTTTTATCTGTTTTCCCAAAAGTGAAAGACTTCATAATCACTGTTTATTAACTGATGCTTTTTCCTTTTGTGTTGGTCAGGGTTTTAAGCCCAGCTCAGGTACTGTCCAGGAGCTGAATTTCCGCAGTAATAAGAATGTGTGGGGTTACTTCAGTGTGGCAGCAGCTGGAGGCCTGCATGAGTTTGCTGACTCTCAGTTTGGCCACTGCTTCTCCTGGGGAGAGAACCGAGAGGAGGCCATCTCGTGAGTAATGCCTGCTCCACAATGTCTCTGTTTTAGGGAAAGTGTCCTGTTAGAATGCAGCAGGCCAGCAGCCATTAATACATGACCTTAAACCACTACAGACTTGTTTTATGAGAAAGTCTATAGAACAAACAGTACTGCTATGAATTATTCATTTAGTACTTAATTCATCGGTTTTCTATGGTGCCCCTTGGAGAATACGGCAAAAAAAAAAGAAGAAAATTCAGAAATAAATTTGCATGCACTCGCAATATTTTGGTGTCCCTCGCAATACATTTACATGGGTTTATGACATTAACCATGTTTTAACTATTTGAACATAGTTTAACTATGGTTTTACTATAGTAATGTTGTGGTAACACTTTAAAATAAGGTTACATTTGTTAACATGAACTAACAATGAATAATACTTTTACAGCATTTATTAAACTTGGTTAATATTAATTTCAGCATATACTAAAAAAAATTTAATCAAAAGTTGTATATATTAACATTAATGCACTATGAACTAACAATGAACAAATGTATTTTTATGAACTAACAATAGCAAAGATGAATAAATAATGTAATGTATTCAAGGTGTTGAATGATACTTAATGCATTTACTACTAATAAAAGTGCTACCAATATTGTAGACTGTAGTAACCATAGTTTTTGGTGAAAAACATGTTTTTCTATTGTAATGTTGTAATTATTATTATTATTATTTTTTTGATGGAATCCATGGTTTTAATACAGTATTCTATATCCATATTGTAATAATGGTTTTCCTATAGATTAACCATGCGAGGGAACGCAAAACTTAATGCGATTCCTGTCTTCTAAGGCGCTCCGAACCATAGTTTGGGGGATGCACCGATCCAATATCTGGATTTGTATTGGCTCCGATACTGAAGCTTTTAGACGGATCGTTTATCGGTCTGACGAGCCCCATCCAAATACAATACTGTGCGTTAGTCATGTTTGTTACGGTCAACCTCAAAAAATGACATAAAAGAACCATTAAAACACAATTAAAGTAGTTCATATGACTCGTGCATTTTATTTAAAGCCACTTGAAGACGTGCAATAGCTCTGTGAATCGCAAACGGCTGTTTTTAATAAGTAAATATATAATATGCACGTGCAGCGCCAGCGCTTTGTTGAATGGTGCAGCTCTGTTTATATATACACACACACACACACAGACACACAAACACACACACACTCTCGCGGCTATTTTTAGCCTTCACACAGTGCTCAATATTTGAGCGCTACTCACGAACAACATCTCCGATATAGATGCTCAAAAGTTCGGTTCACTTGTAATATGCATTTAGAACGGAGGTGCTTTTCTTTTTTTTTTTTTTTTACCACATTTTGAATAAGAAGCGAATTAAACCACTGTGAACTTGCCTACAAACAGACACATACAGGACTCATGATTGAGATATATTACTATTATAATATATTATCATTATTATTATTATTGTTGTTGTTGTTGTTGTTGTTGTTGTTGTTTTATTTTTTTTACAAATTATAATAATACTTAAAGTTGAATATTTTCCAAAAAATAACTGTGATTGAAAAGTGATCTGATGTCTTACAACTAAATTGAAGAAAAAGAGATGATGGAAAAAAATTAGCAAAAAAAAAGAAAAAAAAAACCCCCCAATATCTTATTTTCTATTGATGACATACTGGAATTACTGTTAATTTTGCTGCTACATTATCCAGTATACTACTTAACAATAAAGTGTTTCACCCAATTAGTTCCACACGATAATGTAAAGATATTTTAAACCGATTATGCAAAAAAAAAAACAACACTGGTATCGGATCGGTATTGACCGATACTGAGATTTCCGATATCGGAATCGGAAGAGAAAATGTGGCATCGTGCATCCTTAGTTCTAACCTGTCATTTTGGGGTGGGGATCTTTAAGTCAAATCATTGCTACACTATCGCTACAAAAAGTATTGTGTTGTTACTATTGTACAGCTGATAGTCCTGTGGTTCTTTGACATATTGCAATGAATGATAACAAATGCCGTCATTTACATGCATGTACTTCAAGAATACCATGAAGCATGTCCAAAAACATGATATTACCATGATCAATGTCCAAAAAAATATGGTGTTGCAGTGGTGGTCTCATTGAAGTGTCAAGTGCTTACACTCTCTGTGGGGATCAACTTATGAATGGCTTGCATATAGTATATATCATAACAAGATATATGATTAATTTTGCTTTGTGTTTTCATAGGAACATGGTGGTGGCTTTGAAGGAGCTGTCCATAAGAGGAGACTTCAGGACTACAGTGGAGTATCTGATAAAGCTTCTTGAGACGGAGAGCTTCCAGCACAACAGCATCGACACAGGCTGGCTGGATAGACTGATCTCAGAAAAGATGCAGGTATAGTCACTTGAGTCATAACCCTTTTTATTCAACTCTCTTGCATATACCTCATCACTCTTGTCATTACAAGTCAAACAATGACCTGTGGCTGCAGTACATTTTTAACACGGTCATATTTCTCTTCTAGTGCATTTAATAAATGTTGATCAATTATGCTTTAATTTATTGAAGTTACCATTCGGTCACACTAAAAGAATAAAGGGATAGTTCATCAGTCAAAAAAATTAAACGACTGTTTATATGTTTCTGCAGCTTGCTTAAAAAGCACAATATAGATCAGATTTTTCAATTAAAATGTCTCTAACTGTGTGTGTAGGCAGAGCGTCCTGACACTATGCTGGGAGTAGTGAGTGGAGCTCTGCACGTGGCTGATGTCAACCTCAGGAACAGTGTGTCCAACTTTCTGCACTCGCTGGAGAGGTAAAAATCTCACAGTTTATAACCCAGACTATGTTCAGAATTTGCAGCATGCAGTATGGAGTTTGTGCTCAGAATGCAGTTTTTCTGTATGCATGGAATACCCAGATGGCCAGGCCCACACAGAACTCGTATGCATGCACACACAAAACTCAGCAGAAAATGCAGCAGAATTGGGACACCTGTTGTTCATTAAGAGCTACATATCCCCCACCCCTTGAGTGTTAATAATCAATATTTGTGTGTGATAGTGATAATTCGATTATACTTGTATCTACTAATAAGTGTATAGTGGTCTCAGCAAAGACTAAAAACACATTTTAGCATGTTTAAATCCATTTAGATCAACAAAATCAGGTATACAAAATCAAAATACAGGTGATGCAAAGAGAAACAGCAGCTTGCCCATAACTCTCGCATGCCTGGTTCACGCAAAGTCTTCATTCTCCGTGCAGTAAATCCGTGTTTGTAATGCCCGGGACACGTGTTGCGTGTAATTAAACTTGCACTGCTCCACACAATTATTTTTTGGGTCACACTTTATATTAAGTGACCTTTACTACTATGTACTAACATTAAATACATACCAGGCTTTGTATTTACTGTGTAACTACGTGATGTCCTGCAAAATTCCCACATTTGCTGCTACATAGTTTGAGGTATGGCTAAATTTAGGAGTAAGGATAGGGTTAGGGGTTAGCGTTAGGTTTTGGTGTAAGAGTTGGGTACAAATAACAGTGTAACTACAAATGTAATTAAATGCAAGTATTTTAAATGTAACTACAATGCAACAACATGTATGTACATAATAAGTACATTGCATCAAATGGTTAAGTACATAGTAGTTAAGGGCACCTAATATAAAGTGAGTTCTGGTTTTGTGCTAGGATGTGCAGTCATGTGGAGTGTGTACATCCTAAAAATGTATATATGCCAATTAGCCACAGAAAGTGGGGAAAAATATCAGTGAAGTTTCGCCCATTGTACAAAGGTGCCTCTGTTTGTTCCAGGTAGGCAGCATGATCCTCTATTCCTTACTATATCCCCCCCCCCCCCCCCCAAGCCATCAAGCCATCCCATATGTGTATAACTTAATTTCTTCTACTGAACACAGACAAATATTTTTAGAAGAATATCTCAGCTCTTTAGGTCCATACAATGCAAGTAAATGGTGGCCAGAACTCTGAAGGTCCAGAAAGCACATAAAGGCAGCATAAAAGTAATCCATTCGACTCCTGTAGTTTAATCTAAGTCTTCTGAAGAGATATTATTGGTGTGGGTGAGAAACAAATCAAAATGTGATTAATTTTTTACCGTAAACTGAAAGTGGATGTGGAGATTTATAATAAAAAAGGACTTCAATTTGTATTTGTTTCTCACCAACATCTATCATATCTCTTCAGAAGACATGGATTAAACACTGGAGTTGTATAGATTACTTTTATGCTGCCTTTGTGTTTTTTGGACTTTAAAAGTTCTGGTCACCATTCACTTGCATTGTATGGACCTAAAGAGCAGAGATATTCTTCTAGAAATCTTTGTGTTCAGTAGAAGTCAGTCATACACATTTTGGATGGCATGAGGGTGAGTAAATGATGAGAGAATTTTCAAGGAATATTCAAGGTTCAATTCAAGGAAAGCTCAGTCACTGATACTAAAGTTATGTACACAAAACATATAATGTTTGCATCTTTTGTCCAAATGTTCGGAACAGGGTCTATTTTAATGTTTATCTTCTGACCAAATTCACTTCCACTGTAAGATAATTTTTTTAAGTTGGTTATTTTCTCTGGAAATCAACTTGTATGGAATGTGGAAAATTGATTAACCCTTGATTATGTTCTCGGTTTTTCTGAATTTCTCTCTCTCTAGAGGTCAGGTTTTGCCTGCACACACCCTATTGAACACTGTGGATGTGGAGTTGATCTATGAGGGGACCAAATATGTTCTGAAGGTGACGAGACAGTCTCCTAACTCTTATGTGGTCATCATGAATAAATCCTTAGCTGAGGTGGATGTTCATCGGCTGAGCGATGGAGGTCTGCTGCTTTCGTACGACGGCAGCAGCTACACCACCTATATGAAGGAGGAGGTTGACAGGTAAACACAGAGCGGAGAACACAAGAACCTTGTCATGAGAGCTGAGAGTATTCATGGTGCTTGTGCCATTTTGAGCACTATTTGGAGAGGATTAGTTTTCTAAACAGACTCTGGGGTCTAGGAATGTTTGTGAACACATTCACAGAACATCCTCTGCGTAAACTAGTTTAGTTAAAAAGATTAAAAATAAATGTTAATAGAATGAAATATGAAATAAAATACTTCCAATAAATGTGGTAAACATTTTGTTGCAATGTTCAGATATTTTCAAAAGTTGTAATTTAGGTATGTGGTGTTTTTTTTTTTTTCTCTCTCTAGGTATCGCATCATTATCGGTAACAAGACGTGTGTTTTTGAGAAAGAGAATGACCCATCACTGCTGCGCTCGCCATCTGCTGGGAAACTAATCCAGTACAATGTGGAGGACGGGGGACACGTGTTTGCTGGACAGTGTTATGCTGAGATAGAGGTGTGTAAATCGGAGAGACCATAATCAAGCTCGATTCTGTGTATATGTTCCTAGTCTGCTACAAAGTACACTTCCGAAGAACTTAATCACCAGAAGTTTGCCAGGTTTATGAAATCACATACATATATATATATATATATATATATATATATATACACTCACCTAATGGATTATTAGGAACACCTGTTCAATTTCTCATTAATGCAATTATCTAATCAACCAATCACATGGCAGTTGCTTCAATGCATTTAGGGGTGTGGTCCTGGTCAAGACAATCTCCTGAACTCCAAACTGAATGTCAGAATGGGAAAGAAAGGTGATTTAAGCAATTTTGAGCATGGCATGGTTGTTGGTGCCAGACAGGCCGGTCTGAGTATTTCACAATCTGCTCAGTTACTGGGATTTTCACGCACAACCATTTCTAGGGTTTACAAAGAATGGTGTGAAAAGGGAAAAACATCCAGTATGCGGCAGTCCTGTGGGCGAAAATGCCTTGTTGATGCTAGAGGTCAGAGGAAAATGGGCCGAATGATTCAAGCTGATAGAAGAGCAACTTTGACTGAAATAACCACTCGTTACAACCGAGGTATGCAGCAAAGCATTTGTGAAGCCACAACACGCACAACCTTGAGGCGGATGGGCTACAACAGCAGAAGACCCCACCGGGTACCACTCATCACCACTACAAATAGGAAAAAGAGGCTACAATTTGCAAGAGCTCACCAAAATTGGACAGTTGAAGACTGGAAAAATGTTGCCTGGTCTGAGTCTCGATTTCTGTTGAGACATTCAGATGGTAGAGTCAGAATTTGGCGTAAACGGAATGAGAACATGGATCCATCATGCCTTGTTACCACTGTGCAGGCTGGTGGTGGTGGTGTAATGGTGTGGGGGATGTTTTCTTGGCACACTTTAGGCCCCTTAGTGCCAATTGGGCATCGTTTAAATGCCACGGCCTACCTGAACATTGTTTCTGACCATGTCCATCCCTTTATGGCCACCATGTACCCATCCTCTGATGGCTACTTCCAGCAGGATAATGCACCATGTCACAAAGCTTGAATCATTTCAAATTGGTTTCTTGAACATGACAATGAGTTCACTGTACTAAAATGGCCCCCACAGTCACCAGATCTCAGCCCAATAGAGCATCTTTGGGATGTGGTGGAACGGGAGCTTCGTGCCCTGGATGTGCATCCCACAAATCTCCATCAACTGCAAGATGCTATCCTATCAATATGGGCCAACATTTCTAAAGAATGCTTTCAGCACCTTGTTGAATCAATGCCACGTAGAATTAAGGCAGTTCTGAAGGCGAAAGGGGGTCAAACACAGTTAGTATAGTGTTCCTAATAATCCTTTAGGTGAGTGTGTATGTATGTACACTACCGTTCAAAATTTTGGGGTTACTTGTCTGAAATGTTTCTCATGATCTTAAAAATCTTTTGATCTGAAGGTGTATGCTTAAAAGTTTGAAATTAACTTTGTAGACAAAATATTATTCTGCCAAAA